>CM031233.1:369409637-369989562 GCA_018340775.1 Taxus wallichiana var. yunnanensis
ATACATTCCTTCCTTTTAATTTATATTATGACCAACTCATCTTGTTTCAAGACCATGTTTGCTACACAACCTATATGCTTATTTCATTATAAATAGATCTTTTACACCACTAAATTTCTTTTAATGAAGATAAAATTTGTTATTTTCATGCCTATTTTTTACGACCTAAATTAACCATCCAAGTAACATGTTAAACCTTTTAAATTAGGATAATTTTTTAAAAGGTATAATATGTCGGTTGTGGCCTTAAATTAAATAATTAATAATTAGTGAATTGTTATTTCCCATGACTTTAAAATTAATAGTGGGGTACAATATTTTCCCCACAAATGGGTTAGGTTTAGCTATCTAAGAGAATAATTAATCAAGGTAATAAAATTAACTCCTAAATATTAATTAATTTATTTGGGAACATGTCCCATGTGAACCAATTCAAATGGATCCATGATCCCTTTGCAAAAAAATTAAATTTAAGTTAATATTTATCCAATTTGTTCATCCACATTTGAAAGGGAGAGGGATAATCCCACTTACACAAAAAAGGTAATGTTAAACCTAAAATACCACTTGGTAAGTGGCACAACCTAAGTTCTATTTTGGCATTTGGATAAAGGGAATATCTACCCTTCATCCTAGGTTTTGTGTTGCAACACTAATATCCTTTTAATCTTTTTATCTCGTTCATTTTCCTTCCTGTGTATTCTCATTTTATATTGGTTAGTTTATAGGATTTGGGAGGGAGCTCTAATGGAGGGAAAAGTTTAAAATTATTTTTCCATGTTCTATAAAATACCCTCATTATGGTCATATTGAGTAATAATGTATATATCTAATTTTATACATTTTCCATATGTCTTTTCCATATATATTCTTATTAGGTTATTTTTATTTAAAGTTATTTTGAAGGGCGGATGTATCCCATAAATCAAAGTTTATATGAGGATGTGTGTGTATATAGTGTGAGGACAAGAGGAATACGAGCCCATTGAGGCCACATGAAGGGGACTATACTATGGTCCATACTCATTCATTAGTGCATACATATAATAGATGGAGCATTTGGCCATACTCATGCATTATTTATTATTAGAATGTAGGAAATATATAAAACATCTATAAATTTACACACACACATACACATATATCATCTCATGTGTGTGTGTACACACACACACATGCTCATATATTTAAGTTTAACTATATACCTACAAGGGTATATCAAAATTTTAAATGTTTTACAAGGAGATAGTGAGTTCTAAACTATTATTTTTAATCAAGAGAGTGATAGTGGTAAGAGATCACTAAGGATATATTTTTCTTTAGAAACATTATGAAAAAAATAAAAATGGAGATGATAAATCACCTAACTAACTTTATTTTGAATCACTATAATCCAATAATAAAAATAATCATTTCCCCATATAAATCATATGAGAAAGAAAATAAAATATATCGTTAAAGTTATATTTTGAAAGAAAATGGATAATAAATAGATTTAGAATGAATTTAAACAAAAACAAGTTTTCATAACCGAAAAATGAAACAACATAATCTCTATTTTACTTCATTTTTGTAACTTTAATAAATAAAAAAACATGAAGGAGATTTTGCAATTTAAAACAAGTTCAAGATGACATGTCTAAAAACCTATTTTAAAAATATTTCTTAGTTGAATGAATTTTAACAACTTAAGAGTTATAAGCATATCAAAGTTCATTTAAGAAACCATGAATAATGAAAGATATTTTTTTAGCAAAGATTTACATAGTTATTATTTATAAACACAATATTTACAAGTGTAATAACAATATGATTTTCACACAAATACAAAAAAATATACATTTTCTATACTTATAATATCAATAACTAAAAATCTTAAAATATAATATCAAAATATTCATACAAAGTGGGAAAAGCATGGAAACAATTATATTGAAACATCAATTCTTCCATAAGAGAAACAAGATACCAAAAACACCATATCCAAGATCCAAATCCAACTAGAATGCATTCAAACCATAAGAAGATATATTGGTTGACCTACAAACCAAATGGCATCATTACATGCCACTTAAAATAAATGATAAAATTATATCCTCCTCCAAGCCCATGGGAGAGAGGATAATCAAGCCTCCAAGTGAGAACAATGAATAAGGGGAAATAATCCAAATCTAAAAAAATCCAAGTAACCAAAGTAGTTAATAAAACAACACAAAACTAACAAGAATATCCATGCTTATATCCATGAGGAGAAGAGAGGAAAATAAATCCGATTTTAACCATAACCATGAAAGTATCTAAAAGTGTCCACAAGTTTATAAAAATTCTAAAAATATTCTAAAGCTCTATATACATTATATCTCTTTGCCTCATCATTATCAAGGTTTTCCAAACCTTTGGTGTTTCCTTATAAAGGATATGAGATTATTCCCAAACCATATGGAAATGATCTCCTAATTAAAATAAAATTAAGGGAGTGAAAATAAGCCCAACAAGGATTTCCCATCAATCCTTGTGGGAAAGTAAGAGGAAATTCTTCCCTCTTCCCCTTACAACTCCAAAATACATGCCCCATAAGGGGTGGATGGAGAAAAACAGAAAATAAAGAAACAACATATCATAACCAAATCATTTCAACACAAAAAATTTATCAAGAAATCAACAACTTCCTTTCAAAATTAATAACAAATTCAAAGGTATGAGGACTACCTCACAATATATTTATGAATATAAGAACAAGTATTCCAAACCACAATCCAATCTCTCCATAATCCAAAATCTCCTTCTCTTAAAAATATATCTAAACCAAAAATTACAAAAATAACCCCACAACCTTATAAATTGGAGGATAATATAGGAGAAGAGTATCTAAACCAACACCCAATAGGATGGTGACATGTGTAACCCTCTACCTAAGAATACATGTCAAACAAGTACCCTCAACTTGCACTTCCAAAACAATCAATGGAAAAGTAAATTAAAAAACAATGAAGTCAAATCTCCACATGGAGAACCATGCACTCAAAATCTACATCAAACCCCAAATCTAAAAATCATAAATATTTTTGGTTGAAAAGGGGGTCAAAGAGGGGAAATAGGATTTATGAGCCTTGAAAAGAGATCACCTACCCATACATATGGTACTTGGGGCCTCTTTTCAAGGTAAATATGCTTGTTAATTTGCCTTACACTCCTTAAAAAAGTAACTTCTTCTCCATATTCGAGGTTTGGGGAAAAGGTGGCCTTTACAAGGGATGGTGGATCCACATAATCCATGATTATATGATTAGCGGTGCAAATCAAATTACAATAATTAATATATTTGGTAGATCCTATGCATGCCTATTATAGGACCGATGATCAAGTATACGAGTGAGTTTGGTTAGATTACAGTAGTGGTCAGTGACCTTTTTGGTCATGACAAGATACCCCATGAGGGTATGATAGTTTCATTACATGAGTGCATAACTGATCTAACTTTGCACTGGGGGCCACTCTACTTGATGTCACTTATCAGTGGGTTTTTTCTCACTAATAAGATAGGGACATCCTTTTTGATGGGTTTGATCACTTTGGTTCATGCGGTATTCGGTGGTGAGCAATACTGCTAGGGCGGTGTATATTGACACATTTTTACTTGATTACCTACCACCCTAAAAAGATGGTGGGGACAACCTCTTTATTATAGATTTTGTCTCGAGAACACATAGCAATTGGGAACCCAGTAGGTGCATTGCATGTCGAGTCTGAAGGAGCTGACATTCATGGTTTGGGCTCTGTGGGTGGTGACATATGAGGAAACTTAGGTAGTGTCTACTATTACTAGTGAGAGTTTGATGAGCTACTAGATAGAGACATTATATGGAGGCCTTACAAGCATATATAGTGGCATGAGGATGGAGTGGAGCTTAGCATCTGTGCGGTAGAGCACTTCCTTCTATATAGTTGTAGCTATATCACGAGTTGTACTGGGGTGGACCAATGTCAGCGGCAGGTTGGGTAGGGTTTAGGGATTCCACGGCACTGATTTGTGGTATACCCACCGGGATGTAGAGACGAGGCTATAGGGCTGCATATATAGGTGGCTCGAGCAAGGCTAGCTTTTTATAGGTGGTACCACAGGCATGGGAGCCATCTACGGATGCAGTTAAATACCAGTACGATATCCAACTACATGGATTGGTATGCCACTATTTTACCACAGAGGTTGACCATACCAGATGAGGCATGGACGAGCGGCGTTTGGGCCCTACCATAGATCCCTCATAGTAGTGATGAGTGAGATGATGTAGTAACACATGACCAGATGATTTGTTTGATGGGAAGCCACATGATGGTCAGGGTCTAACATAGGCTCAAAAGGAGGTAGTAGAAGCCGGGACAAGGACATGTATGGGTCCCATGCTTAGATTGTGAGATAAGGGATAGGCCCCCGAATAGGTACATGGAAAGGATCCTAAGGTGTTGCTATGGGTATAGCTAGTAGCCCTATAACAACAATTGCAGTAGGTGACAGTGAGAGTGAGATCAAGCCCGATATCGCATTTTGGCGGTGATAGTAGAGTGGGACCGGGTCGAGCCCAGGCCGATCAGGGGGGAGATGGGACCACACAATATCTAGTAGATATGCTAGATGGCCTCTCATATGACTTAGGTGATGATCCTATTATAGTAGGCTCAGACCCAGCTACAACCAGTGATAGTTGAGAGAGACCAGCTGCGCGTAGAGAGAGTAGTGGGCTAAGTCAAGGTTACACGGCTAATAACAGAGGTAATGCCATTCTAACATACAAATGGGATAGTAGTGACATCTCGTACTCATGGAGACTTAGCTACAGCAAAGGGTAGAGCCTTATATTACCAGTCACTCTACTATGAGGTAGTTCCAGCTGGCTAGCGGGCACCGACCTATAGTCAGCAGTCGAGTGGATTAATGAGATCAGAGAGGCCACATGTATCAGTGGAGTAGCCATGAGATCATCCTACAGGATTGCATGGGACATAGGTTATGGGTCCTCCATTGCATAGACCAGCCACTCCCTCTGAGGGTTCCAGTCAACCTTGATTGTCATTGTATTCTTTGATTGTATTTGTATCATGATATACAGAGCCTCTTATGAAGGTGTTATATTGGATAGATGTATATGATGTACCAATTTTTTTATGCATGCCTTTAATGAAGGCTTTATTATTTTGATCGATGTATAGAATTTTTGATGTACGCCTCGATGAAGGCATTATTCTTGAGTTGTGCCCCTTTGATGGCCCATTTTGTATCGATGATGTATATCTCTTGTGAGACAGACCTGTTATACTTGTATATATGGACATTTTGATGTGGCACCATTGTTATGAGATGATGGACCTTTATTGTTTTGGTGATTGATGCATGGATGATGGATATGTCATGATGTTATATGATTTGATTTCACATTGTGTATGTATCATGATGATAGTTGAGATGTTTGTACCACATGTGTTTTAATTTTGATATGATAGATCCATAGATGATATCAATTGATTATACTTTTGATGCTTTAGAGTAGTGGATGGGATGACATGATGATATTGGTGTGGGGGGGATATATTTTGATATTTTCGATCCCTCTTGCCCCCATTGATGATACGGTATGTGATGATTAGCTTAGTATTCATGTATGATGTATACTTATCTTTTTATTTATGTGATGTATAGATGATGTTAGATGTGATGATATTTATGGAGATATGATAGTGTGATAACAAAATAATGCATATGTAACAAGAAAACACAATCAAATGCTAACCAACCACATAACATACACACAGTGCTTTAAACAACATGAATTAACACAAATATGTACAATTATTTACAAGCATGCAAAAACACACCGCATATGTACAAGTAAGAATGCATCTAATCTAAGCAAGAAAAGACAAAAACTTACCGAGTATGTCTAAGCAACAACTATACAAGAAAACAATGTACACAAACAAAGCAAGAAACAAGACAAAGTAAGGAAACTAATGTAATGTTTTTGTAAGACTATTTTGTGAAAAAATTCTATTGTTTTTGTGATTTTCTAAACAATTTTATATTGTTTTTGTATTTTTGTGAAACAATTTTCTCTTGTTTTGATTTTTGTGAAACGATTTTCTATTTTTTTTATTTTTGTGAAACAATTTTCTATTTTTTTTATTTTTGTGAAACAATTTTCTATTGTCTTTATTTTTGTGAAACAATTTTCTATTCTTTTGATCTTGTGAAACAATTTTCTATTGTTTTGAATTTTGTGAAACAATTTTCTATTGTCTTGATTTTCTAACATTTTTGAATGTTTTTGTGTTTTTCAAGATTTTGGAATGTTTTTGTGTTGTTCCAAAGTTTTCTACGGCAATACACGGGTAACCGAGAAACATAGATGCCCCTAGTGTTAGGTAGAGAATATACAAGGGCTGGCATCACATGCTTATAAACAAGAAGGTGAAGTCTCAGAAGTGCCCCCAATGTTAGATGGGGAATAGACAAAGATAATCCTTACATATTAACAAAAGGAGAAAAAGACATATCAAGGATTGACAAGAATAGGCTCACAAGGAATCTCGGATGCAAATGTAGAACTAGCCCTAGGCTAAGTACAAGTACCCTCCAAATGTAATATGCTTGTGAACAATGAATCCTCCCAAGGAACCGGAAACCATTTTTCACCCAAGGACTTATCCAAAGTGCCACAATTGCATGGTTTTCACTTATGGATGACTTGTTTTCTCTTTTTCTTTTTCTTTTTTTTTTTTGTATTTTGATCATTTTTACTCTTTTTTGCTTTTTTTTTTTTTTTTTTCTGATTTTTGCGTCATGTTTAAGCATATAATTGCTTAAGGTGCATGGCATTCATAGGTTAATAGAGCTCATCACCATTAAGATGGGAAATTTTATATGCTCTGTGCCATACATGGACATAATGACATAAGGTCCTAACAAATACGGTTCAAACTTTCCTTTCTTCTCTCTTTTTCCCTTGTGCTGAATTGATTTTCTTTCATGACCAAATATCTGACCTCAAACTAACGAGGTATGATCCTTTTGTTGTAATTGTGAGAGACTCGATTTTGATACACTTTAAGATGATTTAGGGCATGGATGTGCTTCTCATCCAAGAGTTCCAACTCTTCCAGTCTAGCCACTCTGTAATCCTCATCCTTGTCCAGATAATCCCTAAGAGAAATTTGTAGGGAGGGAAGCTTGATTTCTAATGGGATGATAGAATCTGTTCCAAAAACTAGGGAATAGGGTGTCGCACCAGTAGGAGTGTGAATAGAGGTCCTATAAGCCCAAAGAGCTAGGTGGATTTGCAAATTCCAGTTACGACATGTCTTACTTACCATATTTTCCATGATTCGAACCAAAGTCGTGTTAGTGGTGTCATCCTATCCATTACCTTTGGGATAATACAATGTAGACAACTTTAATCTTATTTGAAATCAATGAAAGAGATCTTTCATGGTCTTGTTCTTGAATTATTTTTTGTTGTCAGTAACTATGGCTACAGGAATTTCATACCAGAAAATAAGATGATTCATGATGAACTTTGAGATCTGAGCACCCATTACATAGGTCAAAGGGACAACTTCCACCCACTTGGTAAAATATTCAGTAGCTATAATGATGTGGGTGTGGCCATTAGATGAAGTATGGGTAAGCTTCCCTATTAAATCAAGTCCCCATTTGGAAAATGGCCATGGGGTCGTGATGGGTTGCAACGGCTATGACAGGGTATGGATGAAATTTCCATACTTTTGACAGAGTACACACTTCCACACATAGTTGCAGCAGTCAGTTTCCATGGTAGGCCAATAGTAGCCCACTCTCAAAAATTTCTTGGCTAGAACCATCCCATTTGTGTGGTCCTCACACACCCCTTCATGCACCTTTTTAATCACTTGGAATAACTCTGTTATATCGAGACAATGTAATAAATTCCCATCATAGCTATGATGATAAAGCGTACCTCCTAAGAGGTTATAACAGGCTATCTAGCGGGAAAGGATTTGTTTCTCATAATGAGAGATGTCAGGAGGGAATGTGTTGTCTTTAAGGTAAGTGAAGATGGGCTCATACCATGGGGAATTGGGACCAACAACATCACAAGCCAGACAAGATTCTTGGCATGTCATACATAGGCTGGCATAGATTTTCAACAAAGAAAGGCATGTGTAGACACCAAAATTAGGTCACACTCCCCTTTGGTCCCTCGATAAATAAACACCTTGAACACATCCACCTAGCCATGGCCCCCTTCACCTAATTATAATATTAATTTAATTATTTAAATTGAATTATTTCATTACCCTCACTATATTATTATTTAAATAGCCTAATTTATATAATGCCCACATATCCACCTCACCTAGACACCTCATCAATCCACCTCACCTAAGACCTATTCTTAGTAAGTTGCCATAACTAACTAAGACTTACCCAAACCCTAAAAATAAATGCCTACATTCCCTCTAACCACATTCCTGCATGTTTAAAGAAAGCTTCTAATCTGATCCGTGGATTAACAACACGAGATCCTAGAAAATTGAGGGGATCTACCTAGTTTAGTAAACCTAGGAAATCCCACCCTAACCGACACCGGTTACCCTTAACCACCCCTAGTTAATCCAAAACTTCCGTCGGTCACCTTTTAACCCCCAAAACAACCTTATTTTGGAGGTTGGAAAAAGTTGGTAGATTCCTGAGAGATAACACATATTTTGAGAACAATATTTAATGATAACATGCATGCAAGGAAGGAGATCAAGTATTTTCTCTTACACAGACATCCATCATTCATCCAAAGCAACCATCCAACATAGATTTTATCCAATCAGTCAAGAAGGAGAGCACATGCAGCCCATGCAAGAGCTCCCCAATGTTTGATGATCCTATGCAGCATTCAACCTCTTATCAACACCTTCATTCCTCACTCACAGACATCCAGAACCAAGTTCTAAGTAAGTAGAAAATTCTACTCTTATGGTTCATTCATTTAATCATTGTACCTTCATCCTTTTTTCTCTTAGCCACCCATTGACCTCCTTCAATACTCACTCCTCCATATCCCCATTAAATCCTTGCCAAATCCCATCCGAACAACCTAATACCTCATTTCGACCAGCTTAGTCCTGTGTGTAACCATAAGGGACATCCAAAGCTCATTCTCGTGACATTCCCGGTATTCCACAAAGAATCGGCACCGATTCTCTCCAATCAGCATCGGTCACCCTTCACCGGCATCAGTCACTATATTTACTAATACAGCCTAGAACAATGACCTATCCACCTATTCTCACATCACCCTTAATCATTTGTGACCTACCTAAGACCTCCGTCAAACTTGTAGAGACCCAGAACCAATTACTTGACCTTCAGATCTTATTTTAACCTATCCTATTAGATTAGATATTTCTTATTGTGTTCTAAATGAGATGCCTAAATCATTTTAATTACAATATGATTTACTTCATTACCAGCATTAAATTATTTTAAATAGTGGACTAATAGCTATCTAGGAAGTATCACACTTCCCGGATCTAGCACACGCTAGGCAGTTCACTACACATATTGTTTAACTTTTATTTAGCAGTCTTGTGTTCCATTTCAGGTAGTTCCTCCAATCCCAAAGGAAGTTCTCACGATCAGCTGTGGATTCTAAGGTCATACACATGCAATAACCTATCAACCATTATTTCAACAGGTATTCCTCCTATGCCCGTTACCCTATCTATTTTTTCACTTTCAAAGAAACCTCTAAGAATCAGGTGAAACATTATTGCTTGCCCGGTGGGACCCATTCGGGGTTCCTTGCATTTTATTCATTCCTAGGAAAATTTGTGTGTTTGTTTCCCTTGAAAAGCATACACATTAATTTTCTTCCTTTGGTAACCTTCTTTTTCTTTCTATTTTCTCTAAAAGAAACCTTTCTTTTGGTGTACGTAAAAAGAACCATTTCTTCTTGTTTCCTACATTTTAGTGAAAGAGCATCCCTCTCCCTCTTCATCTACTTATGTCATCAAATTCCATATTTTGATTTGGGCTTAAAATCATTGCATTTCATTCTAATTTTCTACATTAGCTCACATTAATTGAGGGCAACCTATACACTAAAACTCATGCCCAGTTGATGGTTGACTAAAAAATCATAGAAAGCACATCTCTCTCTCTGAGTCTTACCAAATTACACAAATTCAAAACAAATACATATTCTTAAACAACATCTTTCCTGGGAATGCCTGTCAACAATCACACTAATATGAGGATTGGTAGGTACTCCCCAACTTGTTGCTTTGTCAAGTCATACTTGAGCAAAGCTTTGCCCCGCCATAACATACATGAAACCTCACCTTTACACCTCATTTTTATAGGAAGCCATCCTCACCAAATAACTCTATTCTACGGTTCTTGAGTCAATCCTTAAATATCTTAAGCTAAACAAACATAATAGAAAAGGCACTCTTAGGATCTCATTTTTCTTAGTGTCTCTTCTTGGCTTGTGTTTTGAGGTGAGAGGTCACATTCTTCATTTTTCTTGTTTCTCCTTGCATGCTCCTCTCATCATAGTTGGTGTATTCCAACTTCTTCTAAGTTTTCCTAGACCATATTATCATCATTATCAAAAGTTTGGGTCTAATTCTACATCAAATTTTAATTCACAACCATTTTCTTTCATCAATGTTTCAATTCCACGGTGACCGGTGTCGATCCAAAGTGACCGTCGTTTGTTACCCTCGACCTTTCGCCGGTTATACCCAACCAAGTGTCGGTTCCAGGTCTTTTTGGTTAACCTATCCAAAAGGACATTTATTCACCTTATTCAACTATTTGAGTCCCTTTCACTACTATCATTCCCATTGACCTTGTAAATATCATCAGTATTTGGCATACCTATCGATTTGGCCTTACACCTTATTTTTTTACTCACTTTGTCCATTTTCCATAATGACCGACAACGGCTACCCCTAAGCGGCATTGGTTTACCCCGACTGGCATCGTTATCTTGTGCCACTTTCAACAAACATTTGGTACCTAATCCACTTATTTCTACCTATTCTTCCTATTCCTACTATATTTATATGTAATTTACAAAAAGGTAGCCCAACCTGATCAACACTGTTCACATGGTATGCTGATGCATCAACAAGCTAGCGCACTCATATTCCATGTCGGTTTTCAACTACTCCCACCTATCCCTTCACCACCTTCCATTTTATCACCTACCATGGATCCTATCCAACCTATCACTATCGCTTACATGAGATGAGGAGTTCACACAACTCCTTGACCAAAACCCTACCACCTTGCGGTTTTACCTTTCCCACTCATCCACTCGAGATGCCTCGTGTAAGTTGATATATGGAATGCATGTATCCAACCCCCAATTCTCACTCCCACTCCTACATCAACCCCATCCGGCTCCACATTGCCCACCTTACCCCTAGTTGTTTCACAGCCTAGGTTCTATACCCGCTCGACTATTACATCTACTACTTCCATCAGACCCGCCACATCCACCATACCTTTGAAATCTACTCAAAACAAAACCTCATTTGCCCCCTATTATCTCGCGTATACCTATAGCTACATAGCCAACTCTCGTGTCGGTGACCCCTACCCCCTTTCAAAATATGTTCCTTTCTATTACACAATCGATAGCCCCCATTGCCACTAGGGTCACCACGACCCTTCCACCTCCATATATGTATTATTAGTAGCCTCATGTTTCATCTGTTATTCATCCCATGTTAGTGCCCCTATTTCACTACCTCCTTCTCAATCTACCTACATGGTCACACCATATTTTGGAATGCCACCCTCATCATATGCCCAACATCAACCCTCTTACGCTACAGGAGGCACCCAACCATCACAACCTACCAATGACCTAATCAAATTAATGATGGACAAGATGCAGACATTAGAGGCATCATTTTTGGCTCCCGCAACACTCTCACCTATAATGAGATTTGTAATGAGCCCATCCACCCATCCATTCCTATCTACCCATACCCTGTACATTGGGAGATGCCTAAATTCAAGAATTTCAATAGCAAGGAAAACCCACAATAGCATTTGTGATCATTCAAAACACAAGTGCTACCTAATCGCCATGATGATGTTTTGCTCTTGAGGACCTTTTCCATGTCTCGACTAGACCTGCATTAGATTGGTATAGTAGGTTACCTAGACACTCTATATTTTTATTTAATCAGCAAAGTAGCACAAGCCTTCTTAGATCACTTCTCCATCAATATCATCAAAAAGGTTACCATGACTGACCTATAATCCATGTGTCAAGTATGATGATGAATCTATCGCAGATTTCATCACTCACTAGCATAGCTTGATCAATCACTCACCTTTAAACTACCACAAACAAAAATCATTGAGCTCTTTAGGAAGTCTTGTACTAGACATATCTCACGACCTTGTAGCTCCAAACTTTCCAAACATTCGACGAAGCATTTACCATGGCACAAAAGTTAGAGATTCGAGCCATCAAGAGAAGAAAATCCAATTATGTAATAATAATTCGGCATTCAAATTGAATGATACCTCCTCTTCTTTCAAACCACGTAATAGTTATTCAATGGCCAAGGGCACCACCAACATAGTATTACTCAAAGCTATCCCAACTCATCCATTAAATCAAGCTAGCCCCTCATCTAATCTCTCACCCATTCAAACTTTTCAATTCAAACGAGAACAATGGAAATACACCCCAATTAGGGAGCCTTACTCTTCTATCTTAGAAAATCTCATCAAAGTTGGGGCCATCACCCTTCCACCTATAAAACCACACATTGGTGTTGACCAGTAATCACCCCATGCCCACATGGTATAAAGAACATGACTTCTATAACTATCATGGAGTAAAGGGTCATAGTGACAGAAATTACATCACCTTCAAAAACATTGTCCAAGAAATGCTCAAGAAAGGTGAGTTAACCATGGATAATCCTAATACACCTACAAATCAAAACCTACATATTTTCAAGAAACCCTTTCCCAATCATGCCCCTTCATCTGATCAAACTGGTGAGACCTCAACTCATTATAGCCATACCTGCGAGGTCCATGCTATTTTTAGTGATGCACTTGTTGCTTCCCAATTACCCCATATTACTTCCATAGAGGAAATTATAGCTTGAAATCCTCCTTCTACATTGGAACCCACCTCACCTATTCCTCCACCCATAGAGGAACACCTTTCACCTCCTTCCTCACCTGTGGAGGAGCCTTTCACTAATATCGAGACCATTTCACCTTTGACTTCTCCACCTAGGGAACCATCATTCATAATAATTCTTCATTCCATGGAGGATGCTTGTTTATCTCCTCCACCTACAGAGGAACACCCATTTTCTCCTCCACCTATCAAAGATCCAGTAGAGATACCTTTTCCTCTAAGTGAACATTCTCCATCAGCTACCCAAGATCCTACAGACCTACTTTCGGCTCTCTTACCCATGGAAGCCAAAGCCAACAAATTCCCCATCTCTAAGACACATTTTATGAGAATAACCATTAGGCCCTCAACAACTTAATCTACAGATGTGTCATTCTCATGCTTGGCCGATCACTTAGATTATGTGGACAGAGCCTTATTGTGGGGATGCCTTCTGCTTCTTGTCTCAATGTAAATACATATTTCACTTGTTGATACCTCCACTATCTACCCAAAGATATTTTGACCAATCAAACCAAGCACAACCACCTCTATCACAACTTCATCCATGACACCCTTACCCATAACCCAACATACATCTAAATCCAAACCCACACCTACAACATCTTCCTTGACTAAACCTATTACTACCTTAGGGGTCACCCCGACTACTAGCCTTACTCATCCACCTATCAAACTGGATTTAGCTACATCCTCCAAAGTCAACACGACACCTACTCCAAAGCACCCAAATAGAAGAACCAAACCCATAGAACTCATACCTTAGTTATGCCAATCATACATGCATCACCTTCACCCTTTCCATCAGTTTTAGGACCTCAACCTCCCACATGGTCAAGAAACCTCCACCCATCAATAAAAAAAAGCATAACATCCCATTCCTTCCTCGCAAACCTATAACATACCTAGGCACCGACATGGCTTACACCCACACCTGCAAAGCATCTTTACCACCCATACCTCTAATACCCTCAGTAACTTCTTCACTACCCACTACACTTCGAGTCTCGTCCCTCACACCCCTACATGACCCGCATCATCTACCTTCACACATCACCTCTATTATCTCCATGGGTAACTTGCCCTCTTCCCCCATCCAATTTTCCTTCTAGATCTAGGACAATCGTATCACCTTTACCTAAGAAGGTGCAACCCAAAGATAAAAATCTGCTACCCTCTAATAAGTTAGTCAAAACAACCATACTTCCTCTTACATGTTCATCTACCATACCCCTACCCAAACAAACATGACCAACACCCAAGATCACTCCAAAGCACCCAAAACCAGTGGCTCAACCCACTCCCCCTCCCGCAAGGACTGTTCCTCAATAAGACGCAGCCTACACCCAACCCACTTTCACTTCCCATTTTGATCCATTAGCAGGTCCTATGCCAA
The DNA here is from genome assembly GCA_018340775.1 of Taxus wallichiana var. yunnanensis. NCBI lineage: Eukaryota > Viridiplantae > Streptophyta > Pinopsida > Cupressales > Taxaceae > Taxus > Taxus wallichiana. The sequence goes on from CM031233.1 coordinate 369,424,245, forward strand.
AATTTTAACCAACCTCATTGAGACTTGTCATCACATTACCACCACTCGGACCTTATGACCCCCTCAAACCCAAGCCAAAAGGGTTTGATGACACCGAAATTTGTGCCTACAATCGTGTGCCAGGGCACGATGTGGAGAAGCTGCAAGGCTTTAAAAATTATCCTTATCCATTTTTAAAGCCTTCACCAACATCCATTCCCATAGTCCTTCCCTCACTTCCTACTCAACAACCATGACCTACACCCCCACATCTCTTAGAGTCACCCCCAAGATTCGAAATTAACATGGTTCACATCAGAGAACTTGCCACACCATTACCTAAATGTCATTGCACCCTTGACTTACCTCACAAGGTTTTTCTCCTCTAGTAGGTTTTATCCCATCATGTCCTTACACCACTCACCCTACACCTTCTCCTTTTGCTAACTCCCTCGGATCAACATGATCCACATCACTACATGTGCTCAAAAATACAAAGGAAAGGAAAAGGCAACTGACCCACCAACCAATCCTATACCCAACATACCATCTACACCCACACCTAAAATCACTATCTACGGCCCCACATACCCTATTTCTAATGGGGTCACACATCACACCATGCTCAAAAAATTACACCAATCTCCCCTCAAAATGTCCCTATATGACCTCATCCAAACCTCATAATCCCATTGTCAAGCTCTCATGGAGGTTCTTCAATCTATTGAGGTTTTACCCAATGACCCTACACCTGTAGCCTCCATTATCACACCCCATCATGTATCCTCTCTCACCAAATTTCCACCTTTATCCACACTGCACCCTACTCACCAAGTATCCTCCTTAGTTTCTCGAAGAAGAGAATGCACCACACCAAACCGATGACCCGGACCAAACCCTCTTCATCTCTATCCACATTGATGATATATGTGTACAATGTGTAATGATCGATGGGGGTGCTAGCATTAATATAGATCATTTCTTTGAAGTATTGATGAAACAAATAGGGTAATGGTGTAGGAGGAATACTGTTCAAATTTGGTTGATGGGTTTGTTTGCACGCGTATGACTTCGAATCCATAGCTTGATTGTGAGAACTTCCTTTTGGCTAGGAGGAACTACCTATAATGAAAAGTAAGACCACCATAAAAAATTAAACAAATATATACGGTGAAGCGCCTAGCGTATGCTAGATCCAGGAAGTGTGATACTTCCTAGATGGTTGTCAGTCCATTATTTTAAACAATTTAATGTTGTAAACAAAGTAAATCCTATTGTATTGAAATGATTTAGGTATCTCACTTAAAACACAATAAGAAATAGATCTAATCTAATAGGCTAGGCTAGAATAGGATCCAAAGGTCAAGTGACTGGTTCTGGGTCTCTGTAGGTCTGACAGAGGTCTCAGGTAGATCACAGGTGGATGAGGGTGAGGTGAAATTAGGTGGGTAGGTCTTTGTTCTGGGTTGTATGGGAAAATATAGAGACCAATGTCGGTTAAGGGTAACGATGACGGTGGTTAGGTGTAACTGGTGCCGGTTACTGTGGAAATCTGGGAATGCCACAAAACAAGCTTTGGGTCTCCTTTGTGATTGCACAAAGGATTTTGGTTAGTCGGGATGAGGTATTGGGTGACTTGGGTAGGATTTGGTGAGATTTTAATGGGTATATGGAGGTGGAAGTGTTGGAGAAGGTCAATAGGTGGCTAGGTAAACAATAGATGATAAAATAATGATGAAATGAAATAAACCTAGAGAAGTATGACATTATACTTACTTGGATTCTGGTCTGGATGCCTATGAGTGAGGGATGGAGGTGTTGATGAGAGGTTTGAAGGCTGCAAGTGATCACCAACTGAAAGAAAGCTTTTGCATGGGCTGCATGTACATTCCTCTTTGCTTGGTTAGATCAGATCATGGCTGGGATGGTTGTGCAAGAGAAAGTGCTTGATCTCCTTCCTTGCATGTGTGTTCTCTTTGGAATTCACTCTCTGAAGATGTGTTATCTCTCTGAGATGTGTTAATGCTTGCCAAACAACATTTTTTTTCAACTTCCAACCTTGAGAATAAGGTTGTTTTGGGGTTAAAAAGGGTAACCGATGGTGGTTCCGGCTTAATCGGTGATGGTTAGGGGTAATCGGCATCGGTCAAGGTGGGATTTCTAGGTTTACTAAACTAGGGAGATCCTCTTGATTTCCTCGGATCTCATGTCGTTAACCCATGGATTAGATTGGGAGCTTCTTGTAAGCATGTGGGAATGTGGTTAGAGGGAATGTAGGCATTGATTTTTAGGGTTTGGGTAAGTCTTAGTTAGTTATGGCAACTTACTAAGAATAGGTCTTAGGTTGAGTTGGCTTGGTGAGGTGTCTAAGTGAACTGTATGTGTGGATATTATTTAAAATAAGATATTTAAATAATAAATATAGTGAGGATAATGAATTAATTTAATTAAATTAATTAAATTAGTATTAGTGAGGTGAAGGGGCCATGGTTAGGTGAATGTGATGAAGGGTGTTTATTTGTCGAGGGACCAAAGGGGAGTGTGACCTAATTTTAGTGTCTACATTTTTCCCCTTTTTGTTGTGTAGCTTGTATTGGTAAGCGACACTAAAAAAAATAAGATGTGGTTGCCCCATGTGTGGGTGAAGGTGATCCCCCTCAAACTAGAAGCGATGAGGAGGTAGGAAGAATGGTGAGTGGTTTGATAAAGGTAAATGTGAGGAAAAGGTAGGTGGGCATACGGGGAAAAAAAAGGGTAAAGGTCTCTACTCGGGCCATTCTAGGTAATGGGTTAGGGTAAAAGGTAGCTTAATATCAAACACACACATGTATAAAGCTGTAGCACACTACCGGGTGAAGAAGAGTAGGAAAACTCTACATCGTCTAAGGTTGATAGGTTTATCCAAACAAGGTTGAAGTGATTTGGTATCCAAGGTATAGGATATGGTTAGGAAACATGATGTAGGTTAGGTGCAGGAATGTTTAGGTATGTTTCGGTACACCAAAGGTAGGGTCAGGATAAACGGTCATGAAATAGGCTAGGTAAGGTCATTAGGTCAACAACATAGGTAATAGTGCCACAAGGTATAGTGAACACATGAGGTCAAAGGTCACTAGTGATGGTCAGGTCCAAATATCTAGGTCATGACATGGGTAAGGCCAAGGTAGGGGTAAAATAATGAGTCCCCAAAGGAGGAAAGGGAGGTAGTAAATGATGAGGTTAGGAAAGGTGAGGTAAATGGGTAGGGTAAAGGTGGGGTGGGGTAAATGATCAGGGTGAAGGTTGGGTGGGGAAAAAAGGGAGGTAGGGGTAGGGTAAAGGTTAAAATGTAGGGCAATGTGTAGTTGATGGTGACGATGCCGGTCATGGATAATAAATGTCGTATAGAGGAAACCGACGATGGTTAGGTAGGGCATGCGGCGATGCCGATGTCGGTCAAGGGTAACCAACGTCGGTTAGGTCGGGTTTGTTATAAAAAAAAAAAAAATCTATGTGTTTTGTTATTCATTTGTTATTGTGCAAAGTGAGAAAATGACAAAAAAGAGAGAAAAGAGAGAAAAGTGTCTAGATGAAATGGAACAGTGAGTTGGTAGTGTGATTTGATGAGGGATTGGTTGGTGAGTAGTGGGTCCATGGGATCAGGGTGAGAGATTTGATTGGTTAGAGGTTGATGAGTAGCTATTCGGTGATGGAAAGAGGCCAGAGAGGGATTGGGTGGGCCACCGGTATAGTGGCTCAGATGTGCCACCGAGAGAGGGTGGTAGTGCACGCGATGAGGTAAGTGCCCTACTCATTGTTGATTTGATAGATTAGAGGATTATTGTAGTGTTGGTTTAGGTTTTGTTTGGTTTTTGGTTTTGTGGGTGGGTAAAAATGGAATTTGGGAATGGGGGAATATTGGGTAAAAGGAGGAATGGGGAGGGTAGTAAATAGTATAGGTGGGATGGGTAGAGGTCCAGGAGTAGTTTAGGTCATTGTAGGTGGGGTAAAAGGGGCAGGGGGAGGTTTTTAGAAAAGGGGGTTTTGGGAAGTCATGGGTTTTTCGCATGATAGTGACCGGTGTCGGTCAAGTGTGGTGCATGTGATCGGTTAGGTGGAACCGGTATCGGTCACCAAACAGGTGACTGATGTCGGTTAAGGGGTAACCATGGTGGTAAGGGTGAACCGGTATCGGTCACCAAACAGGTGATTGGTGCCGAGTTAAAGGGTGACCGGGGTCGGTTAGGATGAACCGGTACCAGTCGGATTAGTGGGCACAAGGGTCCAAAAGTGATGTGGGCTAGGTGGTTGAGATGGGTAGGGTGAAAATAGGGTGTAGGAAAATGATAATTGGTGAATAGGGATTGATACAGGTAAATTAATGTTGTGTTTGTATTGGATGCAGGGGAGAGTAGTTACATATGCGGGATAGGGTTCCCGCCACTACTGGTGATAGTGCATGGCGTAGTGACCCGTTGGAGCTGCAAGCATGTGGAGGTAGTGGGTTTGAGTGGGGTTCCCTTACTACAGACATGTTGTTTGGTATCCCAGCTTGATGGTCATGCTCATCGATAGATGGGACTCGTGACCAACACGTTCCACCACTTGCGATGGGTGAGATGACTATCACCCTAGAGGACGTGTTCTAGATTCTTTGGTTACCCATATTGGGTGCCCAGGTGTATTCTATCTCCTCCGAGGCCTCAGAGGAGTTGATTGTGACTATTTTTGGTGAGGGGGTGGCTGATCTGAGATTCCATAGCGCTTGCCATTTGAGCTATGGAGAGATGTACCTAGCCCATCCGGAGGAGATGAGGCTAGTGGTCCTGTTGATGGAGGCAGTGTGTTGCTATGCACTACCTAGATGTAGAGGGTGGATGCTTTCCCGATCACTGATGGGGGTACTCCATGACATGATGGTGCATGAGACCCACTTTTCCTAGGCACCAACATTCTTGGTGCAGCTATATAGAGAGTTGTGGGCATATGGGTAGGCTGTGCAGGTTTAGCCTATGTTGTACATTTATACTACACTATTGGGCCTATGAGCACATAGTCTGTGTGGCCTATAGGGATGCCCTGAGTAGATGCATTCCCACCTAGATTTGTGTGGGTGGGGTACAGGAGATGGGTGCCGGTGATAGGAGAGTAGAGATCGGATAGGCCGACACATGATGTGGCCCATTTTTGGTAGTTACTAGAGGGATTGTCAGAGTGGACATTATATGGAGGCCATATGTGGGATTCCCCTCATATAGGCATATGCATGAGGAGCTAGCTGAGCTCTAGCTAGAGAGAGGTGGATATAGGGTCGCCATGTGGGGAGGATGAGATGATCCCGGTAGATAGAGTCGACGGTAGTTTGGGCTCTTATAGGACATTCCTCCACCCTTCCCACAGTATCGGAGAGATGATGTGGAGAGGCCCTTACCTCTACCATAGCCTACAGTGCCCACAAGGGAGGAGGAGAGCAGCTAGTGGATCGGTGGATAGATGATGATGCCAGATGTATAGATAGAGTACAGGTAGTGGTGGGTGGCTCAATTACTGAGCCATACCACCCAGACAGGGCAGCTAGACCTAGCTACCATTATAGTGTAGAGAGATGCCCTACAGGGGTAGGTAGCTATGTTGATTACCTAGTTGGGTATACTACAGACATAGCTGGAGGGTTCGGAGGTAGAGGTAGTAGAGCTACACATATAGGTGGCTAGTCTGCAGGCCTAGATGGCTGATGGAGGAGATGGAGATGGAGAGGAGGGGATGGTCAGGTGGCAGCCTTACAGGCTCAAGTGGTAGGTTTATAGGGCAATTGGCCACATCCTAGCACAAATTGGGGCCTTATAGGCCAGATATATAGGCACAGGGGTAGGGGCACCACCACAGGCATTGGGAGTAGGTCCCGATTCACATAGGAAGTGTAGGGTAGGGTAGGTTGTAGGGTAGGTATAAGGGCCGAGACCTATGGGACCACCACAGACCATGCCTTGTATCTAGGTTACGAGATGCCCTAGGTGAGGTGAGATACTATTAGGACCAGCTTATGGTGGCGGGATAGATTTCATATCCTATGCCAGAGTACAGGGCACAATAGGCATCTAGTGAGAGGATGAGATCCCACACTCATAGTGTGGAGAGCACAGGAGGTCAGAGCTCGAGGCCCGATCAGGGAGAGGCCACTAGTGCATGGAGACCAGCTCTAGGTGAGGTGCAGCTAGGGACATAGGAGGCTGAGGGTACAGGTGACACAGAGATGGAGGACATCGGTGAGATGCCTGATATGCGGTCACCTAGTTTTTGATGTATGATAGCTATTTTTGAGATATATATACCACCTGCATGTCCAAAGATAGTTGTATTTTTATCACATACCGGCCTGCGTGCCAAAGATAGTGAGGATGTATGAGTGATTTGTATATTTTGAGTATATACCGGCCTGTGTGCAAGAGATTTTGTATTATTTCATTATTTTTTTGTATATATGAGACCGGCCTGCATGCCGATGACATTTTGTATTGTATATCGGCCTATGTGCCAACATTTTTGAGATGATGGACATGATGAGATAGCCATGTATATTTGAGATACACATTTATTTATTTATATGATGAGATACATGGTATTTTTGATTTGTTGATGTGTTTATGAGATTTTGATTTATGGCTTGTGTTAGATGAGATATGGATTTGTTGTTTTGATATGGATGGAAATTAGGTGAGTTAGGCATGGTGGAGTGGAGTTAGTTTAGGAATGTGATCGATTTAGTCAGTTGAGGTTTAGGCATGGATGGATCGAGGAGGTTGATTTAGGCATGGTTGAGTCAGGTCAATTTAGGCATGGTTGAGTCAGGTTATAGGCATGGATTGAGTTAGGTCAATTTAGGCATGGTTGAGTCAGTTTATAGGCATGGTTGAGTCAGGTTTAGGCATGGATTGAGTCAGGTTTTAGGCATGGTTGAGTTAGGTTTTTAGGCATGGTTGTGTTGAAAGTAGGTGAAGTTTTGATTCATTATTTTTGCAATGAATGATACTATGGGTCATATGTGAGATGTGGTATAATCTATGCATAGTGATGATAGAGAAATGGTAGGCATAATAAATGTATGTTGTGATAATGTTTAAAATATGAAACAACTTGTTATGTATGTGGTTTAATTTCCAATGTTGGGTATAAAAGGGAAATGAAGTTAGGTGTGATGTAATGTGAGGCACATGGAAGATGAATTATTGAGGGTAGAGGATGGCCGAGCTAACCTCCAAGGGCCCCATGCCCTCGGAGTGCTACCTACATAGTCCCAGTGAAAAGGGACCTTAGGCCGATGTAGTTCTCCCATGAGCTAGGGAAGAATATGAGGAGGTATGAAAATGAGGTGGTAGGTTTTTGGGCATGTTGTGGGTTTAGGTTTGTTAGGTGTGGGTAGATTATAGGTAAAGTGATGTAGGTGGGGTGATTGTGGTAAAAGAAGAAGATTACCCCAAAAGTAAGCGTCGAGGACCAAGTCCTGTATAAGGTAATCAAAATGTAAACAAAGATGGTTAAAAGATAAAAGGGGGTAATAAAGCCACCTGATTGGGTAGGATCATACTGAGTAGATCATACCTTAGTGGAGGTGATGAACGTAAGACCCTAAAGACATTGCATGATGGACTATTCTATGGTGAAAAGTAGTCACATGATCACCAAATGTCTAAGTTCCAAGAAGTCCCTTGAGGTAGTAGGAAATGAGAGTGGGCATGGTTTAAAAGGGTGAAGAGTAGGTAATTTGTATATGGTGTAGGTAGCATGCGTTTCAAGCAAGAGAACCTAGCTCACAATGGGAAAGTCCATGACAAAAAGGTTGAGTGTTTTGACTTATAGTTGAGAGATAGATGATCGATGTAGGAAGTCTATATGGGAAAAATTGAACTCCTTGAGGTCTTCGTGAATGCTGATCGATGCGGGAATTTTTGTTTTTTTTTTTTTTTTTAAGAGCTTTACATAGTTTTCCTTCGAGGGAGAAGTCTATTTATAGCAGAAATTTTCGAGAGGAAGATGTCCTTTTGAGGGAGTCATATTTTTATTAGAAGTTTGACTCAAGGAGTTTGGTCCCATGTGAGGTCTTTGCAGTCATGGACAAGACCAAGGTGAAGGATAGGACTCTTGTTCAAAAGGCAAGGAGAAATGACCATGGGATCTCATCTAAAGGTAGACAAAAAGTATCCATGAGAATCATGCTATGTGCAACACCATGGTACACATATTCAAGAGAAGATAACTAGTGATGGGTACTCACATGATTCTTGTTTAATCATTGGTGAGGTGTATGGAGTGAATAGTGCTCAAGGGATGAGCATGGAAAGAGACAAAAGGTGAGGTAGGATGATAAGTCAACAATAGAATGGTTGAAGATGCAAGGTGTTAAGGGGCTCAGGTTTGGGTTTACCATCAAGTGAAGATAAATGATAAGCTCTGATCCATAGGTATGAGTTATGATGTATGGTCCAAGCCAATTAGGAGAAATTTTCCCATTTACTTTTTTCTACTTTGGTTACGTGTTGATTTTCTTTCAAGACAAGGTCACCGACTTGGAAGGTTTGTTCATGAACACATTTTCATAGGCACGTTTGATACATTTTTGGTAAACTTGAAGGTGATCCAGAGCATTAAGATGACATTCGTCTAATAACTCTAGTTGTGCTAAATGGTCCTGATGAAATTCATCATCATTGAGCATGTCATGGAGAGAAATACAGAGTGAGGGGATCTAGACTTCGAGAGGTAGAACTGCCTCTACCATAGACTAGAGAAAAGGGTGTGGCCACAGTGGAAGTGTGAATACTAGTGCGGTATGCCCATAGGGAAAAAGGAATGTGTGTATGCCAATCCTTCCCAGTATCATCAACCACTTTCATAAGAATTTTGTTTAAGTTTTTTGTTAGTGGATTTGGCTTGGCCATTGGTTTGTGGGTAATAAGGTGATGAGAAACTAAGTTGAATGTCGAAGGCATCACAAAGTTTTTGCAATGTTTTATTTTTGAATTGTTTTCCATTATCAGTGATGAGGCGATGAGGAACACCAAAGTGAAAAATGATGTGGTGGTTAATGAACTCACATATTTTCTTAGACTTTCATGGAGATGAGTGGTATGGCTTCCACCCATTTTGTATAGTATTCGGTAGTAGTGATGATCCATTGATGGCGTTGGGATGAATGAGGATTGATTTCTCGACAAGATCCAAACCCCATTGAGAGAAGGGCCAAAGGTCACGAGTGACTTGTAAGGCATGACTGGGTGTATGATGAAGATTGGAATGTTGTTGGCATTTTACACAATGTTTGATGTAGTCACAACAATCATGGTTAAGGTTCGGCTAGTAATAGCCTAGGTGAAGAATACACTTTAAGCATAGCAAGGCCACTGAAGTGACCTCCACATATGCCATCATGAACCTCCTTAATGGTATAAGGAATTTCAGAACTTGTGAGGCATCGTAAGAGAATACCATCAAAGCCACACTTATAGAGGAGTCCCCCAAGATGACGTAATGAGAAACCTTTTTAAGGAAGGCAGTGTTGTCCATTATGGGTAAGATCAGGAGGTAAGATGGAGAGAGAAAGGTAGTCGGAGTATTGTTTATACCAAAGGTCACTCGGGTCAAGGGTGGTGGTTCGATTGAGTAAACATCATGAGGTAAATAAGAAGGTGATTGGAGTCATTGTACGGTGACAAAGATTGTAGAATGGTAGGTGAAGTGGGTATTTGGGAAGCTAAGCTAGGCCATGGTATCTGTAAATTTGTTGGTTGAATGTGGGATGGTTTGAAGGTGTAACGATCAAAGGTGGTCAAAAGTATGTCTACATGATGTTTATACTTTTGAAGTATCTCATTATGACATTGGTACATACCATTGACTTGGTTTATGACCAATTGAGAATCACCAAAGATGTTGATTGATTTGACATCTAGGGCATAGGTGGCTTGGAGACCTAGTATGAGTGCTTCGTATTTAGCAATATTGTTGGTACATTCAAAATCTAATTTGAAAGACAAAGGCATGGGTTCACCATCAAGAGGAATGAGGATAATACCAGCCCCCCCCCATGCTGACACTTGGAACCATTAAAAAGAGTGTCATTTGGTAAGGAGGTTCATCCAGGAAAGGGTAGCAATTGACTCATCTGGAAAGTCAAAATTAGAGGGTTGATCCCCAGAAATAGGTGTGTCGGCCAATTGGTCGGTGATAGCTTGGCCCTTGATGGACTTTTGATGAATGAATTCAAGGTCAAGATCAGCTAAAAGCATAAGCCATCATGCGGCATGCTGATTTTGATAAGGTTTGGCATACATGAAGTGTAAGGGTCGGTGTTGGTCACAACATAGGTTTTGTGGTTGAGTAGGTAATGATGGAGTTTGGTGGAAATGAAAACTAAGGCTAAGAAAAGTTTTTTTGGGATGGTGTATCGGGTTTCATAGTCCAAAAGAGTACAACTTATGTAATAAACCACCTTGCTCCCTATGTTGTTCATCACGATGAGTGAGCATGGCTCCCAAGGAATGATCGGTAGCTGATATGTATAGGTAAAAAGGTTGATCGTCTTTAGGTGGAATGAGTATGGGTGGTTGGAGAAGGTATTGTTTTAAGGCCTCAAAAGCTTTGTGGTAGTCATCATCCCATTTAAAGGAGACATCCTTCTTGAGCAGATGATGAAATGGTTGACATCGATCAGATAATTGTGAAATGAAATGATGAATGGACTGCAACTTACCTTGTAGGCTATGGAGTTGTTAAGGTAGTAGGCGGAGGCATTTTGAGAATGGCCTTGACTTTAGTAGGGTCAACTTCTATACCATGGAGGGAAACAATAAATCCTAGGAGCTTTCCTGAGAGAACCACAAAGATGCACTTCTTAGGCTGAAGGTGGATGTAATATTTAATGAGACGGTCAAAGATGGTTTTGAGGATGGTTAGGTGCTCGGAGAGTGGCATTTAGATTTAGCCAAGAGATCATCCATGTAATCTTCCAATATGTGATGCATGATGTCATGGAAGATGTAAGTCATAGCCCATTGATATGTGGCACTAGCATTTTTAAGGCCAAAAGGCATGACTCGATAGCAGAAGGTCCCCCAAGGGGTGATGAACGAGGTTTTGTGTTGATCTCAGGGAAAAGGATTTGGTTATAACCAAGAAGCCATCCATGAGTGATAGCATCTCATGGCCAGTGGTAAGGTCAACCAGTTGATCAATACCGAGGTAAGGGAAAGTCATCTTTTGGGCAGGCTAGGTTGAGGTCACGAAAGTCCATGTAAATATGAGTCCCCTGTTTCTTTAGTGATAGGGACAATGTTAGAAATCCAATGAGGATAATCAATGGGTAACATGAAGAAACATGGAAAGAAGGTGCTGAAGTTCTTCTTTGATGAGAAGAGCAATGCGAGGGTGCATTTTCCTTAGCTTTTGTTTGATGGGTTTGGCATCGGGAATGGTTATGATATTGTGGACCACTATGGTGGGGTCAATATTGGGCATGTCTACGTAAGACCAAGTGAAAGCATGGTTATGATCTATGAGAAAAGAAGTGATGGCTTCTGTTGGCAACATCTAAAGATTGTCGATCTTTAGGATGTGCGGGTCATCCTGAGTATGAATGTTGATCTCGATAGTCGATTCATTCAACATGGTTTGCGTCTCAGAAGGTAACGACTGATGAATATATGAGTCTTTATGCACCAAGGTAGGTGAGTATGGATTCATCATCCTGACATTAAATGATGTTAATTGAAGGTGTATCATCATTGATCATTTTAGGATATAGGAAGGGAAGAGTGGAAGGGGCCTCGCCCTCGCATTGATAAGTTAGAGGCCCCAAGGAAATGGTGTTTATGAAAAAAAAAGTTAGGAGGGATAGATTTAGGATCCATCGACTCCGTCGGTGAAGGTGGTGATGAAGGTGGAGTGGGTGAAGAAGGTGTAGAAGAGCTAGTGTCCTTAATGAGTTCAATGTGGGCCTATTTGGTAGGTGGTTTAGGAAAGCCAATACCACTATGGTCGTTATGTTTGTGGGTGGTACATGGAATAATGGTATGGTGGCCTTGCTCGTAAAATCCAAAACCAAAACCCTTCCACACACATCGGTGTAGGAAGGTGTGGGTGAAATGGTGATTGGTAAGTGATTGGAAGTCAGCAGAAAATGGGTAGGTTTGTGGTGGTGGTTCGGGTGTGTAAGTGGTAGTATCAAGTCCCCCATAGGTGAGACTAGTATGAAGGTAAGGAGGACCATAAAGGAGATGTTCTCCTATATGGTGATCGTAATGTGGGTGTTGGTGAAGGCTTCCGTACTCTTGTGGAGTAAGGAATGTGTTGACACTATATAAGTGGTACTCCCCCAGAGTGAGGCATTGAAAAACACCTTCCAAGGGATCAGTGGTTGGTATGTAGGTAGCTGGTATGGATAAAGTGTCAGAGGTCGATGCGTTGAGGTAGAGTTAATGGATTGGGAAGCTGATGGGTCAGTTGTGGAGGTTATGGTAGTGGTAGGAATGGAGGAGGTATGTGTGGTAGAAGCAATGGCTATACTGGTAGGTGGAGGCGTAGGTGAAGAAGTAGTGGTTATGGAGGTAGATGGCTTAATAGGTATGAGCACATCATTGGGTTGGTAAAGCATGTTGCATGTTTTGAAAGGTGAGGGGTCAGCTGGAATGGTATAAGTGTGTCCTTCAGTGTTCAAACTTTACACAATGATGCAAAGTGGAAGGAACGCAACCCATGACATGGATCCAGGGTCTGCCAAGTAATAGGTTATATTGGAATTCCCCCTCCAAAACATAAAACAATTTTGGAACAGTGGGGGCCCATGCGAATGTGGAGGATGACAGTGCCTAGTGTAGAGGTGATAGTGTCATTGAATGAATGCAACATGACCAGATGTTTATGCATGTAATTTTTAGGTATGTGCATTTGAGTGAATGCATGGGATGAAATGATGTTAATGCTAGTGCCCCCATCAATCATCACATGGCATACCGTATGTCATCGATGTGGATAGAGATGAAGAGGGCTGGGTTTGGGTCATCTTTTTGGTGTGGTGTGATCTCTTCCTCTGAGAAGCTAAGGGAGGCCACTTGGTGAATAGGGTGGGGTGAAGATGAAGGTGGTAATTTGGTGAGAGAGGCTACATGATGGGGTGTGATAATGGAGGCTACATGGGTGTAGGGTCATTGGGTAAAACCTCAATAGATTGAAGAACCTCCATGAGAGCTTGATGATGGGATTCTGAGGTTTGGATGAGGTCATATAGGACATTTTGAGGGAGATTGATGTAATTGTTTGAGCATGGTGTGATGTGTGATGCCATTAGAAATGGGGTACATGGGGGCGAGATAGTGATTTTAGGTATGGGTGTAGATGGTATGTTGGGTATAGGATTGGTTGGTGGGTCAATTGCCTTTTCTTTACCCTTATCCTTCTGAGCATGTGTAGTGATGTGTATCATGTTGATCTGAGGGGAGTTGGAAATGGAGAAGGTGTAGGGTGAGTGGTATAATGACACGATGGGAAAAAACCTACCGGAGGAGAAAAACCCTATGAGGTGAGTTGGGCACAATGACATTTGGGTGGTGGCGTGGAAAGTTCTCTGATGTGAACCATGTTAATTTCAAATCTTGGGGGTGGCTCTAGGAGCTGTGAGGGTGGATTTTGTGGTTGTTGAGTGGGTAGTGTGGGAATGGGTGTTGGTGAAGTAGGATCCTCATTCGAGAAGGTTGTCATCGTCAAAGTTGGTTTTTGGTGGACATAATTAGATAAGGATAATTTTCAAGGCCTTTCATTTCTCCATCATCGTGTCGTGGCACATGATGGTATGCGTAAATTTTAGTATCATCAAACCCTTTTGGCTTGGGTTTGAGGGGGTCATAAGGTCTGAGTGGCGGTAATGTGATGACAGAAGTCTCAAGGAGGTTGGTTAAAATTTTGGCATAGGACCCTACTAGTGGATCACAATGGGAAGTGAATGTGGGTTTGGGTGTAGGTGTGGTTGATTGTCGAGGAATGGTCTTTGGAAGAGGAGTGGGTCGAGCTATGGGTTTGGGTGTTGGTGTGGTTTTGGGTGTCGGTCGTGTTTGTTTAGGTAGGGGTATAGTAGATGGATGGGTAGGAGGGTGTGTGGTTGTTTTGACTACCTTATTATGGGGTAGTGGAGTTTTGTTTTTGGGTCACACCTTCTTGGGTAAAGGTGATGTGGGTGTATGAGGTCTAGAAGGAAAAGTAGATGGGGGAAGAGGGTGAGTTACCCATGGGGATAATGAGGTGTTGTGAAGGTAGATGATGTGAGTCGTGCTTGGGGTGTGAGAGACAATGACTGAAGTGTAGTGGGTAGTGAAGCAATAGCTGAGGGTATTGGAGGTATGGGTGGTAAAGATGTTGTAGGTGTTGGTGTAAGTCATGTTGGGTGCTCGGGGGATTAGAGGTTTGTGAGGAAGGAATGGGTTGTTGTGTTTTTGGTTTATTGGTGGGTGGAGGTTTCTTGACCATGTGGGAAGTTGAGATCCTAAGATGGATGGGATAGGTGCAGGTGTGATTGGTGCAGCCGGGGTATGAGGTCGATGGGTTTGGTTCTTCTGTTTGGGTGTAGGAGTAGGTATGGTGTTGACTTTGGAGGATGTAGCTAAATCTAGTTTGATAGGTGGATGAGTAAGGCTGGTGGTCGGGGTGACCCCTAAAGTGGTAATAGGTTTAGTCGAGGATGATGTCATAGGTGTGGGTTTGGGTTTAGATATAGATTGGGTTATGGGTAAGGGTGTGGTTTGAGCTATGACAGGTGTCATGGAAGGAGTTATGATAGAGGTGGTTGTGTTTGGTTTGATTGGTCGAAATATTTTTGGGTAGATAGTGGAGGTATCAGCAAGTGACCTCTGCATCTATGTTGAGACAGAAGCAAAAGATGCCCCCATAGTAAGGCTCTATCCACATAATCTAAGTGATCAACCAAATGTGAGAATGACACATCTGTAGGTGGAGTTGATGAGGACCTAATGGAAATTCCCATAAAATGTGTCTTAGAGATGGGAAATTGGCTAGCTTCAACTTCCGTGGGTAAGAGAGCCGAAAGTAGGTCTGTAGGATTTTGGGTAGTGGATGGAGAATGCTCACCAAGAGGAAAAGGTATCTCAACTGGGTCTATGATAGGTGGAGGAGATGATGGGTGGTGGAGGAGATGATGGGTGCTCCTCTATGGGTGGAGGAGGTAATGGGTGCTCCTCTATGGGTGGAGGAGGTACTGTGGGTAAAGGTTCTCTAAGTGGAGAAGCTAGGGGTGAGATGGTCTCGATGTTAGTGAAGACTCCTCCGTAGGTGATGAAGGAGATGAAAGATGTTCCTCTGTGGGTGAAGGAATAGGGGAGGTTGGTTCTGATGTGGAAGGAGGATTTCAGGCTAGGATTTCCTCTATGGAAGGAATGTGAGGTAATTGGGAGGTGACAAGTACGTCATTAAAGATAGCATGAACCTCGTGGGTATGGGTATCGTGAGTTGAGGTCTCACCGGTTTGATCAGATGAAGGGGCATGGTTGGGAAATGGTTTCTTGAAGATGTGTAGGTTTTGGTTGGTAGGTGCATTAGGATTATCCATGGTTAACTCACCTTTCTCGAGCATTTCTTGGACAATATTCTTGAAAGTGATGCAGTTTCCATCACTATGACCCTTTACTCGATGATAATTATAGAAATCATGTTCTTTATACCATGCGGGCATGGGGTGAGCAGGGTCAAAACCAGTGTGTGGTTTTATAGGTGGAAGGGTGATGGCTCTGGCTTTGATAAGATTTTCTAAGACAAAGAGTAAGGTTCCCCGATTGGGGTATATTTCCATTGCTCTCTCGTCTGAATTGAAAAGTCTGGATGGGTGAGAGATTAGATGAGGGGGTAGCTGATTTGATGGATGTGTTGGGCCGGCCTTGAGTACCACTACGTTAGCGGTGCCCTTAGCTTTTGAATAATTGTTTTGTGGTTTTGAAGAAGAAGAGGTATCATTCGACTTGAATGCTAAATTTTATTGCGTAATTGGATTTTCTTCTCTTTGATGGCACGAATCTCTAACTTTTGTGCCATAGTGAATGCTTCATTGAATGTTTGGAAGGTTTGGACCTGCAAGGTTGGTGAGATATGTCTAGCACAAGCCCATGTGAAGAGCTTCGATGAGTTTTGTTTGGGGTAGTTGGAAGGTGAGTTGGTTGATCAAGCTACGCCAGTGAGCAAAAAAATCATGATGATAGATTTGTCCTCATATTGATGCGTGGAGTATAGATCGGTCATGGTAACCTTCTTGACGATATTGATAGAGAAATGATCCAAGAAGGCTTGGGCTACCTGATTGAATGAGAATATGGAGTGTCTAGGTAACCCACTATACCAATCTAATGTAGGTCTAGTGAGGGACATGGGAAAGGTTCTCAAAAGCAAGGCATCATCATGAGTGATCAGATAACACCCATGTTTGAATGACCGCAAATGTTTTGTGGGTCTTCTTTGCTATTGAAATGATTGAATTTAGGCATTTCCCAATGCACGGGGTATGAGTGGATAGGAATGGATGGGTGGATGGGCTCGTTGCAAATCTTTTCATAGGTGAGAGTGTTATGGGAGCTGAAACCGATGCCTCAATGTCTGCATCTTGTCCAACATCAATTTAATTAGGTCGTTGGTGGGTTGTGATGATTGGGTGCCTCCTATAGCATGAGAGGGTTGGTTTTGGGCATATAATAGGGGTGGCACTCCAGTGTATGGGGCTGCCATGTAGGTTGATTGAGAAGAAGGTAGTGAAACAGGGGGTACGTACCCAGAGTGAATAATGGATGAAATGGGAGGTTGTTGGTAGTATGTATAGGGAGGTGGAAGGGTCGTGGTAACCCTAGTGGCAATAGGGGCTAATGATTGTGGAATGGAAAGGACCATGTTCTAAAATGGGGTAGGGGTCACCGACACGGGAGGTGGTAATGTAGCTACGGGTATGTGTGAGACATTAGGGGTGGATGAGGTTGTGTTTGGGGTAGTTTTCGAGGGTATGGTGGATGTAATGGGTGTCACGGAGATGGCAAGATGTGGTAGTCATAGTGGGTATAGGACCTAGCTGCAAAACGACTAGGGGTAAGGTAGATGCGGGAAGCACTAAGCTAGATGGGGCTGATGCGGGAGTGGGAATGAGAGTCGGGGGATAGATACGGGCATGTCGTATATCAACTGACTTGAGGCATCTCAAGTGGATGAATGGGAAAGGTAAAACTATAAAGCAAAGCGTAGGGTTTTGGTCAAGGAGTCATGTGAAAACTCCTCATCTCTGGTAGCGATAGTAATAGGTTGGATGGGATCCATGGCTGGTGATAAAATGGAAGGTGGTGAAGGACTAGGTGGGAGTGGTTAACAACTAGCATGAAATATGAGTGCACTTGCTTGTCTTTGGGTCAACACCATGTGAACCAATACTGATCAGGTAGGGCTTGCTTCTTTGTAAATGACAGAGAACAAGAAGGAATAGGTGAATCTAGTGAAAAAAAGTGGATTAGGTACCAAATGATGGTTGGAATGTGAAACAAGCTAACCGATGCCAGTTAAGGAAAACTAATGCTCGATCGGGGTAACGCTTGCTACCAGTCACTGTAGAAAATGGTCAGTGAGTGAAAAACCAAGTAGAAGGTCAAATCTGATAGGTATGCCAAATCTGATGGTGTTTTACAATGTCAATGAGAATGATGGTAGTGATAGGGATTGTGAAAAGTGGAAGAAAATGAATAAAATTTCCTTTTGGGTAGGTTAACAAAAGGACCTGGAACCAACATCGGTTGGGTATAACCGACGATGGTCAGAGGGTAACCGATGATGGTTACTGTGAAATTGAAATAGTGATGAAAGAAAAGTGGTTGTGAATTAAAATATGATGTAGAATCAGACCCAGAATTATGAGAATGATGATGATATGGCCCTAGACACACTCAGGTGAAGCCAGAATACACCATCTATGATGAGGAGCGTGTAAGGATGAAAAAAAAATGAAGAACGTGATCTCTCACCTCAAAATGCAAGCCAAGCAAAAACACTAAGAAAAATGTGATCCTAGGAGTGCCCTTTTCTATTATGTTTGTTTAGCTTATGCTATTTAGGGACTAACACATGAGTTGTGAAATAGAGTTTTTGGTGAGGATGGCTTCCTATAAAGAAGGAGATCTAAAAGGTGAGGTTTTAGGTATGTTATGGTGGGGGCGGGCTTCACTGAAGTATGACTCAACAGAGCAGTGAGCTGGGTGCCCACTATACCATGATTGTGTGATCACCTATAGCTTCTTCCAGGTAGGATGTTGTTTAAGAATGTGTATATTTGAATTTTTTGTGAGGCTTGGTAAGACTCAGAGAAAGAGAAAAGGAAAGAAGTGCTTTTCTATGATTCGTTTGTCAACCATCAGTTGGTCATGACTTCCAGTGTATAGGTTGCCCTCAATTAATGTGAGCTAATGTGATAAATCAGAATGCAATGCACTTATTTTTAAGCCCAAATCAAAGTGTGAAGTTGGATGACACAAAGAGATGAAGAGGAAGAGGGATGCTCTTTCACTACAATGCAGAAAACACGAAGAAATGGTTCTTTTTAATTACACCAAAAGAAAGGTTTCCTTTAGAGAAAATAGAAAGAAAAGGTGGGTTACCAAGGAAGAAGATTAATGTGTATGCTTTTTAGAAGGGAAACAAACACACAATTTTTCCTAGGAATGAATGAAATGCAAGGAACCCCGGATGGGTCCCACTGGGCATGCCAAAATGTTTCACCTATTTCTAGATCATTTCTTTGAAGTATTGATGAAACAAATAGGGTAACAGGCGTAGGAGGAATACCTATTCAAATGTTGGTTGATGGGTTGTTACACGCATATGACTTCGAATCCACAGTCTGATTGTGAGAACTTCCTTTTGGCTAGGAGGAACTACCTGTAATGAAAAGCAAGACCACCAAAAGGAATTAAACAATATATGTAGTGAACTGCCTAGCATATGCTAGATCCGGGAAGTGTGATACTTCCTAGATGGTTGTCAGTCCACTATTTTAAACAATTTAATGTTGTAAACAAAGTAAATCCTATTGTAATTGAAATGATTTAGGTATCTCACTTAAAACACAATAAGAAATAGATCTAATCTAACAAGCTAGGCTAGAATAGGATCCAAAGTCAAGTAATAGATTTTGGGTCTCTGTAGGTCGACGAGAGGTCTCAGGTAGATCACAGGTGAATGAGGTGAGGTGGAATTAGGTGGGTAGGTCTCTGTTCTGGGTTGTATGGGAAAATACAGAGACCGATGTCGGTTAAGGGTGACCGATGGTGGTTAGGTGTAACTGGTGTCGGTTACTGTGGAAATTTGGGAATGCCACAAAACAAGCTTTGGGTCTCCTTTGTGATTACACAAAGGATTTTGGTTAGTCGGGATGAGGTATTGGGTGATTTAGGTAGGATTTGGTGAGATTTTAATGGGTATATGGAGGTGGAAGTGTTGGAGAAGGTCAATAGGTGGCTAGGTAAACAATAGATGATAAAATAATGATGAAATGAAATAAACCAGAGAAGTATGACATTATACTTACTTGGATTCTGGTCTGGATGCCTATGAGTGAGGGATGGAGGTGTTGATGAGAGGTTTGAAGGCTGTAAGTGATCACCAACTGAAAGAAAGCTTCTACATGGGCTGCATGTACATTCCTCTTTGCTTGGTTAGATCAGATCATGGCTGGGATGGTTGTGTAAGAGAAAGTGCTTGATCTCCTTCCTTGCATGCGTGTTCTCTTTGGAATTCTCTCTTTGAAGATGTGTTATCTCTCGAGATGTGTTAATGCTCACCAACCTTCCTTTTTTTCAACTTCCAACCTTGAGAATAAGGTTTTTTTGGGGTTAAAAGGGTAGCGGCGGTGGTTCGGCTTAACGGTGATGGTTAGGGGTACATCGGCATCGAGTCAAGGTGATTTCCTAGGTTTACTAAACTAGGAGATCCTCTTGATTTCCTCGGATCTCATGTCATTAACCCATGGATTAGACTGGGAGCTTCTTGTAAGCATGCGGGAATGTGGTTAGAGGGAATGTAGGCATTGATTTTTAGGGTTTGGGTAAGTCTTAGTTAGTTATGGAAACTTACTAAGAATAGGTCTTAGGTTGAGTTGGCTTGGTGAGGTGTCTAAGTGAACTGTATGTGTGGGTATTATTTAAAATAAGATATTTAAATAATAAATATAGTGAGGATAATGAATTAATTTAATTAAATTAATATTAGTAGGGTGAAAGGGGCCATGGTTAGGTGAATGTGATGAAGGGTGCTTATTTGTTGAGGGACCAAAGGGGAGTGTGACCTAATTTTAGTGTCTACATCGTGTCATGGGTTACATTCCTTCCACTTTACATGGTTGTGTAAAATTTGAACACGAAGGACACACCTATACTATTCTAGCTAATCCATCACCTTTCAAAACATGCAACATATATTCTACGACCCAATGATGTGCCCATACCCATTAAATCCTCTACGACCACTACTACTTCACCTACCACCTCCGCTTACCAAGATAATTGCTACCTCAACCGCACATACCTCCTCTATTCCTACCACTACCACAACCTCCACGGTTGACCCATGGGCCTCCTAATCTATTAACTCCACCTCCGCTTTAACCTCGACACATCATCTATTCGAGCTACCCATATACCAACCATTGATCCCTTGGAAGGTATTTTTCAACACCTCACTGGGGAGTACCGCCTATATAGTGTCAACACATTCCTTACTCCACAAGATTATGGAAGCCTTCACCAACATCCTCGTTACAATCATCGCATAGGAGAATAACTCCTTTATGGTCCTCCTCATCTCCATACTAGTTTCACCTATGGGGGACTTGACACTACCACCCGCACACCCGAACCACCATCACAAACCCGCCCATTTTCCACCGACTTCCAGTCTCTCACCAATCTCTATTTCACCCACACCTTCATGCACCGATGTGCATGGAAGGGTTTTGGTTTTTTATTTTACGAACAAGGCCACCATATTGTCATTCCATGTACCACCCACAAACATAATGACCGTAGTGATATTGGCATTGTTGAACCACCTACTAAGCAAGCCCGCATTGAACCCATCGAGAATGTGAAACCTTCTCCACCTTCTTCACTCGTTACACTTTCATCGCCACCTTCGCCGACGGAGTCGATAGATCCAGAATCTATCCCTCCTAAAAAAATTTCATAAACATTGTTTCCTTGGGGCCTTTGACTTACCAACGCGAGGGTGAGGCCCCTTCCTCTCTTCCCTTCCTGTATCCTGAAATGATCGATGAAGATACACCTTCCATTAACATTGTTCAATGTTAGGATGATGAATCTATACTCACCTACCTTGGTGTAGAAGACTCATATATTCATCGAGCTTTTTTCCCCGAGATGCAAACCATGTTGGATGAATTGACTATCGAGATCGAAATTCATACTCGGGATGACCCACACATCCTAAAGATCGGTCAATCTTTAGATCTTTGCTAAATAGGAATCCATTACTTCTTTTCTCAAAAATCATAACCACGCTTTCACTTGGTCTTATGTAGACATACCTCATATTGACCCCACCATAGTGGTCCATAATATTGTAACCATTCCTGATGCCAAACCCATCAAAAAAGTTGAGGAAAATGCACCCTCGCATTGCCCTTATCATCAAAGAAGAACTTCATCACCTTCTTTCTGCTTCCTTCATATTACCCATTGATTATCCTCATTGGATTTCTAACATTGTCCCTATCACTACATTTTCATGGACTTTCGTGACCTCAATCTCACCTACCCAAAAGATGACTTCCCTCTACCCGGTATTAACCAATTGGTTGAACTTACTTTTGTTGGTCACGAAATGCTATCACTCATGGATGGCTTCTTGGGTTATAACCAAATCTTGCTTGCCCCAGAGGATCAATATAAAACCGCATTCATCACCCCTTGGGGACCTTTCACTTCGAGTGATTTCTTTTGGCCTTAAAAATGTTGGTGCTACATATCGATGGGCTATGACTTATATCTTCCATGACATCATGCATCATATATTGGAAGATGACGTGGATGAATTCCTCGCCAAATCTAAACGCCGCTCCGAGAACCTCACCATCCTCAAAACCATTTTTGACCACCTTATTAAATATTGTGTTCTCCTTCAGCCCAAGAAGTGTGTCTTTGCGGTTCTCTCAGGAAAGCTTCAAGGGTTTATCGTTTCCTTATGTGGTATAGAAGTTGACCCTGCTAAAGTCAAAGACATTCTGGAAATGCCTCCACCCACTAACCTTAGACAACTCCGTAGCCTGTAAGGTAAGTTGTAGTCTATTCACCATTTCATTTCACAATTATCTAAACGGTGTCAACCATTTCATCATCTTCTCAAGAAGGATGTATCCTTTAAATGGGATGATGACTGCGAAAAATCTTTGAGGCCTTAAAATGATACCTTCTCCACCCACCCATACTCATTCCACCTAAAGATGATCAACCTTTCTACCTATATATCTCGATTCGATCACTCCTTGGGAGCCATGGTCACTCATCACGATGAACAACACAAGGAGTAGGTGGCTTATTACATAAGTCGTACTATTTTGGAATATGAAACCCGATACACCCATCTGGAAAAACTTTGCTTAGCCTTAGTTTTGTTGCCTAAAATCTCCACCATTACCTACTCAACCACAAAACCTATGTTGTGACCAACATCAACCCCTTACACTTTATGTATACCAAACCTTATCAAAATTAGTGTGCCACATGATGGCTTATGCTTTTAGCTAACCTCAACCTCAAATTTATTCATCAAAATTCTATCAAGGGCCAAGCCATCGCTGACCAATTGACCAATGCACTGTTTTCGAGATCAACCCTCTAATTTTGACTTTCTAGATGAATCCATTGCTATCCTTTCCTTGGATGAACTCGCTTATCAAATGATGCTCTTCTTTGATGGTTCTAAGTGTCGGCGTGGGGGTGGGGCTAGTTTTATCCTCATTCCTCTTGATGGTCAACCCATGCCTTTGTCTTTCAAACTCAAATTTTATTGTACAAACAATATTGCTGAATACAAAGCACTCATATTAGATCTCCGAGATGCCTATGCCCTAGATGACAAATCATTCAACATCTTTGGTGATTCTTAATTGGTCGTAAACCAAGTCAATGGTATATACCAATGTTGTAATGAGATACTTCAAAAGTATAAACATAATGTAGACATACTTTTGACCACCTTTGACCGTTACGCCCTTCAAACCGTCCCTCGTTCAACCAACAAATTTATAGATACCATGGCCTACTTGGCTTCTCAAATATCCGCTTACTTTATCGATTCTAAAATCTTTGTCACTATACAATGACTTCAATCACCTTCTTATTTACCTCGCGAAGTTTACTCCATCTGAACCGCTACCCCTGACCCAAGTGACCTTTGGTATAAACAATACTCTGACTACCTTTCTCTCTCCATCTTACCTCCTGATCTCACCCGTAATGGACAATGTGCCTTCCTTAAAAATGTCTCTCACTACATCATCATGGGGGGCCTTCTCTATAAGCATGGATTTGATGGTATTCTCTTATGATGCCTCACAAGTTCTGAAATTCCTTATACAATTAAGGAAGTTCATGATGGCATATGTGAAGGCCACTTTAGTGGCCTTGCTTTATTGTTAAGTGTATTCTTCACCTAGACTATTCTTGGCTGACCCTTAATCATGTTTTCTATGATTACGTCAAACATTATGTAAAATGCCAACAACACACCAACCTTCCTCATACTCCCAATCATGACTTAAAGGTCACCCGTGACCTTTTCCCCTTCTCTCAATGGGGTTTTGATATTGTCGGAGATATCAACCCCCATTCTTCCCAATGACATCAATGGATCATTACCACTACTTTGAATACTACAAAAAATGGGTTGAGGCCATACCACTCATCTCCAAAAAAGCTGAGAAAATATGTGATTTCATCAATCACCACATCAATTTTCACTTTGGTGTTCCTCATCGCCTCATCACCGATAATGGAAAACAATTCAAAAACAAAACATTACAAAAACTTTCATGGCGCCTTTGGCATTAGGTAAGTTTCTCATCACCTTATTACCCACGAGACCAACAGCCAAACCAAATCCACTAATAAAACCTTAAACAAATTTCTCATGAAATTGGTTAACAATCTAGTAAGGAATGGCACATGCACATTCCTTTTACCCTATGGACATACCACACTAGTATTCGCACTTCCACTTCCACCGCTACCACACCATTTTCTCCGGTCTATGGTACCGATGATGTTCTACCTCTCGAAGTCTAGATTCCCTCACTCTACATTTCTTTCCATGACATGCTCAATGATGATGAATTTTGTCAGGACCATTTAGCACAACTTGAGTTATTAGACAAACATCTTCTTAACGCACTTGACCACCTTCAAGTTTACCAAAAATGTATCAAGCATGCCTATGAAAAACATGTCCATGAACGTACCTTCCAATTCGGTGACTTTTTCCTCAAAGAAAATCAACATATAACCAAAAAAAAAAAATAAAACGGGAAAATTGGCTCCTAATTGGATTGGACCATACATTGTGACTCATACTTATGGATTAGGTGCTTATCGTTTATCTTCCCTCGATGGTAAACCTGAACCTGAGCCCCTTAATGCCTTGCATCTTTGACCATTCTATTGTTGAATTTTAGTCCTACATCACTTTTTTCCTCTTTCCATGCTCGTCCCTTGAGCGCTATCCACTTCTTACACCTCACCAATGATTAAACAAGAATCATGTGAGTACCCGTCACTTGTTATCTTCTCTCGAATATGTGTATCATGATGCTACACATAGCATGATTCACATGGATACTTTTATTCTACCCTTAGATGAGATCACATGGTTTTTTCACCTTGTTTTTGAACAAGAATCATTTTCCTCACCTTGGTATTTTCCATGAATTCAAAGCCCCACATGGGACCCAACTCCTTGAGTCAAACTTCTAATAAAATGATGAGCCCCTAAAATGGCATCTTCCTCTTGGTAATCGCCACTATAAATAGACTACTCCCTCAAAGGACAACTATGTAAAGCTCTTTAAAAAAAAAC
Organism: Taxus wallichiana var. yunnanensis; assembly: GCA_018340775.1. Taxonomy (NCBI): domain Eukaryota; kingdom Viridiplantae; phylum Streptophyta; class Pinopsida; order Cupressales; family Taxaceae; genus Taxus; species Taxus wallichiana. The sequence continues at coordinate 369,449,361 of CM031233.1, forward strand.
CAAGAGAAACTTAAGCTTCCCACATCGATCAACTTCACGAAGACCTCAAGGAGTTCATTTCCTCATCCCATGTAGACTTCCCACATCGATCAGTCTATCTCAAATACAAGTCAAACTAGACAACTTTTTAGTCATGGACTTGCCCATTGTGACCTCATCAGATTTCTTACCCAAAGAGAACGCCAACTCATATCATATTAAATTACCCACCTTTCACCCTTCTCACCATTTGTACTCCCATTTTCCCACCGCCTCAAGGTACCTCTTGGAACCATGACATTTGGTGATCATGTGACTACTTTTCACCTTTAGAACAATCAATCATGCAATGTCTTTACGGTCTTACGTTCATCACCTCTCTAAGGTATGACCTACTCAGTCTGATCCTAACTAATCAGGTGGCTTTATTTCCAAATCTTATCTTTTAACCATCTTTATTTATGTTTTTATTACCTTATACAAGACTTGGTCATCGGTGCTTACCTTTGGGGTAATCTTCTTCTTTTTCCACAATCAACATCACCTATACCAATTAGCCTATAACCCACCCACACCTAATGAGACCTAAACCCAAATCATACCTAAAACCTACCAACTCATTTTCCTACCTCCTCATATTATTCCCTAGCTCATGGGAGAACTACATCGGCACGAGGTCCCCTTTTCACCAGGACTATGTAGGTAGCACTCTAAGGGCATGGGGCCCTTGGAGGTTAGCTCGGCCACTCTCTACCCTAACTAATTCATCTTTCATTTTCCTCAAATTACATTCTACCCTACTTAGTTTCCTTTTTATATCTAAAACTTAGAAATTAGACCAAACAAATAACAAGTTGCTTAACATTTTTATCATCACCACAACATACATTTATTACGAATTCCATTTCTCTACCATCATCAAGCATATATTGTAAAACATTTTAAACATGACCCACATCATCATTCATTTCTCAAATTCATGAATCACAACTTCAACTAATTTAAACACAACCATGCCTAACCAAATATAACTCGACCATGCCTAACCAAACCTAACTCAACCATGCCTATGACCTAACTTGATCCATGCCTATAACCTAACTCAATCCATGCCTAACTCACCTAGATTCCGTTTATATCACAAAAAATAATTAAAAGTCTCATCGAAACACCAAAAAATCAAGCATCTCATGTATCTCATCATATAAATAAATATGTGTCTCAATACAATATACATGGATATCCCATCATGTATATCTTAAATAAATAATTGAAACGTAGGCTACTCAATACAAAATTTCATCGACATGCATTCCAATCTCATATACAATAAAATAATAAAACAATACAAAATCTCTTCATAGAAACAGCCGGTATATGCTCAAAATATACAAAAAATCTCGTACATCCTCACTATCTTCAGCACGCAGGCTAGTATATCTCAAAAAATGACTACAATACATAAAAAATTAAGGGCCATATATCGGGCATCTCTCAGACATCCTCCATATCTATATTGCTTGTACCCTCTACCTCCTTGGCCCCTGTCTAGCGACCTGCTAACATCTCCCTACCCATCATAGGTGGTGGTTGGGTCCCTACTAGTGCATCACCTGGAGCTGGTCTCTATGAGCCGGTGGTCTCTCCCCGATTTGGCTTCGGAGCTTGATGGCTCCCTGTTCTCTCTACACTGTGAGTGCGGGATCTCATCCTCTCACTAGATGCTTGTTGTTCCTTGTACTCTCCATAGGATAGAAAGTCTATCCTTACCGCCATCATCTTATTCTGGTAGTATCTTGCCTCACATAGGGCATCCTGTAACCTAGATATAGGCATAGTCTGTGGTGGACCCATAGGCCTCGGCCTGTACGTACTCTATCCTTTGGGACCCTATCCCACCCCATCCTATGGCTGGAACCTGTCATGGTGCCTATGGTGGTGCCATCGGCCCTACCATTGTGCTGTAAGGCCATACTCTATGCCTATCTTATGGCCGGTGACCATACAACCCTATCACATGTGCCTATAGGGCAGCCACCCTACCATCATCTCCATCTCCATCTCCATCCCCACCCCGGGCCATCTGGGCCTGAAGAATGGCCACTTGTACATGTAATTCCACTACCTCTGCCTCTAAGCTGGAAATTTGTGTTTTCACCATACCCAATTGGGTAATCAACGTCGCCACCTACCCATGTAGGATGTCCCTCTGCACCATGATGGTGGCTAGATCTCAGCTACCCGGCACGGGTGGTATTGCTACTAAATAATCCACCCACCACTATCTATATCTATTTGTGACCCCGACATCATCAATCCACCGGTCCACTTTGCCTACTTCTCCTACCCCGTGGGCACATCGCCGGATGTGGTAGAGATAAGAGCCTCTCCACGTCGTATCTCTCATCTTGTAGGAAGGGTAGAGGTATATCTTATAGTAGTCCAAACTACCACCTCACTCAATCGGGATCATATCGTGCTCCCGAAATGATGACCATGTATCCATCTCTCGTAGATGATTCACGGCTAGATCATCACACATCTACCTATATGATGGGAAGCCCACATATGGCCTCCATTTGATGTCCACTCTTGATAACCCCTCCAATATTCGTTGAAAATAGGCCACATCATGTGTGAGCTTGTCGATCTTCACTCTCCAATAACGAGGCACCCATCACCTATACCCCACTCATACATTTGGCGGAAAGGCATCAGCTCGAGGCATACCTATTGGATGCACACAGACAATGTGCTCATACACCCCACAGTGAAGTAAAAAGGTACATCACAAGCTAAACTTGCACAACTACCCATATGCCCATAACTCCCTGTATAGCTGCACCAGAAATGTTGGTGCCTAGGAAAAGTGGCTCTGGTCTATCATCATGTCGTGTAATACCCCCATTAGAAATTAGGAAACCACCCACCCTATACATCTAGCGGTGCAAAGCAAAGACACCGCCTCCATCAATAGAACTACTAGCCTCACTCCTCTGGATGGGCTAGGTACATCTCTCCATAACGAATGCTGACACTATGGAATGTCAGCTCAGCCATCCCCTCTCCAAACACATTTAGCATCAACTCCTCCAAGGCCTTAGAGGAGATCAATAGACATGTGTACCCATATGGGTAGCCGTAGTATCCAAAACATTTCCTCTAAGGTGATTGTGATCTCACCCATCAAGAGGTGGAATGTGTTGGTCATGGAATCCCATCTATTGATGGGAGTGACCTTGAAAATTAGTTGTCGACTACATTTGCAGTAGTGTCGGACCCCACTCGGTCCACCTCCTCCACATGCTACTGTTCCTCGGGGTTGTTGCACCTCGAACTATCATGAGCAAGGTGGAACCCTATCCCGCATGCGTAGCTAATCTCTCCCTTGCATCCAATACAAATAATGAATTAATCTACATTTATCACACCCATACTCACCTACTATCCTCTTCCTGTACCCTATTTCACCCCTACCCATTATAACCACCCAACCTGTGGCACTTTTGGCCCCTTGCTCCACAAAACCTAACCTGGTGCTGGTTCTCTCTAATTGACCCAGTCACCCTCAAACCGACATCTCACCTATTTCGTGATCGATACTAGTTTTCCCCTACTGAAGTCGGCTAAACTTGGTGATGCCGATCCACCGTCGTGGTGTGAAAACCCGTGACCCCCAAACCCTCCCTTCTCAAAACTTACCTCTTCTGACATTTCTACCCACCCAACATCACCTACAACTCCCCTACACCTCATCCCCTCCCCTCTTCTCCCACTTATCTCTCTCCCCACTCCTATTTTCCCCAATTTCCCCTCCCATTTCCAAATTTTATTTTCCCCCACCCAAAATAAAAAACAAAACCCAATTTGACAAATCACCTACTCTATCTCACAAAATACAAACAAGAGTTGGATGCTTACCTCATCATGCTACCATCATCATAGCACACATCTAGCCCAGTACCGATGGCCCATCCGATCCCTCTCCGGCCTCTGCAATCACCAAATCGCTACCCGTGACTCCAACTAATAAAATCACCCACACCAATCCTATGGACCCGCCTCTCACCAACCAATCACCCACCATTTGGCTCACCGACTCAACTCTCCATTCCATCTAGACACTTTTCCCTTTTTCTCTCTCTCTTGTGTCGTTTTCTCAATTCACTAAATGACAAATGAATAACAAAAAACATAGATTTTTATTTTTATAACAAACCCACCCTAACCGACACCAGTTTTACCTTCACCAACATCGTTCGTGTGCTCTACCTTACCATGGTTGGTTATACACTATCATCATCGGTTACCCTTGACCAACATCGGTCACCCTCTCTTGTACATTACACTATATTTTACCCTATTAACATGCCCATAACTCTTTCTTTTTCCACACCTACCCTTTACCCACGATCATTTACCACACCCCACCTTTACCCAAAACCATTTACCTCGCCCTCCTTCCCTCATCATTTACTTACCTACCCACGTCTACCTTTGGGGACTCATTATTTTACCCATACCTCGGCCCTATTTGTGTCGTGACCTAGATTCTTGGTCATGGAACATTACTAGTGATCTTTGACCTCATGTGTTTGTTATACCTTATGACATTGTTACCTATGTTGATTGACCTAATGACCTTACATTTCCTCTTAATGTGACCATTTATCCTAACCCTACCTTTGGTGTACCAGAACACACCTAGACATTCCTGCACCTGACTTGCATTGTGTCTCCTGACCATATCCTATACATTGGATACTAGAATCACTTCAACCTTGTTTGGATAAACCTATCAACCATAGACAATGTAGAGTTTTCCTGCTCTTCAACCTGGTAGCATGCTACAATTTATACATGTGTGTGTGTTTGACTGTTACTACCTTTGACCCTGACCCATTACCTAGATTACCTAAGTAGACCTTGCTCCTTTTTTCCTGTTACCCACCTTCCTTTTCATCACATTTACCTTTTATCAAACCACTCACCGCTTCTTCCTTATGCCTCTTTAGTTCCTTGTTTGAGGGGGATCACCTCCACTCACGCATGGGGCAACCACATCTTATTTTTGTTAGCATCACTTACCAATACAAGCTACGCAACAAAAAGGGGAAAAATGTAGACACCAAGATTAGGTCACACTCCACTTTGGTCCTTAAACAAATAAACACCTTGAACACATGCACCTAGCCATGGCCATCTTGACCTCATTATAATATTAATTTAATTATTTAAATTAAATTAATTCATTACCCTCACTATATTTGTTATTTAAATAGCCTAATTTAGATAATTCCTACATATCCACCTCATCTAAACACCTCATCAAGCCACCTCACCTTAAGACCTATTCTTAGTAAGTTTCCATAACTAACTAAGACTTACCCAAACCCTAAAAATCAATCCCTACATTCCCTCTAACCACATTCCTGCATGCTTAAAGGAAGCTTCTAGTCCGATCCATAGATTAATGACATGAGATCCCAAAAAATTGAGGGGATCTCGCCGGTTTAGTAAGAGGGTATAACGGGCTATCCGGAAGAAAAGGATTTGTTTCGATAACAGGAGATGTGAAGAGGGAACGTGTTGTCTTTAAGGTAAGTGAAGATGGTCTCATACCATGGGGAATTGGGACCAACAATATCACAAGCCAGAAAATATTCTGGCATGTCATATATAGGTTGGCTTAGATTTTTAACAAAGAAAGGCATGTCATTACTTTCCAGTTGAATGCGTAGCATAGAACCTATAGTTTTCATAGCATCTGCAGATATATTTTTGTGCTCTTAGAATCTTTTGAAACGTGATATGCACAAAATACTCTTTCAAATTTTTGACCAACATCTTGTAAGGGATGAGCTTCTCATCCTTAACTTTGTACTCATCATTGACTTGTTTGATGATTAACTGTGAGTCACCAATGATCTTAACATGATGAATGTCCCATTTGATTGTAAGCTTCATCCTAGCAATGAGTGCCTCATACTCTGCAATATTATTCATGCAAGGAAAACCAAGGTGAAAAGCTTGAGGTATGGGGTCACAGAAGGATTAATTAGTACAACACCTACCCTGAACCATGAAAAGTAAAAGATCCATCAAAGTGCACCTACCACATGACGGATTCCTCAATGTACATTAATGAAGCATATGGTAGATCTAGATTCATAGGTTTTGTTCCTTGTAAATTTGCTTATGCAAATTGATCAGTAAGTACCTGTCCCTTGACTGAATTTTGGTGCACAAACTTGATGTCAAATTTGTTCAACAGAATGATCTAGTTATCCATTCTACCGGTAAGGGAAGGTTTAGACAACAGGTATTTGAGCGGGTCAAATTTTGATATAAGCTTGGTTTTAGTATTTAACAGGTAATGGTGAAGTTTTTGGAAGGTAAAAACTATAGCAAAATAGGCTTTTCGATTTGAGGGTAGTTGAGCTCGTAAGCAATGAGAGTACGAATGAGATAGTACACAACTTTTTCTTTATGACTAAGGTCATATTGGGCTAGCAATGCACCAATAGTGAATTGTGTGGTAGAAATATACAACAGAAGTGGCTCACCAGGAGTTAGAGGCATGAGGATAGGTGGATTGGCTAAGTACTACTTAAGCAAGGTAAAAGCATGTTGTTGTTTTGGTCCAAAGATAAAGGAAACATCCTTTTTTAGCAGATGAGTGAATGAATGACATTTGTCGGCAAGTTGGGAAATGAAATGGTGAATAGCCTGTATCTTTCCTACAAGTTTGCGCAGATTGTTTAATGTTTTTGGGAGGAGGCATTTCAGTAATAGCAATGACTTTCATTGGGTCAACCTAAATCCCCCTCCATGATATAATGAAACCAAGCATTTTTCCTGACAACATACCAAACACACATTTCTTTGGGTTCAAATGGACCTTGTACTCCTACAAGAATTTGAAGATATGCCGTGAAGTGAAATATCAGGGTGATCTTCCCTTGTCTTGGATTTCCTAAGGATATCATCCACATAGTCTTCCATGATGTCATGGATCATATCATGGAAAATCACTGTCATCACCCTTTGATAGGTTACTCCTACATCTTTAAGGCATAATGGAATTACCTTATAATATAAAGTACCTAAGGAGTTTTGAAGGTCATCTTGTGTTGATCTTTGTCAGCTATCTTGATCTAATTGTAGCCTGAAAAGCCATCCATAAGAGATAGTATTTCATATCATGCAGTTTAATCAAAAATCATATCGATATTAGGCAATAGAAAATCATGCTTTGGGCATGCCTTATTTATGTCTTTGAAATCAAGTATAGATTCCGATTCCAACGGAGTTTCTTCCATACATGGATGATATTTGATATCCATTTGGAGTAATCAATGGGTTGAATAAATATTACCACGAGAAATCTTTCTAACTCTTCCTTAACTAGGAGAGCCACCCTCGCGTGCATCTTTATGATATTTTTCTTGATGGGCTTGACATCTACATGTAAAACTAAGTTGTGCACTACCAAATTTGGATCCAAGGCTAAGATATCCTTATAGGACCATGCGAACACATATGTAAATTCCCACAGAAGCATGGTGAATGTTTTTTGTTCTCTTGCTGAGATCGAAGTTCCCAACTTGACCATTTTTGGATCATCTTCCGTGATAATGTTTACATTAATAATCTCTTCTACTAGCATTATTGACAAATCCTCCATACACGTAGGATCGGGAGGAAGGTTGAGATCTTCTTCCAAGGGTGTCTCTACGAGATTTTTACCCTTAGTGTGGTCACTTTTCTTGCCCATTGATTTTTGTACTTCTTTGTCAGCTAGTGCCTCAAAGAGGTTTTCACTGTGTGACTTGGGCTTTGACTTGTGCTAATTCTTTTCATTGTAACTTTTTCCCTTTCTTTTCCTAAATTTTCGACCATGAAGCTCACTTCCTCTCCAAAGTAGGCACACATATATAAGTAATTGTAGAAACCATTTTTGTGATCTCCAATGGGGATTGTATCCTAAATGTCTATGAATTTTGCAATGGCTTCATCATTTTCAAATAGATATAGTAGCACATGAAATTTTTGGTCCCATTCGACAAGGAAAGGGTAAACATGGTCAATTTTAGGTCTAATAGGGGTTTTGGTGAGGACATCGGTATTCATGAACAAGTTCATGGAGGCAAGATCCTCCTTTTGGCTATAGTGGGAATATGTATCGCTATCTAAATAATTAGAGCTATCTTTATGATCCAATCGGGTGGCATATTGATCATTGGGGTGTGATCCATAGGGTTGAATTTTTATGTCATACATTTATGTCTTAAAATGTGGGAGAGGAATTGGTTGTCTCGGTCCTTTCTCATTCTTTTTACTTCCTAGACCTTTGTAGCCCATGGAATACATAATTCAGCTAGACTTCTCATACTCAAGGATTTGGAGGCAAGCTGGTTGAGTATCTTTTAGGACCCAAGTCATAGGTGGATCCAATAATTTATCTTTAGCAAGCAACCCTCCAGGTAAAAATGACCCAGATAGTTCGCTCATCTCTAGGTAAATGCTGAAATGATAGTTGGTTCGGCCTCTAGTTTTAGGTGACAATGAGAGGTCTAAAACTAAAAGATCTTGTTGCACATTATAATCCCCACAACCATATTCTAGAACCTTCATCTCCCATGAATCAAAAGGGTAAGTTGATGTAGAGGCACCACGGGTACAAGAACTGAGGGAATCTAAATCTACTCAGGACTCCATGGCTTCGGATTGAAGAGGAACAACTATGTCAGCAGAGGGACACATATAGGCACCATTACGCGTAAAAATATTTAGAGCTCTGTAGTAAGTGAAGGGCTCTAGATCTCCTTGTATCATTACAGTGTGTCCCTTGTGTTTTAGTTTAATGCATTGATGGAACATTGATGGCATGGCCTGTATGACATGAATCCATGGGCGACCTAGAAGCATAATGTATGGGAGTTCCAAGTCCAAGTCCATGGGTGGTGTATATTTCCTTGTTACTGCAGCTTAATCCTTTCCCTTGATTCGAATAGTGTTCACATGGTCACTAGGAGAGTGGATACTCTCCTCGATCCAGCTTTGGCTCCTCTAACTTACCATGTTTAGGGAATGGTTATTTGTATATCCCCATCTTTTCATTAGGTGTCTGATTTTTTCTAGGTTGTCCACTTCTATCTCCCCATTTTCAATGAGTTCTTGGATGTAGTGACGAAGTCATAGACATTTGTCTATTTTGTGTCCCTTGACACGATGTAATTCACAATAGTCATGCTCTTTGTACCATGATGGTTTTGGAGCATTGTCATCAAAGGGTTGTGTCATGGGATAAGTCACCATGTGAGTTGCATCTAATTTTTTCAATATGAATGATAAAGGATCATTGAGAGGAGTGAACATTCTACATTTAGGTGGTGGTTGAATAGGTCCTTTGGTCAGTTTAAAAGGTTGACCGGTTTGAACTATTTGCACGCATTTAGAATCTATGATTTCGTCTCCCACCACATTCTTGTTTTTGTTGAATATTTTTGGCTTTTCTCGTAGGTTTAACACTTTGGTTATCCTTAGAGTGTGATTTAAGAGTTCCTTTGGAAATAAGGGATTTCTCTATTTGAATTCCCTTTTAATAACCTCCTCGAAAGTGTGAACATAATGCATTTGAAGGTGGAAAGAGATGTCTGGATTTAGATTGGGCACAAAGATACTCACAAGCTACTTTTAGGGAATGTATAGGGGAAGCGACTGGCTATCCCTCTCCATATTTGTAGGAAGCTATAAAATGTTTTGTTGGGACATTGTTTTGTACCACACAAGTCTGTCATGGTTATGTCACTTTCTATATTGTAGGAGAATGTCATATAAATATTTCTGCTAGTTCGGGCCATGTAAAAATAGATCCTTGAGGTAAGTGAGTAAACCATTCTAAGGCTTTCCCCCTAGAATTTTTGGAAAAATTCATATGAGGTAGTTGTCATGATATTCTACTTCTTGGCATTCCATATAAAAATCTTTTACATGGTCTCGTGGGTCACACTTCCCTCTATATTTGTCAAATTTCAGCATGTCAAACTTTTTAGGGAAAGGTTGAAGTGTCATAGTTTTGTCAAATGGATAAGGACATAGCTCTTCATATTGATATTTTTGTTATTCCCCATAGTTCTCTCTTAGAGGCTTGTAAGTGTCACTTTCATGGATTGCATTTCTTGAGTGAGTAATTTTTCTTTGGTAGGAGAAGCAAGGATATATACATGATGATGTTCCATATTATCTTCTCCTTGATTGTCCAGTTGAAGTTCACTAATTTTGACCCTAGGTTTTTCTTTTTATGCATTCTTACTTGTTTCTTTTTGCACATGAGATGTTAACAAGGCTAATTGTTGACTAAGGTTGCTAATTTTTTGTTTAATAGTAACTTCTTCTTCAAAAGGTTCATCTTCTTCTTCATGCTGCGGAGGTTGTTCAACATTTTCATGGTCTATCTTGACTTTGTGTGGTACTTTAAGGAAAGGTATTGTATATCCTACCGCATTATTGTTTCCTACCTTAGAAGTAAAAGCATGCCCATGCATTAAGATATCATCCATATTAATAAGAGATTGCTCCTCTTCATTAGCATCATTTTTAGGTGGGATTGTTTCTTATTCAATAGGCATTTTGGCTCCCAATTCTACAACTCGTGCCAGTACCCGATCCTTGTTTCTAAAAAGGAATTCATCTAACAAGGTGGGGTCAAAGTCAAACTCTGCATGTGGGGATTCCAACTCATCACCACTATGATCTATCATTTCTTCTACCTCTTTTTCCATGGAGAATAAAGGCCCAAGATCATGGCCAATAAAAGGGTTTGACCCTTGTTTGTTTGAGGCTTCCCAAGTTTGTGCTTGTCTAGTTTCTAAAGCCTACCTTTTGAGTCCTAATCTTGTTTTAGGAGCCATGATGTGAAACAGTTTCACTAAGGTATCTATGAATGTGTTCAAATATTTGCTATCAAACCTAAGTGAAATGTAAAAATAATGTCAAGAATTGAATGAGTATAATGAATGTTAAAGTACCAATGTGATAAAGTGATGGCCTAAAATGTGCAAGTCAATAGTGATGTAATGTTTGGTATCAAGCCTATCAATCGAATGAAGTAATTTCTAGGTTTGTTTCAAAAAGGTAGTCAATATCGTAACATAATTAAAAATATTTCCCTACTTATGTTGAGTTCAAAGACATAAACAAGGCATCAGTAATCACAAGAAGTTAATGCAACCTCCTAACAAGGTATACTAGAAGAAATCCCAAATTCAATTAATACCTATAACTTAAAAAGTGTGAGTTACGATTGTGAGTGACACAACAATGTTACCAAGATATGTTAACCAAAATTTACAAGAAAGTAAGGTATTGATATCAAGATGATATTGATATAACACACACAAGTGGTAACACTTAGCACTTTTCAAAATCAAGGCAGTAATGGAATCAAACTAAAAGCTTATAGTATAACTAAGAATTATTAAAATGTATATAGTGTAACCTTACAATGTAGATATTTAGGTCAAGTTTACAAGAAACGAGACATAAATACCAAAATTATAGTGATATGATATAAACAAGGTAACCTTTCCGAGGAAGTTCAAGATGATGAATCAAGCCTAACTATGATGACGATCCTAACTTGGGTATCAAGATCACAAAGGCTACCAATGATGTGAAAATTTCTCTACACACTTTAGATATTTAACTAACCCAGCCATAAACATGGATGGGCATAAACAGACAAAAAAGTGGTAGAAACAATCAATTGATAACACAAAGGTAGTCACTCTTCTTTTGATCAACAAAGTGTCAAAAGAAAGTGAAGGAAGTAGATCAATTGGTGGTGAAAAATGTTGGCCTTACTTTGGTAGAGTTTTACCTTACCTTAGGGTAAGTGAAAAACTAAGCAAAAGTAACACTTCCCACATTTCGTGATGAAAAATGGCTCACAACTCAAAACTATTTTGAAATGGTTAATAGTTGGCTCCTGGTCAAAGATGTCTTCCTAGATGGGTCTCTCAACTAGATGTTACAAAGTTGTCTTAAGTGAGCTTGATTTACCCAAATAGTCACAATGACTAATTTGGGAGTTTCTCATATTTTTTTTACCCCCTTCAAGCATAGTAGGAAACTAGTGCATCTACATGTACTATCACTGTGGTTGTCATATGGACAACTGGTAATGCTAACTCACAAGGAACAACTAGTCAAGTAGGTTATGCAGAGCACTTCCCGTTTCATCCATAAGGTTCCCTCTTACATGGACTACTTTAGGGTTCCTAGGACCACCCCCATTGTTGTAGCTTAAGGCTTATGCCAAAGGGGTTATGTCCTAGTTTTAAGCGGATGGGATGTACCCTTATCTGAACCTAAAAATATAGTGTTTTGAATGTGGTGTGCTTTTTATCTTGTTTAATTTGGTGTGGTTTTCTTGAACATATTTTGGCAACCTGCACTGAAAATGCATTAGTAGTTTGGTTTTGTTTTGACTCCACCTTTCTTTGACAAGCATTTGTGGTTTTGCACAATGGATTAGTATTTTTCATAAAATGAATAAATGTCATTTCTGATTCTCAAGATCACCCTAAGACACAAGAGAAGAGCATACACGATGCAAAATCCAAGAGTTTAACAAATGGAAACACTTAATTCAAACGTGAAATATATCTTTGCTCAATTTTGGACATTCAACATATTCTTAAAGCAACAAAAGACATAAGAATCATTTATGATTCCCAAGATCACCCAAAAGATGCGAGGGAAGAGCATACACAATCTTACTCTTATAATTAACATGCAAGGTTCATTCCATGTTTAGTCTAGCATATCCATTCAAAAAAAATAAAACCTGCAATGATGTTAGTACCTTAGGAAACCAATTTTTCACAAATCTGAAAGTAATACGCCAGCTCAAACTGAAGCACCTGCACATGGTTTAGGACATGTGCATGTGGTTTAGGAATCTGTGCCCTCTATATAAACTAAAATCTGGAGTGCACCTGTGCCACCCGAGAGATGCCTATACCAGGGTGATGGTATGTGTGCCATGTTTTAGGCATGTGTGTTAGGTTATCTAAAAGGAGGTATGGAAACTCAAACATTGTGCCTATTCCACCCAAGAGATGGTTGCACTAGGATTATGGTATGTGTGTCAGGGTTTAGGTGTGTGCATTAGGGTTTAGGTGTGTACGCCAAGGTTTAGATGTATGTCTTTGGGGTTTAGGCGTATGCTCCGGGGTTTAGGCATGTGTGCCAGGGTAGCAAAAAGGAGGTATAAGAACTCATATAGTGTGCATGTACCATCTGAGAGATGCATGCACCGGGATTAAGGTATGTGTGCTATCCCGACAAGTTTCCAACAATAGTGAAGGTACAATATGAACAAAGTGTGTGTGCACCGGAATGTGTGTCTATGTCAATTTTAGTGTTCACACACTAGGGTTAGTGTGTCTACACCATGTTTCATGTGCTGTACCCATATTACAGTCAAATTAAATCCAAAGACACCAAAAATCTCAAAACACTTCAAATTTTAGTAAGTTAGCTCGAAATTGACAACAACCCATTAGAATGAAAGCTCTAAATGAAAACCTACACATATAATACTAGAAAAATTCTAAGAAATTGAACATTATTTTCCATATGTGTATATCAAAGGTTAGCCAAAAACAATAAAATTTGAGCTAGAATGTTAAGGGACTAAGGACCCATCCCACCGGGCATGCCATATGTATGCATGTATTTGTTTAGCTAAGTCAAGAAGATTAGAACTAACACCTAGTAGTCCTACAACAAAGCTAAATCAATATCAATACATCATCATGCTAAGAGCTAAACAAGTAATAAACATCAATACTATGCATTAGAATCTTGAAAATAAACCTCAAGCTAACATACTAACATTTATTGCTCTACTCTTTGGAAAGCTAAATCAATAAACTAGACCTATGTAGATCTTTTAGCTATCAAAAGGAGATAGTGGTTGTTTGATCCAAGATGATCAAAGATGGAGGTTCATTAAGCTATTCCTTATTAGGCCTTTCTTGATTAACTCCATTTTTCTTCACAACACTAACTTGATTGTTTGAATGCACCATGATGATGATTAGCTCCACTCTAATGGAGAAATGCTCAAAGATGATAATGACTATATTGTATTTACTATATGCTCACTTTTTTATTATCAAGAAGTAGGTGTAGGAGGTGTAAAGGTAGTGTTATCCAAATAGCTCTCCTAGCAATTTGGATAACTTACATACACATCCTTCTCCCATTCACATTCTTCTATCTCCTTCCATTTTCCCTTCCACACCTTCCTCCTACACACTCACTTTCTATCATATCCTGTCGTACACTCCTTGCGTGCACCTCAACAAACTTACCTTCCAATCAGCTAAGTCCTGGAATTTCTCTTGTGCACATTGTGCACCCCCTCCTGCCTCTTTCTTCCGTTTCTCCATTGCGTCCACACTCCATTTCTAGTCATCTTGGCGCATCTCCAAAATTTAAATCCCAGGGGCAGGCTCAAATGAGCACCAATATTCCATGCGTCATGAGCTCTAAAAGTTGCACTGGCTGTGAAAAGTCTTCAAGTCAGTGGAGGGTGCCAAGTGTATTAACGATGCACATTCAAAAGTGGGATCCAGGCCGAAGACTCAAACTTGCGTCAGCCCTCCACGTAACAAATGGTCGACAGAGGTCAAAACCAAAAGCAAAAGTGGGCCTAAAAATGACTAAGTATAGAGAACCAATGAAATCCTCCATGTGGATCAATGGTGCAATATCAAAAGGAAAGTCTAGAGGTAGTCCCCAAAGAAGTACGGGCCTTCCACGTGTCCCTAGTCCAAAAAAGGGATAGAGTTAGGGGTTGAATAGTCAAATGAGAGGCAAGCCAATGGAGAGTGCCAAGTGTTAGCACAACGCTATTTCAAAGATAAAATTTGGGGTGGGTTTCCAAACAAGTGCCAAGCCGCCATGTGTCTAGGGTCAGAATTCTAGTCCGCAAGAAAAGAGACTTAGGAAAAATACAAAGGAACCCAAGGAGCATGCAGAGGCCACCACATGTCAATATGGCATGACTTAAAGAGCATAAAGATGGGGATGAATCTCTAAGAAGTGCAAGGCTACCATGTGGACTTGGTATGGATAGAACTCTTCCTCCTATGCACCCAAATATTCAAATGAGCATATCTTTTGGCTCAGTGCTCAAAATATGAAAAATCTAGCACTGTTGGAAAGATCTCGGCCTCATCTATGCCTTGGAGATCTAAAACTTTAATTTTGGAGAGGTTAGGTAGGGAGAAAATGGGAAAATGTCTATCAGGACATTAACACATAATCAGATTTCTTCAACCACCAGATCTCATACGATTCAATCCACCATTCCTCCTCCTTTAAGGCACCGAACAAATAATTGATGCAAACATGAAAAATTTGGGGTGGCATTGATGATGGTGGTTGAGCTTGAATTAATTTTCCCACTTCTCTCTCTCCTTCTTTCCTCTAGGCTGAATCTATAAAGATAGGGTTGGGGCTCATTGTAATGGTTGGACACTCTGGATCCTTACGCATGTTGCTAAGGACTCCATATTTTCTGTATTTTGAGTTGTAAACCTCCATGTTTGGCTCTTGCATGTGGATATCAGCCTCCTTATCATTGTAATAGTTCTATACATTCTTGGAAGTAATAGAAGCATCGTTTTGTGACTATTATTTGTCCTAACATGTTTGCATTCCTTCTTCTTGCCTCTTCTCTTGCATTGTGTATTGTTGTGCTACTTTAGGTCCCCTGCAGTTCCATATTTGGTTGTGTTCCATGAGAATGATTTGGTGAACGCATGTTTTTCTATGCTACTCGTGCCTAGCCTCCTTTCACGCATCCCCTATCATTCTCGCTCAGAACAGATAGTGTTCACCCCTCTTTTCTAGTGCTATCACCTTTTAGTGTATTTTACTTCATGTTATCCTTCTTTCCCTGGTCCCTTGTCATTCTTAGCTTAGTTTCTCCTTTTAACACTAGGAGTAGCAGTAGCAGTAGAAATAGATAGAGGAACCAACCTTCTCAGAGATCCGTCCCAAGTGCACAAGGTCCCATAACTTGGGGAGAGTTCCATTGTGGTATCAAACACCTTGGCCCTTTAGAGATCCGAGACGTGGGTGCACGTTTGAGCAATCAATAGGTAGGAGGAGGGCTCTTTATATAGCCCAATAGATAGAGGAATCTCTACATCCCTTTACATGTGGGATAATAGAGATGTTGGGTTAGTTGTGGATAAGGGGGGTTTAGAAAGGGTTGAGTCAACCTTAGGAGAGTTTAGTTTGTCCTTTAGTGACCCATGGGGTTTGAAGGGCTTTATTAATTAATCCAAGTGATTAATTAATAGGTGTGCAAGCTTATAGAAGATTTTTAGAGGAATAATTAGCATGATTTAGACTATGAGAGGGATTTAATCAAATAAATGATGATTTATTGATTTAATGGAAGAGGAAGCTAATTAATTAATAATAATTAATTAGTCTAGATAGAAAGGGGGATTAATTAATTAGAAATAATTAATTAATATAGATAGAAAGGGAGCTGATTAACGAGAAGGTTGTTAATTGGTGTATTAGTTGGATAGAAGAGTTAATTAACTAGCGTAATGTAGCTAATTAATGGTGATAGCGAGAGAGAAAATGTGTGATATTGATGGATATGTCGTAAATTTGTAGGAAAGAGGATAATTAGTGCAATTTAAGTATTTAAATTTCTCAAGCTAAATTATAGGTGTCTACAACTCCTTCTACTTTGAGTAGGGTCTGAATACTTTCCATGTACCACTTCCTCTCTTGAAACTAGTGTCCTTTGTCTTGGCATCTCCTTGGCATGCATGGCCTCTGCTCGTGTCATCACCAAGTATAGGCTCTAGTCCTGACTCATGTACCACTCTTGACATCCACTATGAATTAGATTTCTTGATGCTCACCATCCCAACACCTTTTTCCTTCCGGTGTTGCTGGTTCATATGCTCATAAAGCTTTGGAAATTCTTCATACTTATGTTTCTTTCCACACCATGAGCATTGTAACATATCAGGACACTCAAATCTGTAATGCTCATAGACCCATAATTATAACGGAGTTCCTCATGGGAATTCACTTCATCGCCTGCCATGGTTACTGCATGACAACAAAAACCTCTTCCACACACTCCTCCATATACGCACCCTTCATAATAACGATCATCATCCTTAGAACTACTTACAAGACTAGTTTGGCTCAGGCCAAGATCTATAGCATCATGGATTTGATCAATCAATCTAAAATCCTTGGTATCATAAATTATAGAGGTACATAGTCTATAATGGAAAGAAACATTCTTGTAGATTACATGTTGTAGTAGAGGGAACCTACTTTAATTAGGATCCCTATGGAAAATTTCAGAGTATACCACCATAGCATGTACCGAATTCGAGGGAAACTATCCTTTGCATGCCCTTTAACTTCATAGTCTATACACTAAAGCCCACTACAAACCTCATGCATTGAGTTTGCAGATAACTTCTCCAACTACTTGTCCATTGTAACAATTTGAGCCTCTAAAAAGGACTAACACTAATATCAACACTCCTAATAGCCTCAATGCGTAGGGAAACTTCCAATGCCTCACGTAGGTCTGTGAAAGTCTTGTGTGATAGAGCCCTTCTAAATGGTGTTATCAATCCTCCAACAAACCATTGAGAATGTTGAGAAGGATGAATGTCATAGGATAGTTTTGACAAGAGAGTCTTAAAATGCTCATCATACTCTCATACACTCTCTTCCATTCCCTACTAGATCTCCTTCAAAGTGTTGATGCTCTTCTATTCAAACTTAGGGATATGGAACTCAACTACAAAGGTGTTCTTCAATGTGGTGTAGTCTACCACCGTCTGATGGGGATCATAATTCCTATACCAACTATGCGTGCATCCTTACAACATTACTACCAAATGATTTTCCTTCTACTGTAGGGTAGTGATCCCTTTTATGCTCTTTAGTAATTCACACTTGTGCACATGCTCTGTAACATCTTCAATACCCCTATAGTCTCGTAAGTGTAAAGACATATCAAATAATACTTATGGAGGTGATTGAGGTCCTTATCCTCTTAGTCTAGATCCTTGGTTCCTTTCAATGTTTCCTCCCCCACTAGATCCACCGGATCCTCTAGGACTCATTCCTCTGACCCACGAGATCCTCCAGACCCACTAGGTCCACTAGGTCCTCTAGCCCATATACTACCAGATCCACCTCTTGCAATCTACAAATGGCACGAAGTGGGTCGTACCAAGTGTTCCCAACATCCCACCGAAGCGCATGTCGATGGTTTGTGATATTGTCACACTTCTAGTTATGTTTCCTACACCACTCCTAGATGTGATACTTAAACCTTGCATATTTGCACATTTTCCAAAAATTCCTCCAAATACCAAAATAGCTTGCGCATCCATGGATGTTCTAAATGAGAAATTATATCTCCAAGGAAAAGATCGATTACTCCCATCGATACCAATTGGGTTAACAATACTTCTCCCTTGATCTATAAAACCAAGTGCCAGGAGCTAATCGTCGGTGGGTTCAGATGCATGTTGATGGCTCTCCTTTCTCCATGTGACAAACTCTCATCAGAAGCTGAAGGGGATTCTCTCCTGCACTTTTCAATATGGGGTAGCATATGCTTCTCATGCTCCACATCCTCTGTGTGAACCTCAAATCCTCGTAACGTCTACCTCTATAGATCCATCACACTTACAACCTCATGTTGTCTTGTCATCTCCCTTTCATGAGCTTCTCTATACTTGAGTCATCTCTCCTCCCTTTCCTTTTCAGCCACAATGTCCACCATCCTCCTCCACCCTAATTTCCTCACCCAGTGCTCATAAAATCTTAGCCGGCCATGGAAAATACCTCTACACTCAAGGTAATGACCAAGATCTTCATAGCCAAAGGAATAACATGTAAAAATGATCCTATGGGATCCATTAGAAACTCAAAATTAGCAACTTATAGGAAAGAATATGTAGAAATGGCGTATTCTAGAGTATAAGCTGGTCAACACTATTATCCACCGGTGATTAGTAACAAGTGTCCAAGTCAAATTTGCATCCTACAAACCTCGATAATCATCTTGGGTCCATGTGTGTGGTCTATAGTATCAGCTTGATCTAGATGCATATGTTGAAATCCATTCATATAGTTCTACTAGAAAATAATAGAAGAATGTCTCATATAACTCATGGTATAGGTTCTCTTCTACCCATCTATGTGCATTGAACTCAGGTCTAGTGTTGAATCTTTAAGAAAACTTGTCCTCTGTGCTCTTGGACCATGTTTCAACACTTTCCAAGTTCGAAACTCTGTCATCATGCATCACATGGACCAAGATACATGTCATTTCTCACAACAACTTTGAAAAGAGGTCCTAGAAATGGAACCAAGATGTAGTCATTTTTATACCCTTAGAACAATAGTCTAATCCCATGTGCATCGGCCTATCACCCAATGGGAGCTGGGCGCTCACTCGAGGCATGCGGGTGTCGAGCCTCTCATTTATGTGATTCTTATGAGAATAAATTATCTTATGACATATATTCAAGTGTAAAAGAATAGAAAAGAACCATGCTACATTCTCGAGAACCTAATGCGAGTTGTCATCTCATTGCATCTAGAAAAGAGAAATAACAAACAACATATGGAAATGGTTCATACATAAAGGAAATGCATAAGGATTATACTCATGAACACATATATGATTCAGAACAGAGCCTTATATTCATATTAACATGTTCAATAACCACATTACATCATAGACCCTCATATAACAACACAGATCCAAGTCATGCATCAGAACTACACTATGTTCATCACATTACAAAGATGAATACAGACCCATCCCTCTAAGTGTGTCATCACTCCTAAATTTTCCTAATCCCAACCCATAGACTCCTTCATGGTATTTCTACAGAGCTTCACCTCTTTCCAAAGTGCACTATTCTCTCTCAAGATGACTCCATGTGTATCTCTTCTTTTCACACCCTCACCCACCGCCCTTTTCTACATGTGCACCTCAATATATAGCTTTCTTTCCTTCACTTTCATGCCTTCTAAGGTAGCAGATTAGCTGCCAAGTGTCCAAGTGGTCCTCCAATGGAGCATGCCTCCTTTGATTTGAGCTCTCCACTTTGTGCAATGATTTTCTTCTAGAACCTTCCATCGCATGCATGGAATATTCCCTTTTGATCCTACAGTCACCAGGATGGCACCTTATCCACTCTGCATGCTAGAAGGGTCACACTTTTCTCATGTGCTACCTGGGACACCGAATATGGCTAATTCCAAAACTTTTCTTTCCTTACGCATGCACGCCATGTGTTCTACAAAACCCTGCTAGAACCCTTCACTATACACCTTCGCCCTTTGTGCATCCTTCTTCAAACAGTCTTGTGCACCCATGTGCCTTCTTATACTTAGCTAATATTCTAGGGCCCAACATGCTTGAAGATTATAAACATCCAAAGTTCTATGAATATGTTATTGTGTTGTATGTTATAATCATGTAGACCCATAATATCCATAGTTAAGTCATTAGGAGTTTAAGTAAAATACTTAGAGAGATAATAATAATAATAGTAATAGAACTACAAAGAACGCCAAAATAGAGAGATAATATGGTGATTTGTAACATGTTGTCATGAGTTTTTGCAAGGGAAAAATTCACACTTGAAAACTTGACAACCATACTCTACCCAAAAGTCTTATTTTAAAGGTCATCCTATGCCCTCCTCCAGATCACCCTAACCCATGTGTCAGTCTTATCCCATGTCTCGAGTAGACCAATTTGATTTTTCAACATGTCCATAAGTGATTTGGTAAATCACGTGCATCCAAGTACTCTCAAGTTAAGATTTATCAAGACACGATCTTTGATAAACTTGGGAAATGTTATTTTCTAGTCTTCCAAAGGAAGGTACACCCCATAGAGCATAAAAAGGAATCAAAATCATCATGGAGTTGTATCAGATGTCAAATAATTTTTTTAATTTGATTTTCAAATAATGGGAAGTTTCAAAAGTTTTGGACTAGTTTCAAAGAAAAGTGGGTCTTAGAGAGTGAAGCAAGTGCACGGTGCAAAAACAACCCTCTTAGCTTCAAGAAATGATTCGGGAACTCCATAAGGATTTAGAAGCCAAAAACATATCATCAAAAATATAATTCAGAGATTTAGAGGATGGTGGTATCATTTGTTTCACAAGACTCAGGTGTTCTATCAACAACCTATTTTAAGCATGTACAAAATTTAATTCCATAGAAAAATCCTATTTTTAAGGATGTTTTAGGTTGAATAAAGGTATTATATTCCCACCATTGTGTTCAAAAATACATTTCCAGTCAAATTCATATAGAGAAGTGTGAAAAATTTTGTTCGGGAGCTCAAGATATGTGTAGAACAAGTTTCTCCACAAGGTAAAGGAGTTGAAAACATGGACCAATCAGAAGGTGTCACATTTTTGTGCACAACCATCCCAAAATTTTGGGATAGTTGGGATGAAAAAGGTGCACTTAACCTTATTTTAGGCACCTATACCCTCATACGACCTCCGTTGAGCCTAACTAAGATAATTTAGCCCCCATGCTCTAATTTCAAGCCCCTAACTTTGTCCAGTCACACAACGCCACGTGGAACAATGGGAAAGGGAAGAAATTTTGTGCACCAACTTTCCAAAACAATTGGAATGGTTGGGACAAGAAATTTTTCTCCTTCCCAACTTGTGAAAATTTGCATATTTTTCATTTAAGTGTTGCTTCCATCTTTTTCTTGCATGCATGCACGTGAAGATTTTTCACTATCAGATTTCTTCCTCTCCTCCATTACTGCTCCTGTGAATCATTTTATTTCACATATATCATCCCTTTTTCATCCTCCTTGCTGCTACAACATGAAAAACTAGGAGTTTTAAGCCAAAACCATGTTTTCTCAATACCAGAATGGCTTCGTAACTATCACACCCTACAAATTCAGTTTGTGTCTGTAAAAGGATAAGTCATTAACTAATGAATTAATTTCTTTGAGGATTGTTGATGGGTGTATATGCATTATATGATAATTTTTTTACTATTTTTTTATGATTTCACTTAAAGTTTCATATGATGATGTTGTTAAAAGAAATTAATATGTAAAAAACCTTATGTTGGACTCATCATTATGAGGATATAACAAAGTTGATTTTCCAAGCCTTAGAAGGTAAGTAATGGTTAAAGTCAATTTATAAATGACTATGATCTTCGTTAAGGAATGAATTACCAATAATTATGAAGAAGACGTAAATTTCTTCATGAGGCAAACTTAGAAAGGTTGAAGGGAATTATTATCGATAAAAGGATTTGTGTTTTATTTACCAAAGGAGTCTAGAGTACTGTACCATTAAGACCTTAGTGGGGACTCATCCCATCAAACATAGAAGTGATTTTTATTTAAAAGTTTTTATCGAGAAGGACCGTAGCCATACTTATTTGCAAGGATTATTTTACAAAGTTGAGATAATTGTTTTCTTTGTGGGTTGAATCGACCCCCACAATACATAAACATTGGGGTTTGATTGATTAGGAATCATTGTTGAATAAATGTCCAATAGACCCTATGAAAGTTTTGGAGTTTAAACATTAAGGTTATATTGTATTGTAAGATCAAAATAAACCTATGGAAGAAGTTTAAAAGTTGGATTGACCTATCCTTCAATTAATACTATTATTAAGTGACCATAATATTCAATTTTAAGGTTGAACTTGTGGATGATACAAATTAGAAGGGGGTCAAATTAATCAATCAAGTTATAGTTAAAAATAATAATGAAATTACCATGTAGAAACTCAGATGGGAATTTTTTTATTAAATCGTTAACCATTCATCACCTGCCAAATATGGGTGAGCGGCACAAATTTATAAGGAGGCCATAACATGGCTCATTCAATTTGGGTGCATTTATTAGTTGGTACTTCTTTGTTGGGAACTCAAAGCTTCCGTAATAAGATACCATTCATTCGAGTTGAGTTCTATTTTTATCTAGTAAATTGTTTAGATATCTCTAGATGTGCAAGTGATTTAGTAGTAAGCTAATATTAGAAATAAACTATCCATGTGATGATGGAGATATATCAAATCTTGATATAGAACTCTACTTTTATTTAATGGGTGTTAGCTATAGGAGGAAAATTTTAATTTGTTTGACTTATTAGAAGTTGGTGATAATTTTGGGATTTTTCATTAAAGATCAAAGAGAGGTCGAAGGGACTTTATTATAGGCATGAAATTATCCCTTTCCCTCCTTATAGCTTATTCTATTTCATATTTGTATAAAGAGACACTACAATATTGTGTGATTCGAACTAAATTGTTGGAAAGGAAGCATTATTGATTTTTTCTTTTTATCTTACTCTATTAGAAATTGCGATGACATGTATATTTGAGGCCTAATGTATTGACTAGTTAGGAAATACATATTTCTCTTTAGCTTTTGGTTATTCTATTAAAAGGAATATTGTTGTAAATAGTGTACACTTTGAAGCTTGTTTAAGTTTGTGAGTATCCTCGGCTTATTGATTAATAAAATTGTATTAGGGTTTTTTTCTATATACATGTACACGATCGACTACTATATTCTATTCTTGAGGATAATTTACCCATAACCCATTTGGGGCTTTATGCATTGAGGCTATTTCTATGTCCGCTCTCGGTTGTTAGACGTATGCTTAAAGATACTCTTAGTCATTATTCTAGTATCTCCTTGCTTGGCTTATCAAAATGTTCTGGTTCAAACCCTTGTTTTATTTAGAAGGGGAAGTTTGTTATTTTTATCGAATGGAATATTTCCCATTTTTGTGGTTTTTCAAGCAATTTATTATTAGCTTTTCTAATATGAAAGTTATAATTGAATCCATGACATTATGTTAGTAAGAAATCATTTTCTATTAGATGATAACAATTTTCTACAATAGTATAAGCGGAGGTGATCCCCAAGTACACGTAGGGTATGTGATGTGACTACACTTTAGGAAATTTATTTGTTAGTGACACTAGTAGTTACGGAATTTCTTTAAGGAATTGTTGCAGGTAGGTTCAAGTACTTTCGAGTTAATTAAGGAAAAATAATTTTACCATAATCAAACTGAAATATATTAATCCTCATAATGATGTTGTAAATACTTTGTTCATGAGTTTCATTTCTATTTGGTAATAATACGGATTTACCAAATCCATTTCGGAATCTTATCCATCAATTTTATTTTGGGTATTTTAGGAGATCGTATAAGTTTGTATCTCTTCCATCTCCTCTTATTTTGGATTATATCAATGTTGTTGTTTAGGTCCTTGAATGGTTTGGGAAAAATGTGATAGACCTTATGGTCTTCATTATAGATTAAGGTAATATTGTTCACCTTAAATTTTTGAATAACCAATGCCTCCATGGCTAATGCGTTTTCTTCTTGGAAAATGTTTGACTTATTGTTGAGTGGTCCATGATCATGTGATGTGGTATAATACTTGAAGTATGAAATGATAATTTAGTCTTAATCTTGACCTATGAAGATCAGATTGAAGCATTAATTTGTAAGAAAATAGTTGATGTTTGTTAAGATAAGGAGGTGAGGGAATTACCTAATTTGAGCCTTATCCAAACTTAAAAAGGTAATATTTTACCTAATAGGACTATACATACCTAGAAGGTTAGGTAGGATGTAAGTTGTTATGATTTATATAACATTGATATAAATAATTGGTGTTATATCTCATAATTCAAGATATCTAAGTTGAGTTTGAATTATATAAGAGGGATATATGTTTATATATATTAATGTTAAGGAATTATTTTGAGAATGAATGGGATATGACTACTATTCTTTATAACTTTGTCATTAAGGCACCTTGAATGTTAAGAAGTGAACAGTTCCATTAATGATCTTTGTGTGCGAGAATGTTTCAGCTCTGCAGAATAGACTTGCTTCTATCCTATCATTCCTTTGAGAAAGCAGATAAGGGTTAGGGCTAGGAGGAATACTGTTGAATGTTGAGATGGTGTGCGCACCGTAGAGAAAGATCAGATCGACTACGAAGAACTCCTTTTTGTCTTGGAAGGACTACCTGCAAGTAAGAATACAAGACCACCAGATTTTAATTAGATAATAAATGAGGGAGCTGCCTTAGGCCCAGGAAATAGAAAACTTCCTTTCGAAGGTGGTCAATTCCCCTTTTAATACGAATTAACACAAATGATAACAAATAAAGCTATTGCAAAATCACGATTTAGGTATCTCATTACAAAGAAATAAAAGCTAAACTATCAATAATAAAGCATCACGTTGTTTGTTTGGTTACTGGTCGTTGATACATTGAGTTGAGTTATAGGGATAAACCAGATGTATCGAGGTTGTTAGGTGACAAATAGGTGAGAAAAAGGTTTTGGGGTATAAGTCACGGTGGATCGCGCGTCGGTCATCTTTGGATAACCGAGCTGCGGTTAGATAACCGCCGCCGGTGGGGATAAACGACACTTGGTAGGGTCAGCAATCTAAGTGCTTACGGATAGAGGTTAGTTGCGAGGTGATCGTGGGGTTGTTAAGATTGGTGGATGGATGAGGGGAATAATGGGAGGATAGGGAAGGATCAGAGTGTGATAAAATGGTCTTCTGGGCAATACAAAGATGTATGGATGAAGGTTTAGTGCAGGGTGCTGGTAGGTGGTAGATCTAGGAATGAGCTTATAATTACTATCAATCCACAAGCTCAAGAAATGGTGCTTAGAAACATATAAAACACTACTTACTCGTTCTGATGAAGATGTAGATTCCAGGATGTGATGACGAAGATAGGACTCAAGTAGGATGATCTGACAATCCAAGATGAGCTATCTCCTCTTTTGATGCTCGGATGAGTGTTACTGGGCTCTCGTTATTCCGTTGTAGTCTTGGGCTTGATTTCCTTTTCCGTAAACTCTTCTTGTTTCTTCACTTGTCTCTGCTCGGCCAAGCAAATCCGGATCCTTTCAATGATTTCTCTTCCTCCCGATCAAATGAAAATCCGATCCTTTGTTTTTGGTTGGAAGTGATCATTTATAGGGAACCGATGGCGGTTACGAAACCGATGGCGGTCGAGTAGGAACCGGTATCGGTCAGGTCAAAGTGGGCTATTTTTGGTAAAATAGCCAACTTTCCCTCCTTTTCTTCCGAGGGATTGGTTGCGGGCTTGGTCAAGTCATTATGAAGTTGGTTTTAGGTGCGGGTGAGGAGTAATTAATCATGGGTGTGGATGTGGACCAAGTTATAGGTTTTAATTAGGTTAGTTTAGGGTTAAGACTAGGTCATGATGAGGTGACGAAATGAGGTGGCAGGTATGGCGATGTGGATTTATTAATTATAAGGTAATTAATAAATAATTGTGTAAAGTTTAGGTGATGAGGTTAGGTTGTGAAATGAGATGCGGGGCACAGGGTGTCGTAAGACACAAATTTGGTGTCTACATTAGCCCCTTATTGTCGTGTAGTTTGTTTTGTAAAGCTGCACGGACAATAATATGAAGTGGTTTCCCCTGTTAAGGGTATAGGTAATCCCCCTCAAATCTATCACAGATTGAGATAGCGGGAAATTAGGGATAGAGTTGATAAAGGGTAAATGGTGTGGAGATGATGGTGAGATGGTGGGGTAGGTCCAAGGAAGCAGATGCACGTTGAAATGTAGTAGTGCAACCAGGGTACATGATTTGACGAGCAAACCAACAATTCATAGGCAAAGGTCGATAGTTTATCCAAACAAGGGTGATATAATCCTGGTATCCAAGGCATAGGAAGTAGCTCTAGGGGATATAACGGGTAAGGTACATGAATGTTTAGGCATGTTTGGCAGTACCAAATGGTTGGTTTGGTTGAGATAAACGTCACGGTCTAGGTCTAGGAAAAGTTGGTCGACTGATCAAGTCAAGTACCCTAATCATGCTAAAACACGAACAGGTGAGCTCGATTGAACAAAAAGTGACAGGATGAGTGGATAAAATTGTAATTTGTTGGTTTGGGGTGAGGTATTTAAGTGGTATGGCCTTGGGTCGGGCTGATTGATTAGTGAGGGCCATGGGTCGGGCCGGATGGGTTGAGTGTGGCCTTGGGTCGGGCCAAGTGGTTGGGTTGCGGCCTGGGGTCGGGCCAAATGGGTGGGGATCGGCCTTGGGTCGGGCCAAATGGTTGGGGTGAGGCCTTGGGTCGGGCCAATTAGTTGGTTGCGGCCTTGGGTCGGGCCAAATGGGTGGGTTGCGGCCTTGGGTCGGGCCAAATAGTTGTTTGCGGCCTTGGGTCGGGCCAAATGGGTGGGTTGCGGCCTTGGGTCGGGCCAAATGGTTGGGGTGAGGCCTTGGGTCGGGCCAAGTAGTTGGTTGCGGCCTTGGGTCGGGCCAAATGGGTGGGTTGCGGCCTTGGGTCGGGCCAAATGGGTGGGTTGCGGCCTTGGGTCGGGCAAATGGTTGGGGTGAGGCCTTGGGTTGGGCCAAGTAGTTGGTTGCGGCCTTGGGTCGGGCCAAATGATGTTAACAAAGGGTTTTCAGCAAAGGTTGATATAGGTGATGTTGTGAAAAAGGGTGATTAGTAAATAAGGGCAGAGTTGGGATGAAACCGGTGTCGATTGTCTATGACCGATACCGGTTAGGTGACCGATACCGGTTCCCTAGGGCACAATAAAACCGATATCGGTTATAGGTCAAAAACCTATAAAAAGAAAAATACGGCCTGTCATTGTCACATTGTCAATTTGAAAACCAATTTGAGTTATCTGAGGTGGAGTGTTGAGATTGGAGCATTTGTTGGTTGAGGTGGCGCTATTTGAGTGGAGGAGTGAGTGGTTAGTGGGCCCGAGTGAGTAGGAGGCAGCAGTTGATTGGTGGAGGACCCAGCAGAGGAGAGGTGGAGCTATGGCACAGCTAGGAGGAGCAGGAGGTGCTGGACCAGCTGGACCACCACCACCCATCCCACCACGATGACGTGTCGTCATACCGGTAGGTTCGAAACCCCTCATTGTGTGGATTTGAGTGTATTATGCTGTATTTGGGTTTTGGGTAGGAATGCTAGATTTTGATAAAATAATTAATAAATGGAAGTTATTTGAAAAAAGGAGAGGGTAGATAGGTTAAATAGGCCAAGGCGGCTGGGTGGGTAGGTTTTTAGGGTGTTTGGGTGGGTATAGAGGGAGAAATAGGAAAAAAAGGGAATGGGGTAGCCGCGTCGGGTTCGGCTCGGGTATTTTCCAGTGACCGATGCCGGTCACTAAGCGACCGGCATCGGTCGTGAAATTCTTGGGTAGGTCAGGTTTGTGGGTGACCGGTGTCGGTCGGGAGTTGACCGGCATCGGTGGAAAGGGGACTGGGGTCGGTTAAGGGTGACCGTGTACCGGTCCCTGGGTAGGATTTTCAATTTTGTTGCGTCGTTTTGTGGTGGTTTTGGGTGTTAAGTTCTTGTTGGGGATGGCGTGTTGGGTTGTGTGGTGTTGTTTATGATTGGGTTTTGTGTGTTGGGTGTGAAGATGTTGGGGGATATTGTAGAATATAGGTGGGTAGAGGGTTTGTTAGAGAGTCGGGGTGTGGTTGGGGGATAAAAAGGGGGTATAGAGGGGATAAGTAGATTATGTGATAGAGAGTAGGGCTAATGTAGTGAGTTGGTTTTGTAGGCATGTCGGCGGTTGATGATGCGGGAGGATGCCCCCCATTGTTGAGACGGATGCGGCCACATGTGTCCGTAGCGTAGTGGGGTATCATGTGAGGTGGGACTCGGCAGAGTCCAGCGGTACAGAGCGATCGACAGGGATCACAGTTTGATGGTCACCCTCATCGAGAGATGGGATCCGGCGACCAATGTGTTCCATCTCCCAACTAGAGAGATGACCATTACATTGGAGGATGTGTATCACATCCTTTGATTACCGATTGATGGAGAGGCAGTCTTTCGGTGGACACGGAGAGACAACCATGGACAGCATCCTACACGTATTTGGGGATGCAGCTGCGCTACTGACGTATCACAGCGCGAGCATCGCGTATGGGGATATGTACCGGGCCCACCGACATGAGACATGGCTTGCCGTGTTGATGATGATCGGGATCACCTGCTTCACCCTCCCGGACTCAGAGGGAGGCCGCTTTCCATGGGTACTGATGGGGGTTTTACATGAGATGGTCGAGGAGCATATGTGTTATGCTTGGGCACCAGTATACCTGGTGTAGTTATACCGAGAGCTGTGGGGCTATCGCCGGATGAGGCAATTCGGGATTTGCTCTACATTTTTGCTACACTGTTGGGCATATGAGCATATCATATGCATTAGACCAGTAGGGCTGCCCCAGTAGCCAGGGCCACAGGTGATCTACAGATATGGCTTCCAGAGGTGGTTGGGGGTCGTGGGCCAGCCACGAGCATAGTTCCCGGACGAGATGTGGCATATTACCGGCATGTATTAGAGGGCTTGACAGCATTAGATATTGTATGGAGACCTTATAGAGGTCATCACCCCCGCGGAGGAGCCCGATCACAGTTGAGGTGGGTCCAGTATACATTCTGGATTGCAGGACGGAGGCCAGGGGAGCATGAGTGGATACCCCTGGAGAGGGTACGCCGGTAGATGGGGCTACGACAGGATGAGCCACCTCCTTTCCCTCAGTACTGGAGGGATGATGTAGAGGCCCCACTGCCTGCACCACAGCCCATGGACCCAGATTGGGTAGCCGAGAGGCCTGTAGATGATACCGTGGATGATGCCGGTTTATCTGGAGCATTTTTGGTATGGTGGGCGAGGGAGAGAGAGCTGCGAGAGAGGGCACACCCGCATAGCAGACTTAGTGGCGGTTAGAGCAGAGAGGGACCAGCTCGAGGGAAATACGGTTATTACAGGCAACTTGCTGCACGCCGCACAGCACGAATAGGTGTCTTACAAAGGCGATTAGCTTGAGCACAGTGCAGAGAAGCACCATAGGTACCACCACAGTAGTGCAGTACAGCACAGACAGCATGGTGAAGAAGCACCACCGGTGGCATGACCATGTGCACCACCACCAAAGATAGGGGGCACTATTATTAGGAGTCGGGGGACCAGCCCCAGCAGCGATGGTGGCACGGGCCCGCTATATGGAGGTGAGAGCGGAGGCCCGGTACTATCAGGATGTTCTTGATGGTACCGGGGCTGACTATCAGCCATATGCGGCACATAGAGCAGAGACCTCTCGGAGTCAGAGATCTCAGGGAGGTGCAGCCACAGCCAGTGGGTCTGTTACAGGCAGGAGGCGAGAGGCGGCACAGGGACCAGCAGGGAGAGGTGCTGAGGGTGGTGGGGAGAGCTGAGGGATCCCTGCATATTTTTGTGTTTGTACATTGGATATGGGCACCGGTCTGCGAACCGGTTATGTTTATAGAGGCCTGCGTGCCCACATATGATTTATTCATTCATTTATTGATTCATTTATTGTATATACCGGCCTGCGAGCCGAGTACAGGTTGTACAGTTGATACCGGCCTGCGAGCCGAGTATTTATTTTTGATATGAGAGACCGGCCTGCGAGCCGAGTCGAGATTATGACAGTTATTGCGGCCTGCGTGCCGGCTTTGTTGTATTATGAGATCACAGAGGCCCCTATGCAGGACACATTGTATATTTGAAACTTTGGATATATAGATATGATGATTTTGACCCACATGTTGTGTTTAAAATGTGTTAAGTGTTTTGTCGATGGTTTGTGATATTTAATGTATGATGAGTTTAATTGACATGTTGTGTATATTGATGGTGTTGATGTCTTTTGTTGATGGGATGTATGTATATATAGATGATGAGTTTAATTGACATGTTGTGTTTATGAAATGTAGGATGTGTTTTGTCATTGGTTTGTGAAATTGAACGTATGTAGCTGCTGAGTTGGATCCAAATGGTGTATAGATTGATGGTTTTGATATTGTTTATTGATGGCTTGTTTGTTTTGTAATATAGAGAAATGATGTTGATGAAATGGTGATGAGAGATAGATTTGATGAAAAATATGGATAATGGTGTTGTTTATGCAGGAAAAAGGGACGGGCGCCACAAAAATTTGCAAAAATGAAGAAAAGGCTTAGGTTTAAGCAACAGGGGGGACATGACCGATATCGGTTATGTAACCGATGTCGGTAGCTATATGACCGATATCGGTTATGTAACCGAAATCGGTTATGTAAGAATTATTTTCCTAAAAATAGAACTGCTTGGTTGGCAACTTAAGTTCTTATTTTTAGCATTCTTATTTTAGAGTCATGCAACAAGTTAAATATGCGAATGCGACGCTGTTTGACAACTGCTACAGGTAATTGCATGAAAGATTTTGAGTGATAAGGAGGAAAGAGACAGGTGAAGTGAGCATGGGCTGAGATTCAGAAGGTAGAAAGACAAGTTATATTTGAAGAGGGTGGTGAACATGGTTGAACAAGGAGAAGCATCCAGTAGGCAGGGACGAGGGGGAAGACATGTTCCGCCCCAAGCTGTTGCATCCCGAGAGGTAAACTGTTTGGTTGTAATATGATTCTTGCATGTTTTGTGAATAAGATGAGAGAAGTGTAAGTGGGGAAAGATGAGAAAGAAAAGGTGATATGCAAGGGTTGGGGATGGGATGAGTGCTATGGGGTAGGTAAACAAGGTGGTCACGTAGGTTTTTAGGTAAAAATAGGAGTAAACAGGAAAAATAATTATCGTAGGTGTATGTTTTAAGCAGGGTAGATATATTGTTGACAGTGACCGGTATCGTTTATAAATAACCGGTATTAGTTAGCAAACCGGTATCGGTTATTCATAACCGATATCGGTCACTATAGGAGTTTCCAGAATGTGAGAAAAAACCAGTGGAGATTTGTTCTTTTGAATAATTATGTGTAGTTTTGATGTATGCAGCGAAACGAGGTTAAGGATGAATGATACTATGCCAAGCGTTGTTGTCACGAATCGGCGGATGTAACACTAAGCTGAATGGGCATTGATAAATCATTTGGGGTTAAGTGGAATTCACTGTTATTCAAGAATCACGCGTAACCATGCTATGTTGTAGGCGTTGATTGAGAGATGGAATCCAGAAAAGAATACCTTCTATCTGCCAACAGGGGAGATGACAGTGACTTTGGAAGATGTGTTCCATATTTTGAGACTCCCAATGATAGGAAAAACAGTGTATCAGGCGTTGCCGAGTGCGGGGCGGGCAGCGATAAAAGTAGTATTTGGTTCAGCTATGTGAGATTTGACACAAATGAGGTTTATCATTTACGTATGGTACAATGTATGCAACACATCCTGAGGAAACAAGGTTGGCCGTGCTATTAATGATAGCGGTGGGGTATTATGCATTATCGAGGGTGGAGGGTGGAAGATTTCCCAAAGCATTGATGAGTGTTATTTGGGAAATGATAGAAATGAGCGTGACTTTTGCATGGGCACCCGCATATCTGGCAGAGTTATATAGGGGTTTATGGCTGCCAATAAAAACACGGATGACACTTTGGATTATTCGTACTTATTACATTGTTGGGCCTATGAGCATATTGTTTGTGTACGTCCAATAGGCCGACCCATTGAGTCGGGAGAGGCAGGAGTGCAAAGGTTGGGATTCAGACGATGGGTCCAAACAGAACAAGAATCAAGATACCAGGCCGTGATAGATGACATCGAGTATTATAGACAGGTATGGGAGATGGTGATGATTGCGGATATTTGTTGGAGGCCTTACGGGAACTATATGGTGACGGAGCACATAGCTGAGGAGTTGAGGGGTGTAGAGCGATTGAGATGGATTCGCAGGCACAGGCCGGGTGAGTACGAGAGAATTCCTCTAGATCGCGTGCGCGCGACAATTTGGGTTCGTTGGGATATACGATGACATATAGACCATACATGAGGATCGATGCCGAGGCAACATTCTCACCTCCCGGCCTACACCTCCAGAAGGGCCAGAAGAGATAGCAACCGATCGTAGGGTAATGGATGTGGGAACAAAAGAGGCCTATAGAGTATGGTGGGTAGTAGAGCTGCGAGGTGCACGTGAGTGCCTGACATATTGTGATTACAGAGAGAGAGATCGTCTGCTGCAGGAGTTGGCTCGCCAACTTAAACACAGTGAATGAGACAATGGGATTGTTAGATGTTTCTCAGTTACGAGTGGAGAGACTGGAAGCAAGATTCCTCCACGCGAGAGGACATATTCGTATGTTACAGGAGATGTTGGTGGATCAATGGGAGGAACCAATGGCGGTGGTACCTTTGAGGATGGAGAGGCCAAGGCGAGGGGCATCGACAATCATGATCACCACCGATTTGGGAGGAGGTGCAAGGGTCTAATTGAATTTCATAGGAATATAAGAATAAATAAGGATGCCGACACGAGATTCGATGATAGAGAAGATGCATTTGTTTAACATCTAAAATAAAACTAAAGATGTATGTGGTTTTGAGTGATGATAATAATAAGAATGGTTGTGTGTTGAATGTTTTTTTGTTTTGTTTGAAAAAGGATAAAGATGAATGTTGGAAAATAGAAATACACAAAAATATTTATATTTACAACACATGATAGGGTATGGTAGGGGATGGTCGAGCTAACCTTGGGAGACCCCATGTCTCCTAAGTGCTGCCTACATAGCCCATCGCACAAAGCAAGGAAGGGCCTCGGGCCGATGTAGTTCTCCTTAGGACCGAGGGGAGAGATGAATTCAGATTGAAATTTAGGTATGGTTAGGTAATTTTTGGTTGGTAAAAATATTAATATTGATATTGGTAGGGTAATGTTGTTGGTGTTGGTAATGAATTGGTGATGTTGGAATAGGTATAAGTGAAGCGAAAGTTAGCCTACTCAAGTGGTAGGGAATCATGTCCCGATTAAGATCAACACATAATCCTAGATTCGAGTCAAAGAGGAAAAAGCAATCCCATGGTTGAGAGGAGCTAAACAAACCACATATTAATGTAGAATGAGCTTGAATCCCCTAGGCACCGTGCATAGACGAGCAGTCAATAGGTGAAAAGAGTTGTATAATCACAATATATCGGGTGTACGTCACGTCCCTTGAGTTGTGTTGTTTTAACAAATGGTGAGGTGAGGTGGATGGTATAGCTGAGGCATGGAGAACTTGTTATAAAGTGAGTGTTCTGACGAAAGAGAACCTAACCTAAATAGACAAGTCCATGACTTCAAAGTTCTTTTGAATGCGGCTTTTATTTTACTGAATATAGACTGATCGATGCGGGAAGTCTACAAGGGATATTGATTGTATTATTCTTGAGGTCTTCACGAAGCTGATCAATGCGAGAAGCTTCTGATAAAGGCTGACTGTGTATAGCTGTCCTTCAAGGGAGCAGTCTATTTATAGTAGCAGATGTAGTTTTAGTGCATAGCTGTCCTTCGGGGGAGCAGTCTATATATAATAGCAGCAATAGTTTGGCATATAGCTGTCCTTCGAGGGAGCAGTCTATATGTAATTTATAGAGCCAGATGTCCGTTTGGCGAAAAGCATCGAGTTTGGTAGGAAGTTTGACTCAAGAAAATCTCATAAGAATGTGTTATTTTACTACTTTGAAGTCATGGACTAGACTAAAAAAGGGGAAGGCATCGTTAAGGGGAGGTGAGAAGCAAACTATGTGAGCTTGATTTTATTTTGAGATGTAGGAAACAAAGTGTATGTGGTGGTAAGTGAGCTCAAGGGACGAGCGGTAGGTAGATAAGAAGTGATATAACACTAAATTCAACAGTAGAAAGGTCGAAGATGCAAGGCATTAAGGGGTTGAGCTCGGAGTTTACCATTAGCGAAGCTAAACGATAAGTGCCTGATCCATAATTATGAGTGATTATGTAAGGCCCAATCCAATTGGGAGCAAATTTTCCACGTTTGCTCTTTTCTAGTTTGGTTACATGTTGATTCTCTTTGAGGACAAGATCACCAACCTTAAAGGTATGCTCATGAAGTCACTTATCATAAGCACACTTGATGCATTTTTGATAGATTTGAAGGTGATCAAGAGCTGTAAGACGATGCTCATCAAGAAGCTCCAATTGGGCTAACCGCTCTTGGCGGAAATCATCGTTGGTAAGAATATCTTGAAGAGATATTCTGAGGGAGGGTATTTGTATTTTGAGAGGCAAGACAGCCTCGGTACCATATACCAAAGAAAAAGGTGTGGCATTAGTGGAGGTACGAATGCTAGTACGATAAGCCCAAAGGGCAAAGGGGATGTGATCATGCCAATTTCTTCCGGACTCATTGACAACTTTCATGAGGATTTTGGTTAGGGTTTTATTAGAAGATTCGGCTTGTCCATTCACTTATGGATAGTAGGGTGATGAGAAGCTAAATTTGATACCAAAGTTGTCACAAAGGTCTTGCAACAACTTATTTTTAAAAGATTTACCATTATCGTTATTAGGCTATGAGGAATACCAAAGCGACGCAGATAATATGATGGTTAATTTAATTCGACATTTTTTCTTTTTGATTGAAATGAGTGGAATGGCCTCCACCCATTTTATGTAATATTCGGTTTTTGTGATTATCCAATGATGACATTGCGAAGAGGGTGGGTGGATCTCACCAATAAGGTCTAAACCCCATTGTGAGAAAGGCCAAAGATCTCGTGCGACTGTAGCGGATGGCTAGGAGTATGTTGAAGATTGGTATGTTGTTGACACATAACACAACACTTAACATATTCGTAGTGATCATTATTAAAGTAGGCCAATAATAACCTAGGTGAAGGATTTGTTTAGCCATGGCAAGGCCACTAAAATGTCCGCCACAAATACCGTCATGGACTGTTGGATGGTATAGGTGACCTCTGTGCCGGTTAGACATCGAAGGAGGATACCATCAAAGCCACGTTTATAAAGGAGTCCCCCATGATGACATAACGAGAAACATGTTTAAGAAAAGTGTGTTTGCCGTTACTAGTAAGGTCGGTGGCGAGCAGAGGTTGTAAGGTAGTCATGAAATTGGTGGTACTAGGTATCCTGCGAATTAGCAGACACATTATTTA
Source organism: Taxus wallichiana var. yunnanensis (assembly GCA_018340775.1). NCBI lineage: Eukaryota > Viridiplantae > Streptophyta > Pinopsida > Cupressales > Taxaceae > Taxus > Taxus wallichiana. The sequence goes on from CM031233.1 coordinate 369,485,418, forward strand.
TCATACAAATAAGTCGGTGCTTAAGTAAGATGGGGCAAAGATTTGTTGGACCAAGACGAATATGTCGAGTCAGTTGGTGAGGCAGAATTTGTGAGGCTAAGCAAGCCACAAAAGTATCCACAAATTTGTTAGTGGAGAGGGGAATGGTCTAGATAGAATAACGAGTAAATGAGGTCAAAAGTGAATCCACGTAATGTTTGTACTTTTGATGTTCCTCATTTTACACCGGTAGATGCCCATAACTTGATTGACTACCACTTGAGAGTCACCGAAAATATTGATAGATTTGACACCTAAGTGTAACGTAAACACGGGAGACCCAAAATAAGGGCCTCGTATTCCGCTATGTTATTAGTGCGGGGAAATCGAGTCGGAATGAAAGAGGCATAGGCTCGGCGTCGAGAGGAATGAGAAAACGCCAGCTTCCTCCTCTGCGCTGTGGCCGGCATTTGGATCCATCGAAGAAAAGGGTCATTAGATACGAATCCTCCCGAGGGAAAGAGTGGCGATGAGTTCGTTGGGAAATTAAAATTGGTAAATTGTTACCCCAGAGATAAAGGGGCTTCCATAAGTTGGTCTCACGATGGTTTGTCCTTTGATTGATTTACGGTGGACAAACTCAAGGTCGAGGTCGGCGAGGAGCATGAGCCATCGGGTGATTCGTTGGTTTAGATGAGGTTTGGCATACATATAATGGATGGGGTCCATGTTGGTGATGACGAAATTTTTATGATTCGGAGAGGTAGTGTCGGAGTTTGGTGGCCACGAATGATAAGGCTAGGCACAACTTTTCTACATGTGTATACCTAGTCTCATAGTCCACCAAAGTATGAATTATATAATAAATGGCTTGTTCTCGATTCTCGAGTCACGATGTGCAAGCATGGCCTCTATAGCGTGGTTGGTGGTGGAAAGATAAAGATAGAAGGGGTGATCGTCCGAGGTGGAATAAACGGTGGCTACAAGAGATAGGCTTTGAGAGCTTCAAAGGCTTGGTGGCACTCTTCGCTCCATTGAAAGTCAACGTCCTTTTAAGAAGGTGATGGAAAGGTTGACATCGATCCAAGAGTTGGGAGATGAAATGCCGGATGGATTGAATTTTACCTTGTAAACTACGTAATTGTTTGAGGTTTTGGGTGGGGGCATTTCTAGGATAGCTTTGACTTTAGATGGATCGACCTCAATGCCATGCAAAGAGACGATAAAACCAAGAAGTTTTCCCGAAAGGACACCAAAGACACATTTCTTTGGTTGAAGATGAACAGAATATTATAACAGGTGATCAAAAATAATGGTTAAAACATCGAGATGTTCACTGCGATGTTTAGATTTGCCAAGAAGATCATCGACATAATCCTCAAGGATAGTGTGCATAATGTCATGAAAAATTTAAGTCATAGCCGCATTGATAGGTGGCACCAAAGCATTCTTAAGGCCTAATGGCATGACACAATAATGAAGGTTCCCAAGGAGTTATGAAGGTGGTTTTATGTTGATTGGTCGGGGCTACCAAAATTTGATTATATCCGAAAAGCCATCCATGAGAGAAAGCATTTCATGGCCCCATGCAGTGAGATCAACAAGTTAATCAATACTTGGGAGGGGGAAGTCATCCTTGGGGCAAGTGAGGTTAAGGTCTCAGAAATATGTGCATATCCGAAGTCCCCCCGTCGCTTTAGTGATAGGTATGATGTTAGAAATCCATTGAGGATAGTCAATAGGCAAGATGAAGGAAAAAAAAATTTGTTGTTGAAGCTCTTCTTTGACCAAGAGGGAAATGCGTGGATACATTTTTCTCAATTTTTATTTGACTGGTTTGGAATCGGGTTTCAGGGTAATGTTATGGACAGCAATGTCAGGATCAATTCCTGGCATGTCAGCGTAGGACCAAGCGAAAGCTTGGTTGCGAGCACGGAGAAAGGTAGTAAAGGTGACTTGTTCTGATGCGTTAAGGGATTGTCCGATCTTCACAATGTGAGGATCTTCCTCTGTGTGGATGTTGATTTCTATAGTAGACTCGTTCAAAGCATGGTTTGAGTTTCAGATGGTAAGGCGCGTTGAATATAAGAGTCATCCGCACCAAGGTAAGTGAGGATGGAGTCATCATCCTGGCACTCAACAACATTAATTGAAGGTGAGTCCTCTTCAATCATGTCTGGATATAGAAGGGGGATAGAAGAGGGGTCCTCATTATCGCGTTGATAAGTGAGAGGACCTAGGAAGATAGCATTTATGAAAAAAAAAAAAAAGTTAGGAGGGATAGATTCAGGATCTATCGACTCTGTGGGTGATGAAGGAAAAATGGGTGATGATGGTTTGGTAGGGGTGATGTCATCATCTTCCAGGAGACAACTGACACGAGGTTCCTTCGGTGTAAGTGTTCTAGGAAATCCGAGACCACTACGATCATTGTGCTTGCGTGTAGTTACGGGGATGATTGTATGTCGGCCTTGTTCATAAAGATCAAAACCAAAGCCTTTCTAAGCACAGTGAGTCAAGAAAGTAAGGGCGAAACGATGATTTGTTAGGTATTGAAAATCGGATTGGAAAGGAACCACACCAAGAGGAGGTTCAGGGGTTACGGAAGGTGCGTCGACACCCCCATATGTTAGGTTGGTGCGGCAATGAGGTGGTCCGTAGGGGATTACTTCCCCCACATGACGGTCATAGGTAGGATGTGCATGTACACTGTCCATACTCCTGTGGGGTATGGAAAGAACTAACGTTATATAGGTGATACTCCCCCAGTGTAAGGTGTTGAAAAACATCTACTAAGGGGTTTGTGGTTGGGATGTTATCTATGGGAAAGGAAGTGATATTTATAACGGCGGTTTCATTGGTTATAGGTGTAGGTGCATTGGAAGTGGATGGCTGGGTTGGATGAATGGGTGTCTTGTGCATACAAGCACATCATTAGGGTGATATAACATATTGCAAGTTTTGAAGGGGGGAGGATCAGCTTTTACGGTGTAGGACTTCCCCTCGTACTCAAATTTTATGCATCTATGTAAGGTTGAGGGAACACATCCCATAGCCCGGATCCAAGGGCGGCCTAACAACATATTGTATTAGAACTCTCCCTCAAGGACATAGAAGAGTTCGGGTAAAGTACGTGGTCCTACACGAATGTTAAGGATCACGGTGCCTAAGGTAGAGGTAATAGCATCATTGAATGACCGCAACATGATGGGGTTGGCACACATGTAGCTAGAAGGGATATTCATTTGTTGGAAGGCTTTTGAAGAGATGATGTTTAGACTAGCGCCCCTGTCGATCATGACATGACGTACCTAAATATCCCGGACGTAAGTTGAGATGAAAAGAGTAGGGTCAGGATCTTCTGTACCAAATTCAAAATTTCATCTTCGGAGCCAGCAAAGCAGCAGCTTGTTATGCGAGAGGCGAAGTGGTTGGGGTGGTAGATTGTTTAGTGAGGGAAGAAACGTGATTGGGTGTTAGAATGGAGGTAACAGGCAGGGTTTCATTAGGTAAGACCTCAATCCCTTGAAGGATTTCAATGAGAGCTTATCGATGAGATTCAGAAGTCTGAATGAGATCATATAGTGTCATTTTTACAGGTGATTGGTGAAGCTGTTTGATCATGGCTCGGTGGGAAACTCCATTAGAGACGGGGTAAGCGGGTCCACGAATAACCACTTTAGGTGGTGGTGCGATCAGGATGGTGGACGGAGAAAGAGAAGATTCAGTGTGGTTTTTTTGCTTTCTCGTTGTTTTCTCGCGCTCGAGTAGCAACACTGATCATATTGATCTCATGAACACAAGAGGAGGAAGATGGTAGGGATGACTCATGGGCTTCGATAGGTGGGGTTGTAATAACGACAGATATTGGTGAGGTGGGGACAGGTGGTATAGGAGAGGGAATTGAAGCCAAAGGTCTCTCCCTTCGTAAGTATTCTTTCTTAACCTTTCTATCTGAGAGAGGTGACTGACGAAGGATGGATTTTAAGGCTTTGCATCCCTCCACATCGTGTCCTGGTGTGTGGTGGTAAGCGCAGATTTTAGACTCATCATAACCTATAGGTCGAGGTTTAGACGGGTCATAGGGTCTAAGTGGGGGTAGGGAAATGGTCGTATTCTCCACCAACATAGCAAGGATTTTAGCGTAAGATCCTTTGAGTGGGTCAAAATCGGAGGAGGATGAGGGTATTGATTGAGCAGGTTTTGGTAATGTTTGGGCGTGGTTGGTTCGTACGGGTGGTGGTTTAGCCAAGGGGTGTTGACACGTGGTTTTAACTAAACGTGGTTTCTTTGTCGCAGGAGCTACGTTTAGCCAGTTAGATGATGAGGCTCCAGATAATGTGGTATCCAGGAAACAACGGCGGCAAAAGAGGAGTGACGGCAAACAAGTCCTTTGATGATGAAATTTGTTTAGGGTTGATGGGTGGACAGGATACGTGGGATGACAGTGTTGATATACCCTTAGATCTCTGTATGTGTGCAGAAGGTGTAGGTGGTTTTAAAGAAAACGCAGGAGGTATGATATATTGATGCAAGGTGGAGGGATGAGGTCCCAATATGGAAGGTAGGTGTGACGATGATGGTTTTAATTGTGATAGAGGCACGGATTGAGTTTGTCTCCTAAGTGGAGGGGCGGTTTTATTTTTGGATAAATCTATTCGCTTAGGTGGGTGTGTTAGACCAGGTATTGAGTACGGTCCCAAGTATAGGGGAAGATTTGGTTAGGCTAATAAAGGTGGATGAGATACTTGGTAGAGATGAGGGGGTGAAGATGAGGACAGAGGCATTTTAAGCTTCGTAAACACTTGGTATATGGTAGAAGCATCTGGATCGGTCATTTACATTTGAGTAGAATAGGGGTACTCAAACGTTCCCATAGGACTTGTCTATCTTACGGAGAATGACGGTCTTCAGGTGTGAATTGGAACTCTTGTATGGAAGAAAGGTGGGTTGTGATTCCGGTCCACTGTGGGTGTGATATAGAAGGTAGATGAGGCACTGTATCAATAGGTGTTAAGAAGTCAACCGGTCGCTGAAAAGATTTAGGCAATGAAGAACTAATAGGTAGGAGGGCATGTTTGAGAGGATCCATCATGGTTAAATAATTTGGTGATGTCGGTGCAAGAGGTTTCTCATCTAAGGATGACAAAAGGAGTGGCGAGCCTTCCTCTTGTGCAGCAAGAGTGGTAGAAGGAGACGTTTGGGAAATAGATAAGTTAGATAACATCCGTTCGCAGTCTTGTAGGGATGTGGTGTAAGAAGACTCATCTATGAGAAGAGAACTCTAGGCGGTTAACTCCTGTATGGGTAAAGGAATGATTTCACCTTGTCTTGATGGTGGTGAAGGAGGTTCGGGCCCCTATGTCAGTGAAGAGTCTTGATTCAAAATTTTCTCGATAGAGGTTTTTGGCTGGGAGTCGAAGACTGCATGGATCTCATGAACACTCTCCTCGGCTAAGATATCCTGGTTTATGTTACTGTTAGAAGAGTGATTCAGAATGGTTTGTTGAAGATTTTCAAATTTCGGTTGGTAGGGGCATTAGGATTATCGAGGGTTATATCCCCTGCATCAACCATTTCCTGCACTATGTTTTTCAACATCTTACGCTTTTCATGACTATGTCCTTTACGCGGTGAAAGTTACGTAAGTCATTTTCTTTGTACACTGGAAGGTATAGCGTGGGTGCATCAAACCCGGAGTGAGGTTTAACAGAGGCAAGGTGATAGCTCCGGCTTTGAGCAATTTTTCCAAGATGACACCATAAGTTTCCCCCAAGGGAGTGTAATTGATGGGCTCGGCTTTATATTTATAGGTGGTTTTTGGTGGGGTATTAGACGGTGCTTGAGATTTGACCATCACCACATGGACAGCTCCTTTTGATTTCGAAGAAGTGGATGTGTGGGGAGTGGTGGTGTTTGGTTTATTGGTGGAATCGGAGTTTGGAAATTGGGGTTTTTGTTGCGCAACCACAATTTCTCTTCTTCTAAGGCTCAAATTTCTAGTTTCCGAGCCATGGTAAAGGCCTCGTCAAATGTGCGGAAAGTTTGAATTTGAAGGGTAGGAGAGATGTGCTTAGCGCAGAGCCCGCGTAAAAAGTTCGATAAGTTGATCGAGGTAAGGCATATGTGAGTTGGTTGATAAGGCCCCGCCATCGTGTAAATGACGAAATCTTCGATAGATTCGTTTTCAAATTGTCGAGATGGCATAGAGGTCGGTGATAGATACTTTCTTGGCAATGTTAATGGAGAAATGATCCAAGAAATATTGGGCTAATTGGTTAAAAGAGAAGATTGAGTGCTTTGGGTTAAAGCAACTTTGTACCACTCAAGGCGGGTCTGATAAGGACATGGGAAAGGTGCGGAGTAGTGAAGGCATCATCATGAGCAATCAAATAACAAGCATGTCTAAAAGATCGCAAGTGTTGTTGAGGATCCTCTTTACTATTAAAATGAGTAAATTTCGGCAATTCCCATTGAGGAGGATATGAATGAAGGGGACGTAGAAGGGTGAATAGGCTCCCAAAAACTTGCTCATATGTCAAGGCGCTATGACTTCCACAAACAAGCCTCCAAATTTTGCATTTTGTTCATCATTTGTTTGATGAAATCCATGGTTGGATGAGATGATGGTGCGGTTATGGTAAATGGAGGCAAATTGGGCCAAGGGCCTCCACTAGACAATGGTGGGGTTAAATGTTGATAAGGTATGGAGGATGAATATGTTGAGGTGACCGAATAAGGATGTCCTATATAAGATGTTGAGGTCACCTGGTATGTGTATGGGAATGAAAAGGTAGGCGGAGCTTGAGAAGGAAAGCTCGTGTGGATAGGTGGCGAAGAGCAAGTCATGAACGGAGCGATGCTGCAAGAGAGCTGAGGCGAGGATCGGTCGGTGGTAATGACATATGGTGTCAATATTAACCAAAGGAAAGCCAATCGTGTCGTATGAACCTCACGAAGCCGTCGGATTGGGAGACGGGCTAAAGATGCAAAAAGTAAGGCGGTGTTATCGGGCGGAGTGGGAGCTAAATGAGCGGAGTATACTAATAGGCATGCCAACAAGGAGTTGACCATCGGGTGTATGGTCGGGGCATGAGACAAATAGTATTGTACGGTGCTACGATTAGCATCCAAAATTTGGCAAATTCCTTATCTCCTACAGAATTTTAGGGATCTCACTTTGGTGTCCGTAGGGTTCCCTATAGAATGTGAAGGGGGTGATTCGAGTAAAGGCACAGAGCGAGGCATGTGAAACCATGGCGGCGGCTTGCTTCGCGTGATAACAACCATGGACAAGAGTACAGAGGGCTTCAATCCTCGAATAGAAATAGCCTCGAATGGTGAAGTTGGTAGGTTCTTTGGTTTGTCAGAGAAGCGTAAAGAAGAATCGATATATCGGTTTGATAACCGATGTCGGTTAGGCTATAGATGACGTCGGTTAGTTAACCGATATCGGTGTAATAAGACTGGTATGAGAAAATATAAGCTCGCTGATTGGATCTTAACAATGCTTAGTACATTTATCAATTTGTTCTAAGGTGATCACGTAAGTACGCAGTATGATAGAGAAAACAGAACTAAAAACAAGCAAGATGAACATGCAAATCTAGAGACTAACCCTAGGGTTAATTTTAATTATTGTGGGCTTATGCCATTAGACGTAGAATGATGTCGAATCCTAAATAAAAGACATAGGGGAAATGTCAAGTTTGTTTTGGCTTATAAGGCTACCTCAATCGGGCGGAGGAATACCCGGAAAAGGGGGATGTTTGAGCTGTTGTGTTAATTGTGATGTGATTCGGTATGTGTTGTGTAGTGAAAGTAAGATTAATTTCTTGTCAATACCGTGGATATCACCCCCACGTGTACAACTTGTTACTTAATCTATGTTCACTAGAATTGAAAACAACAAGCAAGAATGTGATACACGTGTTTTAAACCCAAATCGAAAATGATATTCGATGAAGCAAAAGGGATGACTTTCACTAATGCAAAGATGTAAAAGCAAAGCAAGTTATTTTACCAAAATAACAAAATACCTTGTGAATATCTTTAGAAGAAGAAAACACCAAGTATGCTCCTATGTGAAAGCAAGCAAGAGAAACAGAAACCTTGAAATGGGTCCCACTAAGGTGTGCAAAAATGTTTCACGCGGAATGTTTGGCTCTGCGAGAATAGACTTGCTTCTATCCTATCATTCCTTTGAGAAACAGATAAGGGTTAGGGCTAGGAGGAATACCTATTGAATGTTGAGATGGTGTGCGTGTACCGTAGAGAAAGATCAGATCGACTGCGAAGAACTCCTTTTTGTCTTGGAAGGACTACCTGCAAGTAAGAATACAAGACCACCAGATTTTAATTAGACAATAAATGAGGGAGCTGCCTTAGGCCCAGGAAATATAAAACTTCCTTTCGAAGGTGGTCAGTTCCCCTTTTAATATGAATTAACACAAATGATAACAAAGAAAGCTATTGCAAAATCACGATTTAGGTATCTCGTTACAAAGCAATAGAAGCTAAACTATCAATAATAAAGCGTCACGTTGTTTGTTCGGTTACTGGTCGTTGATACATTCAGGTTGAGTTATAGGGATAAACCAGACTGGATCTGAGGTTGTTAGGTGACAAATAGGTGAGAAAAGGGTTTTGAGGTATAAGTCACGTGTGACCGACGCTATCCTTTGGATAACCGACCGCGGTTAGAGAACCGCCACCCGTGGGGATAAACGACACCGGTAGGGTCAGCAATCTAAGTGCTTCTGGATAGAGGTTGGTTGCAAGGTGATCGTGGGGTTGTTAAGATTGGTGGATGGCTGAGGGGAATAATGGGAGGACAGGGAAGGCTCAGAGTGTGATAAAATGGTCTTCTGGGCAATACAAAGATGTATGGATGAAGGTTTAGTGTAGGGTGCTGGTAGGTGGTAGATCTAGGAATGAGCTTATAATTACTATCAATCCACAAGCTCAAGAAATGGTGCTTAGAAACATATAAAACACTACTTACTCATTCCTGATGAAGATGCAGAGTCCAGGACTGTGATGACGAAGATAGGACTCAAGTAGGATGATCTGACAATCCAAGATGAGCTATCTCCTCTTCTGATGCTCGGATGAGTGTTACTGGGCTCTCGTTATTCCGTTGCAGTCTTGGGCTTGATGTCCTTTTCCGTAAACTCTTCTTGTTTCTTCACTTGTCTCTGCTCGGCCAAGCAAATCCAGATCCTTTCAATGATTTCTCTTCCTCCCGATCAAATGAAAATCCGATCCTTTGTTTTGGTCGAAGTGATCATTTATAGGAACCGATGGCGATTCTGAAACTCGATGGTGGTTGAGTAGGAACCGGTATCGGTCAGTTCAAAGTGGGCTATTTTTGGTAAAATAGCCAACTTTCCCTCCTTTTCTTCCGAGGGATTGGTTGCGGGCTTGGTCAAGTCATTATGAAGTTGGTTTTAGGTGCGGGTGAGGAGTAATTAATCATGGGTGTGGATGTGGACCAAGTTATAGGTTTTAATTAGGTTAGTTTAGGGTTAATACTAGGTCATGATGAGGTGACGAAATGAGGTGGCAGGTATGGCGATGTGGATTTATTAATTATAAGGTAATTAATAAATAATTGTGTAAATTTTAGGTGATGAGGTTAGGTTGCGAAATGAGATGCTGGGGCACGAGGTGTCGTAAGACACAAATTTGGTGTCTACAGATGCAAAGTGAATAATCTTTGAAATAATTTATTCGATTTCAATACTCATATAATGATATGTGGTTAAATATCGCAACATTTATTTTATTCATATATTAAATGAAAAAGATGTTAAGAAGGGAAGAAGAATTTGCATGCCAGTTCATGTAGAGCTGACCATGTTTTAACCATGGAGGTTTGAAAGGATTTTCCAAGATGATTAAAGGTGGATAATATGACTTGCATGATTTTATTGTGCTTACTATTGAGAAATAAAATAATGTACTATATTTTGATTTAAAAGAGAAAGACTCTCCTAGTGATTGATATGTAGCAAAGACTATTGATCTAATGTGTAAATGTATTATCTTGAAAGTCTCCTATTTTAGCTATGTAATAAGTATTACAATGAAGGTTACCAATTGATGAAAGAATTTTGTAAGATTGAGTTTATGACCTTGTATCTGGTGTTAGTAAATGAGAGTTATTTATGAACTAATATTGAGTGTAGGAAGCATTGATTAAATTATATTTACAATCATAAACTTTTTATCAAATAGTAAAGAGCATTAGTAGATGGTATTAAACATGAGGATTCAAATACTTCTAGATGTCATTACGAACTAAGGAACAATGAATCAATAATGCAATCTGAGTAACATAAAGCGAACCTACGAGATAAAAAACCAAATATGAATGTTGTTCACATATACTTATGATGATTAATGACAAGTGATTAAGTGTGTAACAATGAGATAACATGTTGTTGTAATCATATAACAATGACATACTCTTTGAAGTATGTAACCAAGGAGGAAAAATATGTCAACAAATATATCCCATCTTCTAAAGTTTAAAGTAAGTAAATCATACTGTTGTCTTATAAAGGTCTACATGCATAAGACTAAGGCAAGCTGGTACATTGAGATTTCAATACAATCTAGAAGTAGGAATGAATTATGAGTATATTATATACCCAGATGAATTATTGATGTCGGTATTAAAGTTATAAAACTACATTATATGCTGCTATTCTCTAACATAAACAATCTTCAGCTTTTTAGTATTATCATAATATGATCAATTGAACAATATGGTGAAGATAAATTATTATGAGAAAAAGTATGATAGTACGATGAAAAATCGTTATGTAGTACTAGTGTACTTAACTTTCATAATTAAACACAAATATTAAGTGATTATTAATGATCTTAATGATGTTGTTCTATCAAGATGATTTAGCAACGAAGTATAGGGCTCATGGAGTGACATCTATGTCATAGGAACCTTGATAGTACCATCTAACAATGGCTATGGGAAAGGTATCAAATGCACAATGATGTAAGTTATTTTGTGAGTGAAACCTTCCTTGTAGAAAACCCTAGGTGGAATCTTGTCAAGATTAATGGGACCCAATTTTTCAACCATGATACTCGCAACTTCATTATTTAAACTTATTTCTTAAGGATTTTTATTAATGGTAAAAGAAACAACTATTAATGATGTACTTAGTGCTGATAGATATCATAAGAGCTATCTGTAGACCTAGATCTCTAGGATTCCATAACTAGTTATATGATACGAATAGGATGTTGTCTTTTAATAACAAGTGACATGAAATCACATGGATTAAGTATCATTCATTGTATGTACAAAGCATGATGGTATGGAATGAGGTATACAGGTACTTTTAGATCACTAGGATAGGGTACAAATGTAATTATCTATCTTATAAACTAAATCAACCTAGTAAATAGGAATAGACATTAATGAATGCTTAACTTGTTAACTATGAACTTAATGATTTAAGAAATGGAAAAGAATCCATATAATTGAACAAAGTGATTAGGTGATATGAAAAGTTCCTAATGAAGAGTATGCTGTCATGGAACTGAGCATGACATACATGTCTAAGAATTTTTATCAAAGTAGTGTAAACTATTGATTACATTGTCTGATTTCACCAAGTTCTAATGTGCAGGGATACTAGATGGGATTCAATTGGTGGATACATATGTATACACTTAGAAATCATCACTTGATTATCAATTCTTGAAAAAGGAAACCAACAATATACCTTGTATACACACTTGTAAAGAGTAATCTATGAGGGGATGGTTACTAACCGACTCATGTAGTTGCACATGGTTTATGACTATTATTAGATGGATTGAATTTAAGATTTATGATCGATTTAAATGTTAGCTATTTAAATAGGGAATCATGAAGTTAATGTAAAGGAAAAAAATTCCTATTTGAGAAGTGTAATAATGAGGTTGTTACATTTTGTATCAAAGTTGAAGGTTGTAGCTCTTTGACCTATTAAGTCCTTACGCTAACCAAATATCATAATTTTAAAATTGAGAACAATGAATAATGAAGGATGAACCTAGAGAACAAACTAGAAAAAATTATGCTTGAGGTTCAATGGTAAATAATTTAGATAACAATTTAATAGTCCTTTGTGACACACAAAGCTAGAAGGATGTTAGGAGTAGTTGGTAAAGTATGAATAAGATTAGTCAAGGTAAACAACTTGAACTGATTGATAACAATCAAAATATGTTTTCTTGATTGTTGAACTGTCATGATGGCATATTTTAGAACTTGAATCCAACATGAAATAAAAACTTGCAAAGGGTAGATGAAGTAGATAGGAGAGACCTATCTACTATAGCACCATTTTTGAAAGGTCATGTAGGCTAGAATGAGACCGGTAATAAATTATGAGTCGAAAAGAATAAGAAGTTTGTAAGAGAATTATCCCTTATCCACCTATAAATTTAGTAAAAGTTGTGAAAACAATGTTGTAGCAAATGCAGATTGCCATAAGGGGTTCAAAAGAAATACTTGCTACGATTTCTAGCAAGCAACATAACAACATTGCAATGACTAATAAGCTAGAATGAATGAACATTTTGTTTCTAACGTGACGTCAATTAAGTTGAGTAGAAATTATTGTTGCTATTTAAATTTCATACTAGTACAACTAAGTTCTTGGTATCTAGTGATTAACTAAATAAAATTAGAAATCTTATTTATCCTTTGCATATGAAGAGAAATTGCAAATCTATGTCTATCAATGCAACATTGAAATTGATGTTGTCTAAGATTCATCATGAAATTTGGAGTTAGAAATGAGTTCTTAAAGGGATTAAGACATGGTGATTAATACTGAATAATGATGACAGATTTTGGATTTAAAAATCCAAAGATGAATTAAACCCAAAATTGGGAGAAACATTGGATGAATATGGATTTTCTTCTATGGGAGTGATATTCGGAAAAAATAGTGGGCTAAAATTGAATCTGCAAGACATTTCCACTCATAAAAAGGAGAAGAATTATAAGAACATATATTCTTCTTCACCAAGGAATGCTAATAAAATGTGGTGGAAGAAACATAACAGAAAAATATGTATTACCGGTAATAAAAATGTAGAAAACCTTGTTGTTATTACCAAAAACAAAAAGTAGAATAATGTTGTAGGTGGTGACATTGGACGTGGTTAACAAGTACTTGATGGAGGATGTTTCATATGTGGGAGTGAGAATTATGCCAACTAATGTCCTTTGAAGAAGATGAACAAGCAATAGTTAATGATGCATGCTGCAAGGAAAAACAACCAAGAAAAGGAACAAGTATCCCTAACAAGATGTTGGGAAAGTTGTGAAGGAATCCCTAATGTTGGTATAGTACAATGCTAAGTAGGATGGAGTTTGTTGTACCTAATGATTAGCTGACAACTAATTGAGAAAACTAATTTTTCTTTGTAGTATGGGAAGAAAATTGTTTAAATTTCAGACTTATGTTTGTCAACATAACATTGATGATACTTATCATCTTCATGGAATTGGAATTATATTTAAATGCATTTGGAATTATGATATATATATATATATATATATATATATATATATATATATATATAATGATTATGCAAATTGATTATTTTGTATGAAGGACAAAAAATACCTTGAAGCATGTGGAAATAAGAATCCTAAAAGACAAAGAAGGGAAAATTTTGGATGATTTGAGTAATCATTGACATTGAATATATGATGAAGATATCTAAAGGTGAAAACCACGGGTGTACTATGATAAAAATGTTGTAGAATGGAACATCGCTAGGATCAATTAATAAAATAGTACTTGCACAAGGAAAGGTCTAGAAAAATAAGCGAGTAATGAAACAAGACAACTTTGGAAGAATTATGGGAAATCAAAATCAATGTTTTTTTTTTTGTTTACGTGATATATGGATTTTTATTATTGGTGTTATATATTAAGTAATATAACATCTTTTGATTTTGGTTGTGATAAAACATTTATGTCATAAATGCTTGACTGTGTGACAATTTTTGTTGGTTAAAAGGTTGTTTCAGCCTAATAAAATTGATTTTAGATAGTTTGGAATCTAAAAAATTATATGATTTGGGGAAAGATTGATTGTTCTCCTTAATATATTAGATATAACTATGTGTTTTATGTTCGAATTTGATTCTTGAGTGAAAATAATCGGGACAATGATTCATTAAGGGGGGAAGTATGTCACACCCCCAAATTCATTTTTGTCTATGAAAGGATAAGTTGTTAACTGATGATTTTGTTGCTTTGATGACTATTGATGGCTATAGCTACATTGCATGATTATGTTCTTTACCGTTTCTTATGATTTCACTAGTGTGATAAATCAGTTCATGAATTTAAATTGTCATATGATGATTTTGTTAAAATAAAATAGTATTTAAAAATCCTTATGTTGGACTAATCATTATGAGGATATAACAGAGTTGATTGTCCAAGCCTTAATAGGGTAAGTAACTGTTAAAGTCGATTTATAAATGACCTTGATATTTGTTAAGGAATGAATTACCATGACTTATGACAAAGACGTAAATTGCTTCATGAGGTAAAATTAGCAAGATTGAAGGAAATTATAATGGATAAAAGGATTTGTTTTTTATTTACCACGGGATTCCAAAGTATTGTACCATTAATACCTTAGTGGGGACTCATCCCATCAAACATACAAGTGATTGCTTATTTAAATTTTTTTATCAAGGACCGTGGCCATACTTATGTGTAAGGATTGTTTTGAAAAGTTTGGATAATTTTTTCTTTATGGGTCAAATCAACCCCACTATACATAAACATTTTGGTTTTATTGGTTAGGAATCATTGCTAAATAAATGGTCAATCTACCCTATGTAAGTTTTGGATTTTAAACATTAAGGTTATATTGTATTGTAAGATCAAACTAAACTTATGTAAATTTTTTAATTGGACCGACCTATCGTTAAATTGATACTATTACTATGTGGCCATATTATTCAATTCGAAGGTTGAATTTGTTGTGGATGATACAAATTTGGAAGGGTCGAATTAATTGATCAAGGTATATTTCAAAAGAATAATGGAATTACCATGCAGCAAATCAAATGGGAATTTGTTTATTAAATCTATGACCATTCGTCAACACCAAATATGGGCTAAGAGGCACAAATTTCTAAGGAGGCCACAACGTGGAATTTATTACTGGTATTACTTTTTTGGGAACTTGAAGCTTACCCAACAAGCTATTATTCATTCGAGTTAAGTTCCATTTTTATCTATTTCGTTGCTTAGAGATCTCTAGGATCTTCATGTGATTTAGTAGTAAGCCAATAGTAGAAAGAAATTATGCATGCGATGATGGAATTAGTGATAGAACTCTTATTTTATTTAATGGGTGTTAGCTTTAGTAGGACAATATTAATATGTTTCACTTGTTTACAATTGGTGGAAATTTGGGGTTTTCCTTTTAGATCAAAAAGAGAGGTCACGGGGACTTTATTCTAGGCATGAAATGGGCTCTGCAATATTGTGTGATTCAAACTAATTCGCAAGAAAGGAAACATTATTGATTTTTTCTTGTTTATCTTGCTGTTAGAAACTATGATGAAATGTATATTTGAAGGCTTCTTGTATTGATTGGATAGGAAATATGTATTTATTTTTAGGTTTCAATAATATTGTTATAAACAATGTGTGTTGAAGCTTGTTTAAGTGTCCTCTAGCTTATTTATTAAGATAAAAATATTAAGGCTATTTTCTATAGACCTGTACACGGTCAACTACTGTATTATGTCCTTGAGGATGATTTAACCATCACCCATTTGAGAATTTATACATTGAGGGTATTTCTATGTCCGTGCTAGAGGTATCTCCTAGTCATTCTTATGGTATCTCCTTGCAGCTTATCAAACCATTCCTCATTCGAACCCTTGTTTTATTTATAGGGGAACCAAATTTTTTTGTTGTTTTGCGAGAAAGCTATTATTAGCTTTTCGATATGGAAGTTATAGGTGAATGTGGAGATAATCATTTTTACAAGTAGTATAAAGGAACTAATCTCCAAGTACACATAGGGTTTATGATGTGACTACCATTTAGAATACTATTGAGAAATAAAATAATATACTATATTTTGTTTAAGGAATTCTTGTAGGTGGCTTCAAGTACTTTCAAGTTAATTAAGGTAGAAGATATTTACCTTAATCCCAACAAAATATATTAAGCCTCGTGATGATGTCAGTAAATACTTTTTTCATGAGTATCATTTCTATTTAGTAATAATACTGACTTTACGAGATCCATTTTGGCATCTTGTTCAATTTTACTATGGGTATTTTAGGATATCGTATAAGTTTGTATCTATGTCATCACCTTTGATATTGGATTATATCAATGCTCTTTGTTTAGGTCCTCGAATGGTTTGGAAAAATATGTGACAAACCGTATGGTCTTTGTTATAGTTATGGTAATATTGTTCACCTTAATTTTTTGGAACAACCAATTCCCCCATGGATAATGATGTTCGTCTTCTTGGAAAAATTTTGACTTATTGTTGATTGGTCCATGAGTATGCGATGTGGTATAATACTTGAAGTATGAAATGATAATTTAGTCGAATATTGACCTATGAACATCTGATTGAAGCATTAATTTGTAAGAAAATACTTGATGTACTGTTAAGATAAGGAGGATGATGGAATTACCTAATTTGAGACTTATCAATCTTAGGTAAAGGTAACACTTTACCAAATAAGACTATGCAAACCTAGAAGGTTAGGTAGGATGTAAGTTGTTATGATTTATATAACCTTGATGTAATTAATTGGTGTTACATCTTATAATTTGAGATATATAAGTTGAGTTTGAATTATATAATAGGGATATATGTTTATATATATTAAGTTTAATGCATTATGTCGATAATAAATGGAATTGTTATATGCGGATATGATTACTATTCTTTGTAAATTTTTCATTAAGGAACCTAAATGTTAATCGGTGAACAATTTTATTAATGATGAAAAGTGAATAATCTTCAAAATAATTTATTTTGATTTCAGTAGTCATATAATGATATGTGATAAAATATTGCAGAATTTATTTTATCCAAATATTAAATGACATAAGATGCGAAATGAGAAAGAGGAATTTTTATGCAAGTTCATGTACATCGACCATGTTTTAACCATGTAAGGTTGGAAGGATTTTACGAGATGATGAAAGGCTAAAAATATGAATTACATGATTTTTATTGTGCATACTATTGAGAAATAAAATAATATACTATATTTTGATTTAAAAGAGAAATACTCTTCTAGTGATCAATATGTAGTTTTTTTACTATGGGTAAATAGTTTTTAAAAGGGACTATACCCTTGTATAGAAAGGCTCAAAAGCTAGGATAGAACATGAAAGCCCAACAACAGAAAACATTCTGCTCAGAAAAGTACCAACATCCAGCAACAATCCCACTGAAAAATAGCTGATGAATAACAACCAGTCTGCAACAACACCGGAGCATCATTGCAGAGCCAAAAACTACTGCCTGGCAAAGACAAGGAACAATGTAGAACAACCAACAACAGAAGAGAATCAAATCATCTAGGTGGAGAAGTGGCATTCTTTAAAATACACTTTTTCTTTTTACGGACCGTTACCCAACCTGATGATGCCTCCACCAATGGAGGGATAGAAAAAGGAGAATGTTCCTTAGTTGCAATAATTCCGATCTGAAATTTCCTTGCTGTCAACAACTAAATGAGATAAATCTATTGCATTTTCTTTGCTGTCAGCAATAGGATTTTCCGATAAAGGGGTTTCTGGGACAAATTCAGATTCAACCTCAGCATTTGAATTTGATTCAAGGTCCTCTTTTGCATCGAAAACCAAATGTTCCGGAAGGGCATCTTTCCACCAACTGTGTTTCTCATGCTGGTGCTTTGCCATCCCACAATCAATAGAGGTGTGACCTAAACAAAAACACCTTCTGCATCAAAATGGAAGACCTTCGTAATCTAAAGGTTGTGACCAAGTTTTGTTTTGCACTCTAAGATCAATGGTTGCAGGGAGGTTTTTAGCCGTGTCAAGTTCTACCAAGATCCAAGCATAGGTAGTGTGGGTATAATCAGAAGTTTGAGAATCTATAAAAGTGTAGTTCCCAAGGTGTTTCCAATAGATTTCAAACATTCACCACTCCATAATTGGAGGGGTAAATGGGGTAATCGAGATCCAAACAGGTTTGCATGAAAAAGACTCAGTGAGCGGGTTAAAAGAGGGGAACCAGGGTTTAATGACTAGGTACTTAGATTGGCAAACCCAAAGCTTGGAAGCAATGGAGTTTTTATCAGCTATTGAAGAAAAAAGTCATAATGAAGATACCTTTAGCACACATGTATAATTCTATCCTTCCAGTGAGCAATGGAGTCCAGTGCTTGGAGATCCATGCGTGAAGGTCAGGAAGGATAGGCTAGAGTCCTCCAAATCTACAAATCAAAGCATGTTCCTGATAGTATTTTTAGTTGTAATGACCTCCTCCCCAAATGTTATGCATGGGGTCTTGTCTGCAGGATTCATAGGAGAATAATTTCCCCTTAATGCATCCTTGAATGAGGTTACAATGGGGCCTTGAATAGGTGCGCCATGGCCAGTTCTGTCAAGAGCATGGTGAACTCCCAGTACAGGTGCCCCATCTCCACCAGAGGGAGCCTGACCGGTGATTGTGCTGCCATCCTCAGAGGATGTAAAAGTGAGATTAATCTAGGATAGGGCCGAGTCCTCATGATTAGCCTCCAAATCCTTGCCACCTCCAAGTGTCTATCCATCGCTAGGGGAGGAAGGAGATCCGCTGCCCACCCTAGCCTTGGTGTGGCCCGTGAAACCCTTACCCGCTTCAGAGCCTGTAGTAGCCACATTGGAAGCCTTTTCCCCTTCAGGAGCATAGCCACCACCATGGATGCGATTAGGGCATCATCGGGTATTAGCGACCATGGATGCATTGGGTAAGAGCAGCGTCGGACTAGTGTTGGTTCAGCTGATCGTTATGTAGTAAAAACTATTGATCTGATGTGTAAATATACTATTTTGAAAGTTTCCTATTTTAGATATGCAATAAGTATTACAATGAAGGTTACTAATTGATGAAGTAATTTTGTAAGATTAAGTTTATGACCTTTTTATTATCTTGGTGTTAGTAAATGAGAGTATATTGAGTGTAGGAAACATTGACTAAATTATATTTACAATCATAAACTTGCTTATCACATAGTAAAGAGCATTAGTAGATGGTATTAAACATGAGGATTCAAATACTTCTAGATGTCATTATGAACTAAGGAATAATGAATCAATAATGCAATATGAATAACATAAAGCAAACCTATGAGATAAACAACCAAATATGAATGTTGTTCACATATACTTATGATTATTAATGGCAAGTGATTAAGTGTGAAACAATGAGATAACACGCTCACATAATCATATAAAAATGACATAATATTTGAAGTATGTAACCAGGGAGGGAAAAATGTCAACAAATATATCTAATATTATAAAGTTCAAAGCTATTAAATCATACCATTTTCTTATAAATGCCTACATGCATATGACTAAGGCAAAAATGTGGTACATTGAGATTTCAATACAATGTAGTAGTAGGAATGAATTATGAGTATATTATATACCCAGATAAATGATTGATATCGGTATTAAAGTTATAACACTACAATATATGTTGTTATTCTCTAGCACAACAATCTTCATCTTTGTAGTAAAATCATAATATGATCGATTGAATAATATGGTGAAGATATGGAGTTATGAAACAAATTACAATAGTACGATGACAACTTGTTATGTACTACTAGTGTACTTAACTGTCATAATTAAACATAAAAATATTAAGCGACTATTAATGATGTTAATGACGGTGTTCTATCAAGATGATTTAGCAGCTAACTATAGGGCTCATGGAGTGACATCTATGTCATAGGAATTATTTGTACCATCCAAGGATGGCTACGGTAAATGTATCTAACACGTAATGATGCAAGTCATTACTTGAGTGAAACCTTCCTTGTAGGCAACCTTAGGTGGTATTGTCCAGATTCATGGGACTTGATTTTTGAACCATGATACCTGCTACTTAGGTAGTTGAACTTATTATTTAAGGATTACTAAAGAATAGTAACAGAAACAACTATTAATGACGTACTTAGTGTTGATAGATATATTAAGCACTATTTGTAGACCTAGATCTCTAGGATTCCATAACTAGTTATATGATATGAACATGATGATGTATTTTAATAAAAACGAAGTGAAATCACATGGATTAAGTATCATTCATCATATGTACAAAGAATGACAGTATGGAATGAGGTATGTAGGTACTTTTAGATCACTAAGATAGGGTACAAATGTAATTATATGTCTTATAAACTAAATCAACCTTTAAAATGAGAATATACATTAATGAATGCTTAACTTGTTAAGTATGAACTTAATGATTTAAGAAATAGAAAATAATCCATATAAGTGAACAAAGTGATTAGGTGATATGAAAATTTCCTAATGATGAGTGTGCCATCACGAACTGAGCATGGCATACATGTCTCTGAAACTTTGATCAAAGTAGTGTAAGTTGTTGATTACACTATCTTGATTTCACCAAGTTCTAATGTGTAGGGATACTAGATGGGATTCAATTGGCGGATACCTATGTATACACTTAGAAATAATCACTTGATTATCAATGCCTAAAAAATGAAACCAACAATATACCTTGTATACACACTCGTAAAGAGTAATCTATGAGGGGATGGTAACTAACTCATGTAGCTACACATGGTTTATGATTGTTATCAAATGGATTGAATTTAAGATTTATGATGGATTTAAATGTTGGGTATTTAAATTAGGGAAGCATGAATTTAATGTAAAGGAAAAAAATTCTAGTTGAGAAGCGTAATAATGAGGTTGTTATAGTAATTGAATACATGAATTGCTTACATCTCACAATCCGGATTGCACAAATTGAGGTGAGGTTTTTATAGAATTTTTAATTTTTAGAGGCCATCTAGAAAAAACAAAGAGAAGATAAAATTATGCCTCATATTATTATCTAGAGGAAAAAATCTAATTTTTCCCTAGCTTCATTTTCCTTGATTTCCAATTTTCATTTAGGGTGAAGCCAAAATTGTAAGCACATACTCCAAATGAAAAATCTATCTTGATGGAATTGTTTTCATTGTAATCATAGGTTGGGAAGAAAACCTTAAAAAATCTTGGTTACTCCATTAATGGCTTCCATGGTATCTTTGTGTATGAAGATTCAACAGGATTTTTTTTTTTTTAATTTCTAAGCTTTTCGGTGTGCGAAACCAAGTGAAACTTGGAGCATGAGATACTGATGATGAGCTGAATCCAAAATGTATTTCCCATTGCAAATCGAGGACATTTTTACACTTTATAAAAAAGTATATTTTTGCTCTTCTTCATGCTAAGAAAATTAATTCTATTGAATTGAAAGATTAGGTCACTCGGAACAATCATAAATAGTATAAAATGGTAAACAGGGAAAAGGACAATTTTCCCAAACTAAGAGTCTGAAAAAGTAACCTACTTAAAATAGAAATGCATTAGCAATAGAAGAGGATGGAATGTGCCCAAAGGTTTAAAAGGTGAAATTTAGAACCCAAAATCAAAATTTCCCAAAATAGTAGCTCTTGGATCCGGTGGCTAAAAATAGAAAGTTCCAGTTT
Organism: Taxus wallichiana var. yunnanensis; assembly: GCA_018340775.1. NCBI lineage: Eukaryota > Viridiplantae > Streptophyta > Pinopsida > Cupressales > Taxaceae > Taxus > Taxus wallichiana. The sequence continues at coordinate 369,507,175 of CM031233.1, forward strand.
CAGGTACAAAAAGTTATAGTAGACTCTATTTTCAGCTATCTCTCTTCTTTTTATCATATTTATAGGGTTTCAAGATGGTTTCATAGCTCAAAAATTCATTGTATCTTCTCAAGGTCTTAAGGCATCAAATTTGTGTTCAGAAGTAAGACTGAGCATCACAAGGCGCAATAGGTGGATCCATCACCATCACTCGGTGAGTTGGGTGATTTGAAGTAAGTTGGTCAAGTTGAGCTCAATGAGCTAAAGAGGTTCATCAATCAAGTGTCAAGGAGGATCGTTGTGAGCATTGTCCATGTTCATCTCGGAATCACATTAGGTCCATGCATCATCATTGTCAGTAAGTTCTTCATCAAAAGTTGAAGTGTACACATTCATGCTTTATGGATAAACCTATCAATTTTCTCTCTTTCTCACTCTTCTTTCTCCACTTAATCTAATTCTTTCTTTGGCATAATCATTGTATTTTGTCTCATTCACTTAAGTGACTTTTTAAAGTTGCATTGTAAAAGTCCCTTTAATTTATAAAAAGGGAACTTATTTCTCACTTTCTAGGAAGGTGAAAAGTCACGAGTTGAATGAGACAACAAAAATTCATGTGGGGGGTAGGTGAAGAGCCAATTCACATTGCTATAAATTAGAATGGCTTCCCCATTCAAAAGGATCTTGAAAAATTTGTACATAATGGCAATAGTGGATTGTGTTTGTTAGAATTTGTGTAATCAATATACATGAAATAAAGCTACAATTTCTTCCACTTTCTTCTTTTCTTTTACTTTGTACAACTTGTGTAAATGTCAATCAAGGGATAGAGTTTCTTCTTTTCAATATGTATGAATGTGTGCAGTTTTGTATGCATGGTTTCCTCTCATTGTTAATGCAATAAACATAGTTTTTATAAGAATCATGTGTTTCTAAAACTTATTTATTTTATACACTTTGAAATTATAGTGATGCAAGAGTTTTGTATCTTTGGTATATGAATATGAGAACTTGGTGTCTGGGGTTTTCCATCTCACTAGATATCTTCATTATGTTTTCCTCTATATTGAATGTTGAACTATTCAAGATACTAGATGTGAGCTCTGCAATTGGCCTACTCATGGTAGTAATATTCCTTTCCTAATTTCTCTCCTTCCCCCTCATCATTATAATTTCCTTCCTTTTATCCCATATAAGCACTTTTCCATAGGTTTTGTTATCCAAAATAAGCCCCTTGATTATTTTTGACTAACTTTCCTTCATTACTTCCTTCCTTGTGCCTCAGTCAAATTTTTTTCACTTTTAGGGCACTCAAAATTTTCTAGAAATGGCTTCATTAGATAGAGAATTTTCTCACCTTTCCAGAAAGGTAAAATTTTCCTTCTAACTCCTTGTATTTTGCAAGTTATGGCTTGGCAGATTTTTGAGGGAAATTTTCACGGGAAGCCCGCTAACCAATAAGGAAGTGCCACGTGGCGGTGGAATGGCGGGTCAGCAAAGGTAAGTTAGAAAAATTTCCAAAGGGCCGTGCAAGGACACAAAGAAAATTTTTGGCTCAAAGGCCCGTGGACCAATAAGAAGATGCCATGTGTCCATAAGGCTCGGGGGTCGGAGGGGCGAGTGAATTTGGCAATTTTTCCAAAGTGTTTAAAATGGCGTAGAGGAAAATCTTGGCCTAAGGACCCACGGACCAATGGGAGAGTGCCACATGTCCTATTCATAGAAAAAGTTGGGGGTGTGGGGAGAACTTTAGTTTTTTTCCAAAGTGGTCGGGGCGCAAAGGAAAATTTTGGAGTGTGCCCCCATGGGTGAATAGGAGGGTGCCACGTGGCGGCGAAGCGGCAGGGAGTGGAGTGATTTTGGAATTTTTCCAAAAATTCAAAAAGGCATAAAATGGCCATTTAAACCTACACACCAATTAAAATGTGCCACGTGGTAGGGGAGTAGTGGAGGGGTGGAGTTTTTTGGGAATTTTTTCCCAAATTAAAAAAAAGGGCAAAAATTTTGGGGTTCGGCCTCCCAACTGATTTTTGCCCTGTTTTTCCCTAAATCTTCAGAGGGGCATATCTTTCGATCCAGAGCTCGAGTTTTCTTGATTTTGGTGTCATTGGAAAGCTATTGAAGTCCTCTACATGATGGAATATTCAATTTTTAGTGAATTTTAGTGAGATAAAAATGAGAAAAACACCTTTAGCATGGGGAAAAGAGTAGAGGCTGACATTCAACAACCATTTTTAATGTAGTATGGCTTCCATTCTTCTCCAGCATGGTTGAAAATCTTTGGGAATGAAACTTTTAAGGGTGCTTATGCTATTTTGATGGATTTTGTTGGTGGTTGAATGATTCCTTTCATCTTTTCTATGTTTCTCCTTCTGAGCTCGGGTTTTCATTATTAAAATCTAGATTTGGCTCATTTGTAAAGGGTTAGACATTTTTATGATCTACTGAGGCTCCCTCCTTCACCCTAGCAAGTGAATTTATGGAATATCGAAGACCTATTTCAGGAATGTAACATGTTATCTACCTCCTTGGTATTGTAATGCATTTTATTTAAAAATGGAAATGACAATCTGAAGCTCTGTGAATGAATTTTCAATCCTTTCTTGTGTTGTTTTCTCTATACTGATCCTTCATTACAATTTTAGCAATTTGTGCATGATTTGCGTTACATTTTTATAATCTATGTTAATCTACAGAAATATATGCTCACCACTCCTTTGGAGTATCACCTTGTTATTTTAGTTTTATCTTCGTTTCCCTCTTCTATCCTTATCTCCTTAGTAGAATTAGAGTAGGATTTTTAGTTAAACCTCTGCAAATTTCATACATACATATGATCAGAGGAGTAGAGGAACCAACCTCTAATCTGGAGAGTCTTTTCCCATTTTTGCAAGTCCCACACTTGGGGAAAAGATTCCATGTTGTGCAATCATACTGGATGCCCATTATCAAACTAGAAATCGAGAAGACATCCGGGGAGTCTTTGTGGATTTGTACTAACAAGTTCATTAGAGTGTGCCTATGTGATGTCTATCTAATTTGGCCACCCACAATATTTAGATAGGATTAATATTAGTTTACTTTCAATAACAGGGCATGTACCATTCAATGCAGAGGGGCGTATCCCTATGAACATTGGTGGAGACACCTAATTTCCCATATCAATAAAGTTTCTCACAAACACAACAATATATGATTTAACCGCTTAAAGGGGAAAACCTAAAAACCATATAATAAGATTGAAATGTTCAATATGATCATAATCTATTAGCTACTAACTTTTATATATACCATATTATGTTATGTAAAGCACCTAGATTAACCTACTAAGTATATGAAAGAGTAAATAAATGTGATATGACATGTTAAGATATTATGTTAGCTATAGGTTGAGTATACATATCTTGATGTATGGCATAGGATTAAGGGCATAACATTCCCCTCCCCTTCAAAGCAACATTGTCCCCAATGTTGAAAATTTCTGGATGTTACTGCAAACACGATTAGTCCTCCTTGTTAATGATCGCTAGATGTCAGTACATGAAACATTAATCCTCACATGTTGCACATTTATTTTCTTTATTCTTCCACTTTATTAGATATTCATTATTAACTCTTTTTTACCCTCTTAGAGTGCATATGAATATTTTTTCTATTTCTAAACTAATTTGGAATTATTTATCTAGCTCATTGAACTCTGTCAGGTCGGAACATTTTCTGATGATATGCTCAAAAGTGGGATTATTTTGTGAAAGTGGAAAACTATATTTGAGACTAGGGAGTATCTCTTGTGGGTGTTCATTGTGTTCTTTAACTATTTAAATCTTCTTTTGGATCTTCTAGGTTGAGATGGTGGATGCTGAATGAAAATCAAAAGATCTTTTGTAAAAGTGTCTTTCATAGGTGGCTTGGCTAATGACATATCCTCCACAAAAAATTAAATAATTTTACACCATTTCTTAAAAATATGGTGGCATGTGGGAAAGTGATTAATTTTATTCTATTGAAAATAATTGGGTTATACAACCCTTGATTATCTGCATTTGATGACATATCACCATTTGAGGTGACTTTACATACAATCATTTCAACTCAAACATATTACCATTTTTAAAAAAGAACATGAATAATTCCTATAAGTACATTTTAATTGTGCAAAGGTTGTGTGCCATTGGAATCCCAAAACATAATCATCTCCACCCATGATAATAACAAACCTAGGGAATATAGCTTATAGTCTCCTATTTTGATTAGTAATTTAGAGGGATTCCACCCCAAACTTGTCAATACAAAATGTTTATTTAACTTACGGTTTGGTTCTCAAGATCATGAAAAGGAACATATTTAAGATTGTTATAACATAATAATGTATATTTCAGATCTTGATTGTGACTTTAAATATACAAATCCTTAATGACCCATCACATGTATTTACCAATTTTGATATACATTTCATACTTTCCTTTTCACCCAAAACCAGGGTTCATTTTAAGACACCCCTATAAAATTGAAGGTGGAAAATACCTGGCGAATATCCCCGTAACCACTTTCAGCGAAAGGCGAATTTGACAGTATTAAAAAACAAAATTTTCGCCTGGTTTTTCAAGGCTAAATCAGAATCCTTAAAGACGCACGTCACAGGCGCGACAATAGCTCCTAATGACGTGCGACACTGGAGCGACACTAGATCGTAATGACGCGCGACATTGTAAACAAATGACGCGCGACACAGTCACAAAATGACGCGCGACATTGTAAACAAATGACGCGCGACATTGTAAACAAATGACGCGCGACATTGTAAACAAATGACGCGCGACATTGTAAACAAATGCCTAGTAGCGACATTGTAAACAATTGGCGTGTAGCGACATTATAAACAATTTAATGTGACATTGTAATCAAATGACGCGCGACAACTTTAATCAAATGGCGACATTGCGACACTCTAGACAAATGGCGCGGCGACACTATAACCAATTGGCGGCGACAACTATGAAGAAATGGCGCGCGACATAGCAAACCTATTGGCGGCGCTAAAGCAATCTATTGTAGCGACACTATAATCAAATGGCGCAGCGACTTTGCTTCCTATTGTGTAGCGTCATTTGAAGCTAGGCAAATTGCAGCGTCAATAAGGCGAGTGGCGCCTATATCTAGGTTATAAATACCCTTATTCCGCTCATTTTTCGTTTACGTTTTCCTATTCTTGAATTTTTGCATGGTGAAATCTTCTTCAAAAACGATTTCAGCTACAATGTCGACTTCACATGCCTCCCAATTGCAAGTTCAGCAAGAAAATGAAGAGAATCCAAGTCAATCGATTTCCAAGATAACCTACGGGAATCCCTTATGCCCTCACATCCATACGGCTTTAAGGATGTCTCAGAATATCAGTATAATAGAAGAGTGTGGATTTACGGGTTAGTTAATATGCCCCATTTGAAAGCAGAGATCCCGATATTTTGAATTACCTTGTCATGCTAACTGATTTGAGGGCGGTATATTTTATGTGACTACGAGCATGGCCACATGTTCCAATTCTCTATCGATCCGAATGACATACATCGGTTTACGGCCTTCTATCGAAACTTACCAAATGTTACTGACAAAGCAAACACTCGTGGAAGAAAACAAGAAATTTCTCGAATCAAATCGGTTTCCATGTTGATTGTAAGTAATTTATTATTTTTTATACATTTTTATTACATTTTTATTACATTTTTTTATGCATTTTTATTACGATCTGATTTGCTGTTATAAATTGATGCTAATTTTCACTTGTTTAGCATTTGCAGCCCATGTCAATAAATCCGGCGTGGTGTAGATACAATTGCACACCACTTTTCTGCTGCACTTATTGCATTTTCAAGCGGAATTGTTATGCGGGGGTGCCAAACAGATATCCCAAATTGGGCCATTGCATACATTTGTGCCACTATCTCAAAACAATGATTCGATTGGTGCACATTTATATCAAAAAAATTAGAGTGACATATCAAATTCGAAAATGTCAGAAAAACCTTTCATTTATTCAACCAACTATCTCCTCGGCTTCTACTATGAGGCACTTTTAAATTTAAAAGCTAAAGAAATTCCTACTTGCTCTGATGAGGCTTTGATGAAATTCTCAATTCCATTTGCAGAACAACAGGTATAAACTTTTTAGTTGTAAATTGTATTACAATTTTCTTCAAATGAAGTTATTAAAACTTAAATTTTAATGTTTTGCAGAGAAGATATCTTGAAGCCATTCCCAAAAAAAAAAAGATGTCGAGAGGAAGAGGCCAACTACACGCGGAGGCTTCGGGGGACTCCCATTCCGAAATGGAAGCTCACTCCTCTCCAGACCCTCAACAATTTGAACTCGTTAAACGCCAGAGAAGTAATACATTCTCATATATTAATTACAAATTCCAAAGTTGCAGATTTATTTTTCAATTTAAATTTTATCAAACTGAATTGACAACACTTAATATTGATGAATAGCAGGGACTATGGAACCTTCTTCCCCAACTCACTCAATACAGTCCCATGCATTGATATCTTCAGAACAGCCACTGAGTACAACTCCTACAAGGCCACCATGTAGCAGAAAAAACAACCCTCGGCAACAAGTACAATTTTTGTATAGAGCGTTTAATTTCGTAGTTTTAGTTTATGAAATGTTTTAATATTTTAATTTTTTCTTGTACTTTTCAGCACATGTCGGTCATGAGCAAGCCCACGGCACCGACACCCACTCAACCATTAATTTTTAAAATGCCAACCGGAGGAGCAGTGAAAAAGACCATTGGTAAGCGAATGCCTTTTGCTCCGGCCCCTAGTGGGACAACGAACCTTGACTCCTCGTTTGAATTCCATCTCTCTCACTTGGTGGCTTGCCCGTTGGCAGTTTATATCTGTTTTGAACAATATAAATTTAGATGAAGATTATTTGGGCATTGATAGCAATGACCAATTGGGTTTTTCGATACCAGCGAGATGATTCAAGGCGTGGTATACTTGGTCTTCAAATTTCAATTTTAATATTCTTTACAATTTTTAATTACATTCGATTTATCTAAATCTAAATATTGGTTTTCAAATTTATTTATCTAAATCTTGATTTATTTTTTCAACAACGAGATCAGCCCACCCAAAGCGAGAAACAGAGCGGTTGATCTTGGTCATGGTGAAAGCCCCCACTCTTCTCGGTGAAGATCTTACGCAGTTAGAAAGTGAAGAGTTTCCACATTTTCCTTTGGAGAACCTAATTGGTAATGATTGTCAATCCCATGTCGGTGAGTTTATAATTCCTCAAATCAATGCGGCTTATAGAATGGGAAAAAAGGGCTAAAATTCTTATCAATGAGATTATTAGTCGTTATGAAAATTATTGGCAAAGGGATAGTTTATCTGTTGCATTCGAGAATCAACTGCGAAGATGGATTCCCTACTTACCCAAGTAAAATGTGGAATTGTCACTTTTAACAACGACTATAAAGATGGCATTTTAGATAAAGCACTAAGAGTTGGAAAATATTAGTGCGAGGCCGGGGCATATTTTAACAAATGGTCAAAGGACAAGGATTTGGTATCAATCGCAAATGCCGAAAGAGATAGAGCGGTTGTAAATACTATTACATTCTAACAATCATTTTTGTTAATTTAAAATTTTGAATTTACATTAATACTTTGAATTGCGTTACTCTTTTTGTGCGGTTGAAATATGAAAATTTGAAGAGTCGGGAGAAGGTTTTGCAAGTTCACTTGGAAACAATGAAAAAAACGACTTATCATGACAAAAATTTGAAGCAAAATATTGTTTTGGTTAACAAACAAAACAATACACTAAAGCGGATCATTAAAAGCACGGTCCGACCACGACATCTTGTTCAAAGCCAAAGCGATTGCTGATCCAAATTTCTTTGTCTCATGGAATGCAACAAATCAAGAAGAAAGAATTATAAAAATGCGGGCAGTCTTTGAGAAGATCTTATAAGTTCGGGGGTTATTTCTGCATTTGTTGGGGAAGGGTTACAACCATAGTGGAAGAAGCCGTTGGGGAAGGGAGCGAGTTATGCTTTGGATAAAGAAAAAGAGGGTTGAAAACTAGAAACTTTTATTATTATTGGGAAACTATAAATATTGAGTTTGAAAACTTCTAATATTGAGTATGGTATTTGAATTTAATTATATACAATCTTAAATTTTGATTACATTAGATGGTTGTGAAAATTAGAAACTTTTATTATGACTAAACTTTTAATATTGAATTTGAAAACTTCAACTATTGAGTTTGTACTATCTATTTGAATTTAATTATATGGTGATTAGATGGTGATTATCATGAATTATATGTATGTTTCTTGTTTACTTGCATTATCATGAATAGTATGTGGGCGTAGATGATGAATGATGACAATTGATAATCAATGATAGATGATGATGAAATACGATGATCGATTTAATGTGTATAATCTAAAATTTAGTGCACAATATCTTGTGGGACTTTAATTATCTTTAAAATTATGTCGTGGGACTTTAATTGTATACGCATGGGTTATCTGTTTGTCATGAAAGTAGACTTAAGGTTGATAGGTTAAGAATCTCATTTGTACTTATGATTTTTCAACGTGTTGAGGACTTCAAAGTGTGTTTGGATTTTATGAATGACCTTTATCGGTCTAAAATAAAGATAGCCAAGTCAATGATGCTAAGGTCTAGCAAGCAATCACCCTTTATCTAGTTGGTAAAGCTCAATCAAATGCAAGTTACTCTTCGTGCTTCAAGTGACTCGAGTCCTAGTTAGTGATGAAAATTCTCTAAAAGTGGTATAAGTGGTAATTGAAAGCAGTCTCAGTACAAGAAGATTCATGGTGTATGGTCAAAGTTATCTAAGATGAGCTTTGTAACTTTGTTTGACACGAGGAGTGCGGTGGAAAAGTTTAAACAAAAAAAAAGATCCGATGGAACCAAGGGGAAATTAATTGATGTTCCCAAACTTGATGCAAATCAAGCGGGGAGGAAGAATTTGATCAATGTACTTTAATATTAACGGAGGGTGACTCGGCCAAGCTCTTGTGGTTTGAATCAGGAAATGTGAATATTGAATTTGGTAGTATTATGACATGTTTGACATCACTTTCCAATTTAATTTTTGTTATTTTAGGTATCCTTATCCTATCAGTGTGGGAATATCTATTTTTGGGAAGCTACCACTCACCAACAAATGGAGAATAAAGAGATAGTAAATAGAAAAAAAAATCCTTGGTCTAGGAAGATAAAATATATTAAAAATAAATAAAATATAATTCTAAGAAATCAAGAAAGAATCATCACTGGTAAGAAATTAAACATAATTGCAAATATGCTAGGATTTAGCTTACCTCTTGCGTATTAGATTCTTTGTGAAATCATCAAAGGGTAACGTGCTAGATCTTTGTTTCACATGACATTGTAGATGGAGGGTGAGTTGCTTGACATATCGATAAGAACATCTTTAAATATATAGACCAATGATATCTTTAAAGGTCAAGTAAATATAAATATTATGTTGAAGAAGATACCTATTTAAAATTGAAATCATCAACGGTAATGTGCTAGATCTTTGTCTTAAAAAATTCAACACAAAAAATTGATTAGTAGATAGATGGGTGAGTTGCCTGACGTTGTCAGTCCCGAGAAGTAAAAACTTCCTCGGACGGATGTCAACCCACGTTTTCAAAAAATAAAAATTTTGTATTTAACTAAATGTAAATACATACACCTGTAACATTTTTAATTATAACCAGAGTTGAAAAAATGAATAGTAACAAACAATAAGATTAAGGGGAAAAAGATACCTGCTTAAAGTTGAAATCATCACTGCCACTGGTAACAATATAGATCTTTGTTTTAAAAAAATCCAACACGAGAAATGGATTAGTAGATAGATGGGTGAATTGCCTGACATTTTTAGTATATAGACCTGTAACATCTTTAATGATAAAGATAAAAGATAGATAAAGAAGATACCTACTTAAAGTTGAAACAATCCATTATCAGTAGCTTCATCAAAGTCGATGTTGTCTTCTGTAGAATGTGACGAAGAGCCAACTACACTCTCAAGGTTAAGGGGAAAAAGATACTTGCTTAAAGTTGAAATCATCACTGCCATTGGTAATGAGCTAGATCTGTGATTTAAAAGAATCCAACACGTGAAATGGATTAGTAGATAGATGGGTGAATCGCCTGATATTTTTAGTATATAGACCTGTAACATCTTAAATGATAAAGATAAAAGATAGATAAAGAAGATACCTACTTAAAGTTGAAACAATCCATTATCAATAGCTTTTTACAAAGTCGATGTTGTCTTCAGCAGAATGTGACGAAGAGCCAATTACACTCTCAAGGTTGGGTATATTTGTACTTGTATTGTATTATTTACACCTCTTCTTTCATGCAAAAATTCGGTCTTGTATTATTGTCAAGCGGAAGGTTTCGAGGAGTATCGTGAAAGCGTAACACCTCATGCAACTTTCGATTTTTATCCAACCTGTTTCTCGGTTTGATTTTATAAATGACAATGATCGAAAACTCTTTCATCCTCCACAGACCCCAAAATCATTATCGGCATAATTCATATATTGAAATACTCACATGATATCTTCTTGTAAGATAGAACTTTGATAGATTCCTCTCCTGACCTTGTAATAGCACCACTTTCGAAGGTTGATCTAAATTCTTATATTGGTTCCTCATTGTTGTTGCAAAATTGGTTGGTGAAACTTTAATAAATCGGCATCGGTATACCTTTGATTTCCGTACCCTGAAGCTCGGCGTCTTAGTAAATTGTTCCATTATTGTACCCATTGATTTATGGAAATGCTTATTGACAAAGTCACGACTGCCACCTAGTATTCCAAAAATTCGGATTCATCACACCCATGCTTCGAATTTTATCTTTGACGTAAACGTTCCTAATTTCGACGTGAAATTTTTTAAGCTTTATTCGTTTCAACTATCACAGAGACTTAAGAACACTGTAATATCTTGAGCGTCTTTGCAAAATGTGCATAGGTATTTCCTTCCCATTAACAGAGATGCATAGGTGATCGTGAATATTAAATCTCAAATAGGTGTTAGGATTTTTAAGATCTAATAAATCTCTCCAATTTTTAAAAACAGGTGCATCAAAACTATCCTGCGAACAATACAATATATCAAGACTTTGACATACCATTTTCCTCATCCTTATAAAATCCACAATATAGATCAATCTGCCCTGTGCATGCTTCATCAGTGTATTGATCTCCTTTAACATTGGAAGAATACCAAGCAATGTAAGCAAAGTCTCCAAATCAGTTAAGCGGAACAACAGGTCCCTTGCCCTATCAACTTCATGACGGTATTTGTGCATGAAACCAACCAATGAAGGATACTCCTCACGAACTCTGCATCTTTGGTTCATCTGAAAAGAGATCCATCTAGTCTCCACATCCTTCGGGAAGTTTTTTGCCGTGTAATTCCAATTACAAATTTTGGAACTCCGAGGAAAGCGTTTTGGGCTGCTTGACATATAGGCATGGAGTTCTCTTATTATGTCTTCTAATTTAGCAACATTTTCATGGTTGCTTACCATTTTATACGCTAAATTCATTACTGTGAGCCATGCGGTGAATTGGTAGCATATATGGGGCCACTTGTTGTTTGTAATCTAACACAGACCTGTTGAGTGACCTGCATGATGCAGATGCACCATGCTCCAACGCATACCAACCGTAGCAATTTCATAATCAGTCATATGAACATCTTTCAAATGAGAAACAACTATTTTGTATAGGTTTTCAGCATTGTAGTTTTCAACCATTTTCATAACACCCAACCAGGATGAGGTGTCCTTATATGATTTTCTAATGTATAGATGTGGATACATACCCATGCGGTGTTGTCATTCATTGTCACTTCATCAATTGAAACAGAGATAAAGTTTGCTTTTTACATTCTCTTTCAAATCTTCCTTCTCTATCATCGAGAGAGGCATTTTGCCATTTCCCATCCACTACTCTCGAGACCAATGAGGTCGAGGTACATTCAACATTCCGTTAAATTGATACAAAACTTTGAAATCAAGGAAATCGACATCGCCCTTCCTTTTTAAGTATTTGAAAAAGAGTAGAGAATTGTATGAATTTTGCATGTAGATTTGTTTCTTTCATCTTACCAATATGTGATGTGATTGTTCCTCCCTTTTTGATGTACGTGTTTTTCTGCTCTGCCTCATATTCCATTGCGTATATCGACATCATGCACTCCTTTTGATTTTCCACCTATGTGTTTTGATTTTCTGGCCATCCGCCTATTCTGATTAAATATTGTTTTCCACAATGTTTTTCTATTGTGTCACTTGATTTGCATTTTTGTTGCTTTCCCAATTTCCACGTACATATTGTACATGTACATTCACATGGGATTTCTTGAATTTGATGATGTACTGAGTTCAATAAATAAATGGAAATTTGCCCAATCAAACTTGTATGTCCCGCCAATGGTCCACATATTCTTGTTTGTTTTCAATGCTTTACTTTTTTGAGTGAATTTTGAGCAATATCGCGATCACCTGGTTTCCTCTTTCTTGGACGAGTTTGATATTGATTCTGTCTTCCATTTTGCTCGGTGTTTGTATCGTGATATCTAGCTGCACTTCGGTTGCACCCAACGGGAACAATATCTTCAAGATCGGCATATTATCGTAGGTTTCATTTGTTTGAGTGATCTTTATGCGGAATGCATGTCCACCTCAATAATGCCTTCCACACTTTGATGTATTCGATTCTTTTTGGTGGCATCTATATGATTGGTATTTACATTATACTCGTATCCAGAGTTTCCAAAATACTTGAAGAGTGATTTCGAGATTTCTTACTTACTTTTAGGTTATTCGTATTCTTTGAGGTGGCACCTTCCATTATTACGAAAAGAGTCGGGTCAAAGAAAAGAACAGAAGCGACTCTGTCACGGTCTCGAGGTCTTGTCGCGCGTGAGCGCATCGGATGTCGCGTGCGTCAATCGCCTGGGTCGCGCGTCAAGCCTTCATCTGTCGCGCGTCAAGCCTTCCTCTGTCAAGCGTCAGGCCTTCCTCTGTCGCGCGTCAAGCCTTCCTCTGTCGCGCGTCAAGCCTTCCTCTGTCGCGCGTCAAGCCTTCCTCTGTCGCGCGTCAAGCCTTCCTCTGTCGCGCGTCAAGCCTTAGCCCAAGTCGCGCGTCAGTATTTCTCTTGTCGCGCGTCAATAATGCATTTGTCGCGCGTCAACAATCACAGGATAACAGTAATACGAATCTCTGGTGCAAAGGGTATGCGAGTTCAAATTTCACAGTATTGGTAATTTGGTAAGCTACTTGAGGTATACTACCCGGCGAATCAAATAGGTTTTTATAGGAGATGTTTTCAAATGAAGGCGAAGCCGACCCCCCAAAAAAAATATACTTTATATTTTAGGCGAACAGGACACCGACCCACTCCGAATAATTCGCCTTTTCAAATTTTCCTAAAATGAAATTTTCGCCATATTACGAATATTCGCCGCTAAAATTATCCCTGCCCAAAACATGATATTATTCCACACATGTTGTATTTAAATGTACTTATATGGGAGTGTAAGGGATCAAAGGTTATTTACATTTAGTGAACAAGTGCTATGCTTTATAATGAGTATGCTAGAGCTCTCTTTAGTGCTAATTAGTTTGACACTATGAAACACAAAAATAATGAAGCAAACACAAGGACTAAGAGAGAAGCAAAAGAGTTTTATCTTGGAGAAACTTAATGTGAGAAATATCTAGTAAGAGTGAGTCCATACTTACTCATATCAACTATGTTCTTAATTTTACAAGATTATACCTTCAAAAGCTTATGAGGATGTCAATCATGGGCTCCTAGAATTGTAATGAAATCTACAATGTTTAATTTGAAGCACCCCTCATGGATAAATAATGAACTCAACCATAAAAACTATGTATTTTAATCTGCTTAATTATGCCTTATTTGGGAAATGAGAATGGTGTAATTAGATTGAATTTCTAGTCATTTACTAAGGAACACCATCTTCTAGTCCCTTTCAATGGTTGGTGAATGAAAATTCAATCCCTTAAATCAATGATTGAATCCTCAACCAAGAAACCAACTTGGCTTAATTGGAAATGGGGATCCAATTATAAAAATCATTTAGTTTTTGTAATCATAACTAACATTCATCAAACATGTAATTTTTCCCTCTGCCTTAGGGACTTTCCAAGAAACCATTTTGGAAGTCAAAAACTTTAATCGTTACGTTAGGAGTTTTCTTTTGTTCCGAGATGAAGCGCCACTATTTGTAGGTGGTAGTTAGGAAAATTCTATTCAAAACCACGATGAGATGCAAAACCACCAAGGAGGTCTACAAAACAGCCATTGAGAGATAAAAAACTAATGGGGTGGTTTCATATCCTTTATAAACCTTGTAACTTCTAGAGGCCATAAGGTTTTCATAGGAACTCAAAATTTGGTACCTATTTTGGAATTGTGTATTATTTAAGAGGAACCCAAATATATAATCAAAACATACATATGATGAATTTTGTATTATGTAAAGGCCTTTTAATAGGAAGCTGCATGTTTTTCTCATGACTTTGGCATATTGCAAACCCTGTTTGATAATTGATTGTCTCACCAACTAAAGTGGATGATAACATGCTACATTTTTAGATCAAATTTAAATTTTGATGTTATGTAATTTCCTTAAATAATTGATTATGCCACCATCTATAATTTGACATAAAAATCTAGAGTTGAGTAAATAAAATAGTTCATATATGCCACTAACTTATTATATTTAAAATTATGAGTACTCCTTGAGTTAATCGATATCGATACCCTATGTTCCCTTAGAATACCCCTTAGTGAGGGTTTATGTGGAGATAACACCCGATATTACACTACTACGCAAAGTGTAAATAATGCCATATTTTGAGTTAATGTCTAGAAATCAACCTTCTTTGTCTTTTTGATCTTGTTTCTATGAATAATTTACACACTGAAGTGTGGCGTAAATGTGATCTGACTTTTATGAAACTAGACATTTTTATTGTGTCAAATTTTTGCCACTATAGAACCACTTTAAGCGTATCTTTTACACCACATATAAGTGACACAACCTTTTGTTTTTCTCCACTCTAGTGTGGAATATAAAAATGTAAATTACATTCACAATTTTTTTAACAATAATAATATTATATTATTTTTTATGTTAATATATTATTTGAAATCTATTTTATTTTATTATTTTTTATTATTTATTTTATATAATTATAATTATGTAGATATTAAATAATTTTATATCATATTAATTATTATTTTTTATTAGTGGTAAAAAAGGGTTAAGGTGTCCCTTCCCCATACATTTTGATAGCCCACTTATTGGGAAAGTATCATTACAAACCATAGCCCATATGGTAGAATGTATATAGAAACGATAAGTACCAAATAAATGGAGTACAAACTAACAAGAATATAATAACAAAATAAAAACAACCAGATAAACTAGAAAAACCAACAACATAGAAACAAGAGCCATCATCTAAGGCATCAACTAGCATGTTTGTATCATCATTCTTCTCAATATCTTCTAGTTGGATTGTTCACTCTTTTTCCAACTTGTTAGTGGAGGCACCAGTTGTATGGATTAGACTCATTCAATCCACATTTCCTTTTCTTATAAGCCTCCTCAATTTCAAGTTGTCTTTGTGCATTGATCAATTGAGTCATCAAATGAAGGTGTTGAATATTGGATTTAATAAGGAGCATGCTCCAATTAGACACCTATTTAAGTATATCTTTCAAATGATCAACTTATTTTTCCAAGAATTTTCACATGTCCTGTAAAATTTCCATGCTTATCATTATTCATGATTAAATTCATGTTATCCACCCTATCTCTCATAGAATTCCAATCTTTAAGAATGAATTTAATAATGATTTTATTGAGATTAGTATCCATTTTGAGAATATCTAAACTCTCTGGTTCCTTGACCATCTATGCCTAAGAAAACGCCACTACACCTTTTCCCTTTAAACCATAACAGGGTTATTAACCCCCTTTTCTTGTTCAAATTGTTAAGGAAAATAATGACCTCATCAGTTTCATTAGATAGTGAGCCTAGATCCTTCGAGTAAGGATTCTAACTCAACTCCTCCCCATCTTAAGATTTAACCTCTGCTCAATCTTAGACACATAAATAGCATTCACTAGTGAGCCTAGATATTTAATAGATTTAGTTACATTAGTGGAACCCCTCTTCACCATATCCATGATCAAACCTTGGTGAAGGGGACCATAATCTTATCGTGTTGGAACTGATCCATGGTAGCACCAAGTGACCTAAAAATGAAGTATGGGAAACTATAAATTTGACCATGGTGAATGAAGTTAAGCATCAAAATATGATAACAAAAAATTTCTTATGCCTACCTTATCATGTAATAAATTGGATGAGATTCAAATCCACCTCATTAAAGGGTTCAGGAATAGAATCCATTAAATAAGTAGTGAAATGAGGGATTAGTATTTCTTTACCTTTTAGGAACATCTCATCTCCTCGGTGTAATCCTTTTTTTTGGCTTGAAAAAATCCCTTCATTTTATTTTCATATCCATGAGAGAAACAATGGTGTCAATGGTTATCTATACCTGACCCCTAATGAAAACAAAGCCTCCATTCGATATTTTAGAAGTGTTCTACTCTTTACTAAAATTTCTACGAGAGTCCTTTGTTGAATCCTTCTAAAATCTTAAAAAGGGGGCCATGCCCTTCTTTTCAAAATACAATCTACACCTAGGGCTTAATTCTCTTACTATCACTTGGTTTGAGTGCTAACAAAATCTCCATCATTATTGCATCTAAGTAGGATGAAATCCAAAATCAATAGGATTCCCACATAGCTCTCCTACCAACCTTTTCTCACGTGTAAACACAGAACATTACTCTAAGCATGTTGAATTAAATCCCACCTCTAATAGCCCTTATTAATCTAATTATTACACTTGCAAAAAAGAGACATTTTCTAAATCATGATGAGATAATTGATT
This sequence comes from Taxus wallichiana var. yunnanensis, assembly GCA_018340775.1. NCBI lineage: Eukaryota > Viridiplantae > Streptophyta > Pinopsida > Cupressales > Taxaceae > Taxus > Taxus wallichiana. The sequence goes on from CM031233.1 coordinate 369,524,241, forward strand.
TGTGATCAACTCTTACCTTGTCATTATTCTAATTAATAACCTTCCAATCATTATGTTAATTTTCAAAAGCATACCTATCCATAATTTCTTTTTATAAGGGAAACCCCTCGAACCTAATACTTGACAAGGAATTTTTAATCATTTTTGACTCATTAATTTCCTTATTTATTAACGATTTCATGGGGTGTTTCAACTCTATATATTTCATCATGATTTTCAAGCCCTCCTCATGGACCCCTTTGTTGGAAAAAGGCTATCTATACCATTTGTCTCTTGATATATGTGTTTGAAGATTATATTCTTAAAACCCTTTGCCATCATTTTCATATTTTAATAGAATATAGAATAGACATGGATGTGGTGTTAATATTAACGATGTTTTTAATCATATTTAAAGATTCACCTTTAACTTCCATGTTTTTGAAATTTATTTCCATAGCTATATTGATCACCTACAATGTAGTTACTGATTTTGGCACATGGTTGGTTTGAATACCCAAGTTATAGGAGAATCCTGAGATGAATGACCCATTGTGGTCTCTAACTTCTCCTCCTATGTTTGACTTACATAGTTTAGAAAACCTCAGGTTATGAGGAGGAGGTAATTTCATACCACTATTCATCCAACCATTCCTAGGTTTCTACCATATAGAAAACCTAGGGTTATGAGGAGGAGGTAATTTCATACCACAATTTCTTGAAATTTTGCTTTCATCCTTAATGAAGACCTTCTTTGATTTTGAAGAATAGAAAAATTTGTAATTATGGCATTACTACATCTGAAAACCACTCTTTTCACTTATTCCTTCTTCCCTTTGAATATCCTTCTATTCCTTTCATTCCAAACTTCTCAAAGCATAAATAAAATAAGGAAAATTTCCATAAGTTCTTCAACCATTGAATTTTAAAGGGACAGTTCCATTGATTCCACAACAAACTTAAGGAAGGAGAAAAGACCCAATTTATATAAAAGATAGATAATATGGATTTTTAAAATCTATCGTCAAGAGGCATTCAAGAAATAGGTGAGAGGTATTTTCCTATTTTTTCACATAAAACACCTTATTACTATATGGAAGCCCCTCTTGTTAAGATAAGCCAATGTTTATATTTTATCATGAAGGACCACCCACCATAAGACATTTATTTTAGGTGTTACTTCCTTAATCTAAACTTTATCCCAATTAAAGCTCTCATCAATTGCAACCTCTTAAGAAAACAATTGTAAGCAATATTTATAGTAAAAATGTCACTCTCTTATTGGGACCAATAGAAGCCATTCAAAACCTAATTCCTAACCACCACAATGCCACACATTAAATTTTGAAGGGTAAATAAATACTATTCATTTTGTCCTTTTAAATATTTATTTTCAAAATTTTGAAAGGGTCCTCCATATTAAAGTAGTCCTCAACAAGAGAACCATACTTAATAACAACAACCTGCTATAAGTTTGGAAAAAAATCCTTAAGAGGAGTGTCATTCATCCATTTATCTTCCCAAAACTTAACTCTTCTACCATTTCCAATTTTCCATTTGCATCCTCTTGAGAATATGGATTTGGCCCAGTTGATGGCTTTCCAAAAAGGAAATCCCTCAAAGGAAGGAATGTTGAAGCACCATTCAACATCTAAGGAATCAAGCTAATACTTATTCCTTATGATGGAATTCCAAACACTTTCCTCTTTGGTCAATCTCTAAGCCATTTTTGAAAGGAGATCCTTATTCATTTTCACCCAATCTCTTATCCCAAGACCACCCATATTTTGGGATGACTAATATTCTCCCACACCATGAGAGGTAGTCTAGAATAGATCTCAACCCCACTTCAAAGAAACCTTTTTGAATACTTTTCAATTTGGAGGCCACCACAACTAGAAGTATGAAACATGGACATGGTATAGACATGCATATTTTGAAGGGATAATTTTAATAAAGTATCCTTATGTACCTATAAAAGGAGATACTCTTTCCACATTGTTAACTTTGTTATAAATGTCTATAAAAATTCCAATCCAAATTTTAGAGATTGCTTCTTGATCAACATGCCTAAGTATATCATGGGGAAATATTTCATCTCTACTTGTAAAATCTAAGAGATATTTTTACATATAGCCTCCAAATTGTTGACAAAAACTAAACTCTATCGAATTTAATTTTTGATCTAATACTTGATCAAAATCTTAAAGAATGTTTTTGAAAGCTCTAGATTCTGGGATTGTCACTTCACCAACCAAAATTGTATCATCAAAAAAATGTTGATGGTCCACTTTATCAAAATTAACAACATGTTCTATACCCATAATTCATCCTTCCATGGTTGCATGATTCAAATCCCTAGTTAGAGATTCTACCATTAGTATGATGAGAAAGGGAGAGATTGGATCCATGTGCCTCAACCCCCTAGAGCTACTAAAGAAACCACAATGGGTGTCATTAACTAGAACTGATAATATAGCCATATATATGTAATTTTGAAACAAAATGTAAAAAATTGGGTCAAATCCAAACCCTTCCAGCACTTTGAATGGGAAATCCCAAGATACTCTGTCATAGTCCTTCTCCATATCTAACTTAATCACCATGGTTTCTTTCTTATTTTGCATGATTGGATGTAGAGTCTTTGAAATTATCACAATGTTGTCCTAAATTTTCCTGCCTATTACAAACCCACCTTTTTGGTTAGATATAGAAAAAAAGGTAGAAGTAGTTTTATGTGAAGGGAAAAAATATTAGAGCACATATTAGATACAATTATACAAACTTATGGGTCTAAAGTTTATAAAATTTTCATCCTTGTGGTTTTTAAGAATTAATGCTAGGAAGGTACAATTGAGGTCCTTCAACATCTTTTTATTTTTAAAAAAATCTTGAATGGAAAGGTAGACATCCCTTTTGAAAATATCCTAAAGAACTGGAAGAACGTAGCCGAGAATCCATCTAGTGCAAATAATTTAACCGAACTCATTGATTTCACCATAAATTTAATTTCCTCGATGGAAGGAATCTTACCCAACATTTGGTTGTCCTCTAGAGTCACCAACTTAGGGATGCGGTTTAAGAAAATACTTTCTGCCACACTTTAAGACCAGACTAAGAAGATAAAATAGAAATTAAAAAAGGAAACGAAAATATTTTTAGATATTTAGATTGATCAGATTATAGTTCCCTTCCCATTTGATTTGACTATCTTGTTTGAGCATCTTCTTTTTAAGGTAGTAATGTGATTTTTTTTTGTATTTTTATCCCTTTTGTTAAACCAAAAATCCAAAACTTGTTTCTAAAATATTTGTTCTTTGGTAAGGATATTGTGATAATATGAAATAAGCTTCTTCTCTTTAGTTTTATAATTATTAATATTGTCTACATTTTTACCCTCCATGAACAGTTAGATAGAAGAAAAATCCACGCCAAAGAGCTCTTAGACTTAAAGATGTTCCCAAAATAAGTCTTATTCCATCCCTTAAGATATTTCTTAACATTAATAAGATTTTTGGAAATTGTAAACATTCGAATCCTTACAACATGATATCCCACCATTATTTTACTAACTCCTTAATGTCTTTATGTTTAAGCTACATCTTTTAAAATCGAAGGGAATTCTATGTCTCTAGTTTTTAAAAAAAAGAAGAGGGCTATGGTATGAATCTATATGGGAGATGGAAGTAAAAATAACATTTTTTAAACCAACCCCATGATGTCATATATCTATCTAATCGACATGAATCAATTGATCACCCAATCTTCTATTTGACCAAGTGTACTTTCCTCCTTTCATATACATATCCATTAGGTTGTTAAAAGATGTAAAATCTTGTAAGGACTCCATAATTTTAGCAAACTCTATATTTCCACCATGTTTCTTTCCTAGTATTAATGGTGTGTTAAAATCTCCCATGATAATCCATTTAGAATCTGAGATAATTTAATAGAAACCAGATAATTGGTTCCAAATAATTTTTCTTTCCCCTTTTTGGCTACAAGCATAGATGGTAGAAATAACCTAGATACATTTGTTCGATGTCTTTGAATAGAATTACCAAATGGTTATATTTCCTTATTAAAGTATTACCTTTGAATTGCATCAGATTCCATACAAAAGTAAGTCCTCCTAAAGCTCCATGAGAACTCACTATCATAACTTTAACATTACTCCAAAAGCTGCTTTATTTTTAAACAAAATCTCCTCACTCATCTTTGCTTCTTGGAGTGGAAGAATGCCCATATTGTGTTTTAGTCTCATATCATTAATCACTCGAACTTAGTGGGATTGTTTAAACCCCTCACATTCCATGAAATAACATTCATTTAGAAACTTGGTTTTTAGTTCTCCTAAAACTTCTCACATCTAGCTTGGATAGGTTCCATCATCGATTTCCTTTTAGCTATTATTTTTCCTATATGCTTATTTATTTGGTCTTCCTGAACCTAATTTCTTCTCCGGTGAAGAAACATGGTTTCTATTCGTAGACATGGAGGATTCACCTTTATTTCCTAGTGTTCATAGAAAGGTTTTGGACTTAGAAAACCTTTTAAATTGGAGTTTCAAGTCTAACCCTTCCTTAGGTGTATTATTTATCTTTGTGCTTCGAATAATCTCTTCTACGGGTATTTAGCATTTAGAATAAGAGATTTGATTCTATTCACCTCAATGATTTCCCATACTTCAACACTACCTAACCCTACAACTTCTTCACTTTGAGGGAAGATTTGATTGTTATTGGATATTCATCCAATATCTATCCTTAAATCATTTTCCTTCCTAGGGTCTTTATCCATCATACTAATTCTACTATCCATCAAAGCCACATTCGATACAAAGGTTATAAGTTCTTATTTATCATCATCTTTTCTAGGTGAATGTGTGCCTTAGCTGATTGGAAATGAGGTTACGAGAGGGCCTTTGGTTTGTTTTTTCAAGATCTTACTTTTATAAACCCCTCTTTATCCATCAATGGGGAGCTATTAGATTGATTTACCTCCTATGTTTCTCTGCTATTAAGTCTATTAGTTGGATTCTTCACATCTGATTTGTTAGAGATCAAAAACCATTTATTAGGAAATAAAGATATGACTACCTTTAAGGCTAGAAATGGAGAATCAATCCATTTCCTTTATCTACTTTCTTCCCAAACTTAGGAACTTTTTGTAGGCCATAAAAATTTCACCTTACACTGAGATTTAGAGTTATCCCAACCTTGGCACTTCTCATACTTCATGGGAAAACTTTCAAACTCAAAATTTTATGTCTAATTCCCCACCTTTGATTTGAAAATGATTGTTATTTGGATAGAAGCACCAATTAGTGAATAAAATATAAAATCTTGCACAAACCAATCTAGTTTTGTTAAGATTTGCATTATCAAAGTAGACCAAATTACCAAGTGTAGCAAGAATCCATTTGATGACATCTGGATCCAACATTTCTAAAGTAAACCCAGGTAGATGAAGCCGGACTAAACACTAGTTAATGTTTTCATTTTCTAGGTTAAATAAGGATCTATTTCTAAGGAACATAACCATGCTTCCAATGAACTAGGGGCATTTGGTCATAACCACGAGAGGTTATTTGGATTTGTTGAAGTTGAATAGAAAGAAACCATTCAGAAGATAAATCACCTCAAGATATCCTTTTGGTTTCCATTTTGGATGGACCAGGAACTTATTGAATCAATGTTTGGTCGTCCTCCAACCGAGTTTTTACGATTAAAACATTTCCATCTTCCCCCCTTTGTTCTATCCACTGATGTAGTCGAGGACATCAAGAAACATACCTAATTCATCCTTTTTGGTCCAAGGGATAACTCATGATCCTTGTTCATTCCTAGTCTTAAAGGTTCCCACCCACATGAAAGGAGCCTTAGAGGCCCCAACAGTCTCCGTCTTTGCATGAAAGGAGTGCCCATAGTACGTAGTAGGGGACTTGTCTACCATCCACTTTTCGCCCATTCTCATTTGAAAATTTCTCTCCATCTCCATCTCTCTCGTTCTACATATTGATTTTGAATTGAGGTTAATACCATATTAATTATTATTAATATAAAATGAAATGAATTTATTAAAATTCGTTAATATATCATATTATTAAGATATGAGAAAAACACATGTTATGGATTATTAAAAAATAAAATTTATATTGTGATTGGTTTTTATACACTATGTTTAATGTATTTACATTTTGCAAATGACAAAAAGGGACCAATCCCCTTTCAAATTATAAAACAAATAAATATATGGCTAGGTGATATAGCTTCTCCTCATATGTGTAATCCTCATCATCATCCTCATCCCTTGATGTTACTCATGTTCTTGCTCTTCCAACTCCCATTGTGTATCAACATGCAAATATGTAATGATAAAAATTTGCGAATGTTTGAATTTAAAATTTACATAATTCACAACAAATTAAAAACATGTCTTACCAAACACAACCATTCTCACGAGGTCTAGTTGATGAATGCAATTGGGTCCCATCTCATTGATTATAATTTTGTTTGCACAATATTTGTTCAACTATATTATAACGGGTTTTCGAAAAAACAATCTAATGAAAAACTAAGTGTATTTATAATTTATATAAGAAAAAAATGTAATTGTATAATAACTTATAACTAACTTACAAATATATATTTTAACTCTATTAAGTTGTGTTTTCCTAATCGGTGGGTCACTTTTCCTCCTTTTCTCATCTGTGCTTTGTAACCTAATATTCGGTTACTTCTCCTCCCTATGTTAATTACAATATTTTAAAAATATTTAATTAATAAAAATTCAAAATTTGATACATCATAAATTGAGTTAACTAACTTTCAACATTATTATTCCCTTCTAAGAGCTAGTTGTCAAAAAATCCATTACAAGATTTTTTATGTACATTGGAAGGTCAAAGAAATATCCTATCTGTATCATTGTTTCCTTTGTATTTAGTTTGCATATTATATATATATATACAAAATTAATGAAAGAGTATGGATTTTTAAATCTTTTATTTACACATTAAAATTACCGTGATATGCCTTTTCACTCTCACGAACTCTTGTCTTGTACTTTTTTAACTAATAATATTTTATTGTAGGCACTCCCATAGTCATGTTGAGTTAATTCAATTCAACCTCCTGCAATTTTATTATGGGATTTCATTCCAATCTCTATGATAACATGATTTGAATATTTTTGTACTTGATCAAGAATTCTTTTATAAAAATACTTGAAGCCAAAAAATTAAAAAGGTTAAAATTTATCATATTTTAATCAATCATTATAATGAACAAATAAATAAATTAATACTTGTAGTGCCCACTTCCCTTTGACACATTTGATACTGATTTTTATACTATTGATAATATTATGGACACTATTATGTTTGTTTTAGTATGACGGTTAGATGTTAGATCATGGACTAATATTGATCCGGATTTAGTTATTATGATTGATGATATACTATTATGACATGGACATATTATAGATGTTGATTTAGACTTATGATATTGGATAATTGAGTAGATCTAGTATGGTGGAATGTTGATGATGATATAATTGATTTATTTAATTAAAAATGATAATGTTAAATTAATGATATTTTTGTGATTTTTGTGTTTAGATGATTTTGAAATATTGTCTATATCATTTTAGATCTCGATGCGGCCATGAGGCCAAAGGAGCTATTTGCATTTTGTAGGTTAAAATCACAACAATGTCGGGAGACCTGGAGACTAACCATATTAAAATTCCGAGTGAAATCAACAAGGTCACCATGGCAACTATGTTATGTGTTTGTGTGTTGTGTTATGTAAGGAATTCCCAAGAGGGGGAATTTACATTATATCGACCATGGGATATGTGTTTTATTTATGTGTTCCCTTTTAATTATTGTTGTATGTATTTTTATTTGTAATATGTTCTTCCTTTTTAATTAATTTAAATGTGATGAATTTAATGTGAGAGTCACATAGTTAAACTTTATTTACATTTAATTGGGACATGGAATGTAATTATTAAAGTTCTTGAGTTTAAATAATAATTTTGGAAGAGTGTGTAAGTTAATTTGTAAGGATGTGTAAGAAATGTGTAAGAGTATGTAAGGCTGATTTTGGAAGGTCAAACACTTCATCTTTTATGAAATTCGAATTTGACCTTGGAGACCAAATTTGGAGGCTTGTGGGATAAGTTAAACTTGTCCCACACCTCTTAAAATGATCCACCAACCATGCCTATGGATTGGAGGTTAAATATAGGCATTTATAATGCATTTTGAAATAACATTTGTAAGTTTTAATTGCACTTCCCTTACATATTTTTAATGCAGTCCCTTTTGGAGTGTGGGTTGTTTTGAAGTGTGGAAGTCATTTTGTCATTTTTATTTATTGTGATTTGTTGGCTGGTGTTGATTTCCTCTTGGGGATGAGGAAAAATGATGTGGCATCCCACTTGGATCCACATCATCCTCTCTCCTTCCCTTCCTATAAAAGTGAAGCTTCTTGCTCATTTGGGGGTTGTTGAAACCTTGTTATTTCCTTCTTGGGGGCAGCATTTTTTGGTGCTGTTTTGGAGCTTGTTTGTTGAGGAGCTTGGAATTATTTGTGCTTGCTTAAACCTTTTTTTTTTGGGGATTTTTTGGACTAAACTTTGACATTGTGGAAATATTGCGAGTTTCGAACAAACTTCAGTATGGAGAGGTAGGATCTAGAGTTGTATTTTAAATATTTTCCTTCGCTTGCATGCATTTTTGAATGGTGTTTGTGTTTGCATTCTTGCTGGTTGGGTAGAATGCTTAGGGAAAGGTGTAGGAGAAGGCTATGAGGATTTCATATGGGGGGGAATAAGGGATTGCCAATGGCACTTGTTCTATTTTGGAGGGAGTTTTGGATTGGGATCCACCTAGGAAAAGAAAGCGCTTGCATTTCTTACTCTTATGGGGACATAAGGGAGAAACTCTGGGGGGGCATAAGGAGGGGTTGGGAGATATAAGGTTTATGGGGTTGATATGTTTATTAGCGGTATGCATTTTGGTGGATGCCCAATTCCAATTTGGGAGGCATAAGGAGCTCCCCATAGTTCTTGCTCTTGTTGGCTTGTTTGGATCAAGCCTATGTATTGTGTGTATGTTTACAAATGCAGTTGGGAACTACTGTCTTGTTGGACTATGTATTTTATTAATGTTGTATGCAATGTGAATGTTGCTTGTATGTGAAAGAAGCCTATGTTTCCATGTGTTGATACTCATGCTCCATTTCAATATGGTTGGGGCTCGGGGACCAATGGGGAAGATGGCTTCTCTTCTCCCATTGGATGTCTTGGTTGGGTCGAGAGCATTGTATTTCCCCATTCTTTATTGTGATCAAAGCTGAAAAGAAGAAGAAATCAACATGCTGCTGTTTGGAGAAGGAATTTTATAGTTTTGACAGTCCTATCTCTTGGAGAAAATTCAATGTAACCTTTCCCACTTCAAGTGGATGAATGTATAAATGTTGTAATGTGAAGTGATTGCATTGTAAATGGAAGTTGTAATTGCACTGAGGAATGTAAAGAAGAATTACATTTGTTCACTATTTTTGGAAAAGAAATGCAAAGGATTTTATCAGTTGTGTAATTTGTAGTTTGAAACCAAAGTGGAAAAAGTGTTAAGTTGTAAAAGTGTTATTGAATTTTAAATAAAGGATTGAAGTACTTTTAAAATTGTATTGTATGCTGGAGTTGAATTGCTTTATAAAAAAATGAGATCTCTGTGTTGGAAGAAAATACATACGAGAAAGCTAAATTGTATTGTTCTCATTTGAATTATGCATTCGAATTGAAATTTGAACTATAATTTAATTTAGAATTGAATGGATTTATTAATCAATTAAATGTATTTGACTAAGCTTAGAATCACATGCACATCCAAATTACCAAAAATTGATGAACAAATTTAAAAGAAATAGTTCACTATTTTAAACTCAAATCTGGCAAAGCACATTTTAATAAAAATGAGCAGTTCAACTTTACACTCAACAATAAGATACGAAACTTGAAATTTATACTTAGGAAGACTTAAGGAACCCAAATTCACTAAAACAGTCAAGAATGGATCTCAAAAACTCACGAAATTTCAAATTAGAACTTACCTAGTTGTTTTTCTTATCAACTGTTGGAAAAATGAAAACTTGTAGAAATTAACAAATTGAATTCACTAAAACACTCTAAACCCTCCCTATCTATGTCCATTTGACATGTTGGGTGAAGGAGGAGTTGTAATTGTATCCAAATTATAAGTTGAAAAAAAAAACTGCCAGTTCACATATTAAAAGCCTGCAGATTGATTTCTTAAAATTGACCCCCAAACCTTCATCAAAATAAAAAATTGATGATTTTTGTACAAAGAGGACTCAAAGATCTTTCCGAAAAGTCCTTGTTTTCTCAAAACCGAATCTTCTATCAAAATTTATGGCCATTTAAAATTTTACTTCAAAATGGCCATCCAAAACTTAATCTAACTGTTTAAAATCAAAATTTAACCTTTCGAAAAATTTCCCCAAAAATTCATGGCCCCGCAACCCTTGCAACCAATCACATGATGCCATGTGGCACTTTGGAGGGGCAGACCTTTTGAAAACTTAAATTTTTGAAAATTTTAACCTTGGGAAAATTTTCCCATTTTTCCTCATGGCCTCGCAGCCAATCACAAGCTGATATGTGGCATGGTGGGCACACGGAATAAATTTGAAAACATAGAATTTTAAATCTTTTGGAAAAAAATTACTTTTTCTCCATGGCCCCACACCCCCACATCCAATCAAGAATTGACACATGTCCTAACAGACGTGCAGGCCTGTGCAATTCTTTTTGACTTTTAAACACTTTTGGCACAAACCATTAAATCTCTCCATCACTTCGCCGAGCCGCGTCTAATCATAGGACGCCACGTGGCCTTTTTAGAAAAATCAGAGGTTTGAAGGAAAATTTTTCCTTCGAGAAATTATATTTTGATCATTAGAAAAATTCCCAATTTTTCCCTGTGACCCACTGGCCCCCGTCCAATCACGTGTTGACACATGGCATGGGTTTCTCCTTGGTGGAGGCACACGTCCATTTCCGCCTTTGGGCTTTTGGCTTAAAAAATCCAAATCCTAAAATGCTCCAATGCTCTACTTTTCCCCATGCTGATTGAGAGGTGCCACATGTTCTCCTAATTGGACCTGCGGACGCATGAAGGAGTTTTGCACTTTTGCGCTCAAAGAGGGAAAATTTCTCACCCTAAGCCCGCGGACTCCCTAAGGGAAAATTTCACCCCAGAACTCCGTCAGGCCATAACTTGAGTTTTATAAGGAGTTAGGAGGACTTCTTTATATGGTTGGAAATGTGAGAGAATTTCCTATCCAATGGATATGATTTAGGAAAATTTTGATGACTGTAAGTGTGCAAAAAAATTAAGTTGAACCCTGTAATTATTTTAGGGCAAGGATGAGTAAGATTTCACTCTCCTAACCTAAGTGATGAATCTAACTTATTGTTTTGACCTTGTGCCTTATCGATAATAGTTGCTAGAGTAATTTCTATAAGTTATTCTTGATTGTTAACCTAAATCAGGTTTGTGCTAAGCGAGATCTTGTAACCCTCCTTACTAATACTTTTAATCAAAAAAATTATTCCATAATTTTCCTAGCTAATCCTAGTTTATTTCTTGGTAGTTTGAAGCGGGCATTACAAATACTCATAGAAACTAGTAAAATGATAAGTCAAAACAAAACTAATTAAGAAAATTAAATAAAAACATATTAAAATACATACTTTTATAGCACATCCTCTAATATATTTTTGACATTATTTACATATTGGGTCATTTATAAAGCCCCTCTCACTCTAAATCGATACCTTTAATAGTTAATGTGAGAGGGTATCTCATTATCTAAATCTAGTGTGGTTAGCACCTCATCATCCTAATCATACCCCCTTAATGAATTAGGGAGTATGTTGTTGAGGCTAAATGGGGAGATATTTTGTGATTTACATTTTCTTGTTTTAGCTAGAGTAGGATGAGAGGGTCTTGTACTTGAAGAGGGTTTGTAGCAATATTATAAGTTTTCATAATTAAATTAATTTAAATAAATTTAAATAAAAAAACATATACCTCCAAGCTGGAAAATCCTTGGTTGTAGTCGTAGGGAGTGTACTCCTATCACTCTCATCTTCCTCCAAATCTATAAATGAATTATACATACCATAACTAAGTGTTATTATTTTTAAATGACAATAAATATTAAGAAATACTATAAATTTATTCATTCAAATTTAATAAACATGTATTAAAAAACTATAAAGTAATGTCTCTATGTTTGGTCCCTAGATGTCAAGGATGACCAATTCTATGAATTAGATCCATGATAACTAGTAGACCTATCATTATCAATTTGCATGATTAAAATTTATAAAAATTAATAATTAATTTTTCATTAAATAATAAAATGTAACATTATACCTCTGTGGTGGATGCATGGAGGTTAATGGACATGAAAATGTGGAAGGTTGTCATGCTAGGTTGTTTAACTCCTCCTGTTTATCATATCATGATGAAGCACAAATGATAGAGCCTTCCCACATAATCGTGTTATGTAAAGCAACCTATAACTACATGTCATCTCTACTATTAAAAATAAAACATGCATTATTCCAATATAAGAACAATGATATTGAAATTATATAACACTTCTAATATAATTCTAAATTTTACAAAATGTTTAAAATCATATAACACTTCTAATACAACAAGTTACATTTTTAAACAAGTTGTAAAAGGAATTCTCCCATTCTGTCTTAAGTGAAATTTACAAGACATGTAATCATGTATATTGTTAGATGTGTTTAATGTATTGATGATTTTATGGTTATGACATTATTGATCTAATTATTTATTAAATTAGGTATTGATCAAGCTAACCACATGCAAACAATACTACCTCAAAAAAATTCCATTATGGGTACCCCAATGATATTTATTCTATACTTAAGGTGGATGGATATGTACTATGGTTATTAGATGACTATGTTTTTTCAAGACATAAGTTCTTTAATTTGCATTTTAAATATAAGGTTTATGATTCCTTAAGATATATAAAATCACCAACTAAGGGGAAACCAAAATTATTTCTAATCCTAGCACTACCTTCTCACATTATACTAATTATACAATATTGAATTGTGAATATTTCACTATAACATAGTTAGTGACTAGTTCCCAAGAGTTGGATAGAGATGTACAAGTAAATTGAAGCTTACCCATGTGCCCTAAAAAAATTAGGGACATCTTATTCACATTTTTCTCCTCCACTACCACCCACACCTCCATGTTCATTTATGAAAATCTATTTATGAAGGGTCCAATGTTTTGAGAACAATGAACATTTTATTATTAGGAGTTATTTCCATAAGTGAATAATTCATTCCTGAAGGATTTATATGAATTTCTAAATTATAGTTTCTTAGCATGAAGTACTCACTTATAGAAACAAATCTTGATATTGAAATTCTCAATATGCGTAAAATGATAGACATTTCATAGTGTTTGAATCAAAGAGAACTACCTAAATATTTTGGCATGTTATCTTTTGTGAAAATTGTGTTTAAGTGAAAGGATTATTATGGAAAAACTAACTCCTATCTTGGGAAATGTCAAAGCCGTTAGAAACATTATTTTTCATTAAAGTTTGGGAGGGTTATATTCATTGAAAGAATTGATTTTGAGGGGATGATTTACTTTGTAAAAGTTTCTTACCAGCCTTAAAGTGTCGAATTCACTAGAATTTATTGGCATATCACGTTTTTATAATTTGAGGACATTTCCAAAAGAATCAAGGGGACTATCTTCTCATTTCTACATTAATGGACACATAAAGTTGCAACATTTCCACGATTCTATAGAAGTGTTTCCATGGAAATCTTAGATCTCTAATACATGTAAAATTTATAAGAACATCCTAAAAGTATTGGGAATATACAATGCCTCATGAATATCATGTTGGTAAGTTAAAATTCATCAACTAATCTTCCCAATAGTTTTGTATAGTTTAAAATTATAAAAAAACATACATGTAGAAGTTTGTACATTTTTTCCGGTTTTCTAGATGACTTTAGCCAATTGAGGTTGCTAGAAAACATAAGTATACATAGTTTCCCTTTCCTAATGGATTTTCCTCATGAAATTGAATCACGACCAATAATGAAATTATTGAGGTTGATACACTACAATAATTTAGTTAATCTACCGAAAGGTTATGGAAGTTCAATTGTTTCAAAATATAAAATGGAAAGTTGTTTCAAATTGTAAAAACGACTCCTTGGATTAATTTTTTTGTCTTTGAGAATATTAGAGATTAGAAAACGTGATATTTTGGATGAGGAGGTGATGGAGAGACTATTAAAATTACAGCAATGTTGTTTTATAAGTTCTACATGCTCTAAAAATTTGATAGAGTGGTGGATAGAAATGTAGAAGGAAGAAAAATGTCTAATGGTTGTGGATACAAATTAGGTAACTTTAAAACTGTTATATTTTCATGTTGAACCACTCATATACTTCAATTGTTATTTATTCTAATTTCAATATTATGTTATATTAGAGAGTATATACTTAGTGCTTATTAATTGATATTGTTTTTGTCTCATATACTATTGGGTATTGTGAAGGTTGTTAAAATATTTCATTCTTATCTTGATATATTATTCTAGAAAATGATAAAAATGAGGATGAAGAAGAAAATGGGATACTTATCTATAACTCATGATACCTCTATTGTAATTATCTAATACTCCATTTTTACATTAGATATTGAATCTTGATGGGTATAAGTAGTGTGTGATGCAAATACATTCTTTTTCTTGTGGGAATTAGGTATTTGATCTAAGAGATATATCTCTTAAAGCCCTTTAATTTTTATAATCCCATATTTGTATGCCTACAATAAGATATTTATAATTTTAGTAATATTGTAAGGTCATCTTAAAGGTAGGGATATTGTTAACAAACTTTGCGAGGAGTGTAATAGGAAAATATGGAAAAAACCAAGGAATATTGGGAATGAGAATGTTAGAAGAAGAAAATCTAATAAATTCCCATGTTTTAAAACTAGGTTTTATATAAATTCCCCTAGGGAACCTATAATTTACCATAGGTTTTATTATTCCACAATGTAATGCCCCTCCTACTTGTATATTTTTGAATCCACTCTTAGTATCTTAGGTTGGTTCTCGGCATGATTGCTTTCGTTGATATACATTAACATAATAAAATATTAAAATTAAATAATTATAAGTAATAGAATGAAATGGAAATGATAAATAAAATCAAAAGTAAATCAAATAAATATTAATAGAAGACTTTATTTTAATTGGTTTTATAGGAGACACTCCCATTGCATGTGTAATCTTGAGAAAATCATGTGGATGCCATGTGAATGGTAATATTTGAGTTTTAGTAAACCTTGGAAAAATTAAATGTTTAGTGGGTGTAAACCATACTATGAACTTTTCCCTTTTTGTTCCCTCCTTTCATAACTATGCATGTCAAAGGACTAAATAGATGGGGATTTTCCTTTTTGCACAATTCTTTGAGTGCTTTCCATTCTGATTCTGCAAGATGTTTGGCCAAATGTCTAATAAAGATGTCTTCACATGGTTTATTCACTATTTTAATGTATTAGGCTTGGGTTTCCATACATGAAATGACATAATATTTTCCATTTTCATATACTAACATCCTCCCAATCCACTTTACATATTATATTTTTCATTTGTGCAAGCATACTCCTTTGGCTTGTGTCAAATCAGGACCTTGGAGCACATGGTAGTAGGATATGTAAAATATGGAAGCATAAATAAAATACATCAATGTTAAGTGTCAGAAAAATGAATAAGCATTGAAAAATATGAAGGCATGTGCACAAAGAATGGATAAAGGAGAAATATGTGGATCGGTGAGAAAGATGATCATGTTGGATGATAGGGTTTGTGTGTGGAAAATGGAACAAAGAGTGTGTGAGGATTTGTGTAGGAAGATGAAAGAACTTAGTCACTTTTTGGGTATTGAGCCAAGTATGAACAACACAGATGGTATTGGAGTGTACCATGTGGGCATGTTGATAGGTGAGAAAGTTTGTGAGTTTCACCTTGAAGATTTGCATCGGGAAGATAGAGTTTGGAATTTAGCCATTTTTTCATGTACAAACTAAAAATAGAATGAAGCAATGAGAAAATAATGGATAAAGACATGAAGACTTGGAGGATACACAAAGGCTATTTTGGGAACAAGAAGAAGATAAAGATTCATATAGAGTTTGAGCTAATAATAGGATTAGAACTAGATTTAATTATAGATAATCTATTATTAGGTGAAGCTTGCATGCTTCTTTAGGTATCCTTGTAGTGGTGCATGGATATTTTGAGCATGTAACCTATTTTGAGAGTGTATGGGTGGTGAAGGAAAGTCCCCAATGTTATATATATGTATTTATTTTAACGTTTTTGATGGATAGAAAAACAAAGCTATGTTGTTGGTGTGACTTTGTGCACATGAATTTGTGATGGTACTTATGATGTATTTAGCTATTGTGTTTTGTGATGACTTAATATAATGGATCATTATGGTTGGATATTGATTTTTGATGTTACTTCTCATGGTTATTATATGGTGAATTTGGTATTAATCCTTATGTGATCTATATGTGTTCTTTATTATGTGTGTTTCAAATTGAGCTCATAGATATGATTGATTAAATGGAATATGCACTTTGATTATGGTTATTATGGACATGCATGCTAATACCATAGTAATATGGTAATAAAGAGGACACTCGGTACCTTTGCATGCTTCAGGTGAGCACTCAAATCTATTTGAGTGAGGTGCTAGCACGTCAAGGGTTTGAGTGGGAAAATAAAGGCTACATTTTGGTTTCGTTAATGAGACCTCTTTTCAAGTTGTTTACCATGATGTTTCATGACAATGGTTTATCAGTTGAATCGTGTGGCTATTGAAGATTTGGTTATTGATGGAAAAGATCAATTTACGTAAAGATATAGTTCTAGACCTGATTTCAATGCACAAACGTGGGTTAAAGAACATCTTTATCATGAGATTTATGAGTCGTTCTTTTGTTTTTTTCCAATAAATTTGTATGAGTGGTTGTTTGCATATGCATCAAAGAAAATATGGTATTATAGACCAAGGACTTGGACACAGGAAGAGTATCAGGATTTTTTTGATGCAGATGAACCTTGGACATGTGTTGTAGATCATTGGTGGGTTGGTGTTGTGTGCAATTATACTTTAGAGTACAATGTCTATGTATTCTTGTCTAGAAGTTTCTGAGTTTAAATTCTTATGTGAACCTATAGGATCTTACCTTCACGTTATTCCTTTATCAATTAGGATCTTGATGGTTGTATTAAATTTAGAGCTCCTACATATGGCTATCTAAACACCCCATCATATATATGGGAAGGAGCAGGTGTGGTTAAATATGATAGACCTTGTGGCGAAAGGAAGAGAGAAGAAAGGTGGCTTAAGTATAATGAGACATGGGAGAGGGAATTGGTGAAGAAGCATGATATTGAGGAGTCTATGGAGTTGTAGAGGATGATGTCTCGTGAAGGATTTAAATCTCACATGGAATGCATGGATCTGGTGCATCAAACTATTCCCCACTTAGGTAAGTGTAGTAGATAATCCCCTCCAGATTCTAATGAGAGATGTCTAATGAAGAGAGTTTGAGGATTGTGGGTGTTCATCGATCCCACCCTGACGATCTACCCCTTTCACTTGGTGTTTGAGTTCCAAAAGTAACTATTGATAAATAGGTGAGTGTAGGTAATCTAGTGGCTTCAGGTAGTTATCATTTTCCTTTGAATATTGAGGTACATCATACCACATCTATTACATCACATGTGGAAACAAATTTGTTGTTTGGGGGACTGATTGGAAGAATATTTTATGGCGTGTCATCAGGATAGAGTGTGGGTGCACAAAACATTAGAAACACATTTGGAAGTACTAAAACTTCACAAACTATTGGAGTTTAATTTAGTACTATGTTGGGACATAAATAAGCACATCCACTAGTCTAATGCGTATTGTCGGAGGATCGGGAGATGGTTCGGGAGGATTTCGAGGCTCGGGATCAAGTGGATCAGGTGGTTTTGGTGGTGGAGGAAATACTTGATGGGGGTTTTGGTTCTTGATCTAATGGATAAGGTATGCATCCTCATCATTCACAGCAAGTGTTTTATGAGATTTCCCTTCACTTGATAAAATATAGAGGTATTGAATATGTTGTTGAACATGTGCAGAAGTGTGAGCTACTATGGCATGCTAAGGGAATCATTGTTCTAGATAGAAAGGTGAGTTATTTTGCTAGTACTCTTTAAGGGCACACACATAGGTGGTACAAAAAGTATGACCCACACCGAATGTGGTACATTATGATGCTTTGCCTTTGTACATTTCTGGTTGAGCTCCATATCCCTAAGTTTGAACATAAGAGCATCAACACACTTAAGGACATTAAGTAAGGATTATCATAAAGTGTTTGAGAGTATGACACGTGATTTAAAACTTTATCGTCAATTTTTCTTATTACATTCACCCTAGTCAGCATGCATAGTGGTTTGTTGGAGGGATGTTGACTCCTTTTAGAAGGGTGCCATATAATAAAACATTTTTAGATCCATGCAACACTTTGGAAGAATCCCTACACGTTGAGGCGGTTGGGAGTGTGGACACTGGTGTGAGTCCATTTCTAGAGGTATAAATTATATCTATGGAAAAACAGTTGGAAAAAATATTTTCTAATTTATCTCATGAGATGCATAGTGTGGTATGGTGTACAAATTGCGAGGTTGAAGGACACACTAAACATAGTTTCCGTGACAATTCATTGTGCTCCATGTTGCTAGACTATGAAATTTTTTATTTAGACTATGATGTGATTATATGTGCTCTTTTGCATTGCATGATTCAAAAGAATGTATCTATGTAATATAAAATTTTCAAAACTCATACTCATGATACTGTTAACTACAGAGTGATTGATCATATTCAAGAAGCTATTGAAACTAGTGTGCATCAGACTAGTGTAGCAGGTGGATCTAAGGATGAATAAAATCGACATAATGAAGGGTGTAGTAATGGGGATAACAGAAATAAAGGCTTTCATGGTGGATATAGAGGTTGAGGTTGCGGTGGTGGAAGAGGAGGATTTCCTAGAGGAACTTGTTTTACTTGTGGATCTCTTGATCATTATCAACGTGAGTTCCCTAAGAATGTGGTTTGTTCATGGTGTGGAAAATAACATAAGTTTGAAGAATGCCCTGAATTGTATGAGCATATGAGCAAACAACACAAGTAATATAAGGGAGAAGATATGATTAAGATACAACACACAGATGGAGATCAATTTATGCCAAAGGTGGGGATTAATTTTGAATTATATCCTATGTTAGTTACCACACATGATGAGGTTGCATGTGCCCATGAATCTTTGAAGTATAAGCTGAATATAACAAAGCAAGAAGTGATTAATGCCAAGTACCTTGATGTTGAACATTAGAAAGAAGTTTATTTAGAGACTATGGACATTATCAAGAATCAAGGAGAGATTCAAATCTTGAAGGAGCAGTGCCGTGTTGGAATGAGCTAAGAATGTTTAAATTCCATAAAAGGACATAGATGATTTGAAGGAATTTGCATGATGTTACACCAAGAGAACATAATCCCTTTATTAGGAGAATGGTTGAGAGAAAAGGTACCACATGAAGGACATGAGTGCAAGAGGTAGATCCTTCATGAAAATATACCTCCCCATAATCATGAGTATGACAAGGAGATTACATTGAATGCAATCATATATGGATGGATTATGAGAAACATTCTAATAGATACATGTACGGAAGTTAATGTACTCACATTAGATGCTTGGAATCAAATGGGCATACCACCATTGTAGCCTTCTTCAAATGTGTTATATATGGAAAATAGAACTAGGTAGAATCCTATTAGGGTGTTAAAAGATTCAACTATTATAATTCAGGGAGCCATGCTTAATCGAGACTTTGAAGTATTGAAACTCGCAGAGGAATATAGTTTCTAGTGTTACTTGGGTGCCCTTGGTGTTATGCGAATAATGTATATTTACACTTTAACAAGGGGTACATTAGCTTTGATAACAAAGAAGAGTTCGTTATTATAATATTTACTAATGAAAAGGTTGCCTCGTATGTTGAGCCTTTAAGTGAAGAAGAGAATAAAATATACAAGTATACAATTAGAGACCCTGAGGTGATTGAACCATCTAAGGAAGGAATGATATAATGGGATCATGCTCATTTAGTAAGTGATACTACAAGTATTACTTATGAAAATTGGGTGCCTAGAACATATGAAGTATTTGGGTACAAAGTTAAGAACACGAGTTAATGACATGATCGAGGCATTAGTACACTTTGGTGAAGGGAACCACGATGTATTTTTACGTGCCATAGAATCCCAAAGTGGAAGGATTCCAATTATAGAATAAATGTGTTGGTTTATACCCTATGTAGGACAAAAACACACCGGTGGGATACATAGAAAAATAACCTATTAGAATGGCGTGAGGTGAGAATCACCCTTTCTACTATATTTCTAAGGAATAATGTACCTTCATGAGATATGTGAATTCCATGGGAAGGATTCTACTTCGCACCATGTTTAGAAGTGTGAGAGACTTTTGATAGAGGGGCAAGAGGCTTTACTACGATCACTCTAGGTACATAATCTCTATGCCACCCTCGGTGGCTACACGTGCACATGGTATGTCCATGCGGAATTGACATAGAAAAAAATAATTTGGTAAGAGAAGACCGTAGGTGTGATTCATATTTTTGATTAATTTTCCACTAAACCTATGGTCAATGAAGCACTATAAATTATGAAGCACCTTACTCGGGTGATCTTTGTGAAGGATGAGGAACTCTTGCTAGATATGTTTGGTGATTTGGATTTAGAGGCTAGCCTTGAACTTGAAGAGACTAAATAAGAATAAATGATCTACGCTTGGGAAGAAAAGGAAAAGGTTAAACTAGTATGCATAGTAGATGATGAGGATAATAACCTGGATGTTAACCACACTAAAGGTACATGCAAGGTGATGGACAAAGTAAATAAAAGGAATGCACACATCAATAACCTATGAAAATAAATAAGGTTAACATTAAGACAAATGCAGAACCTAATGAAGTGATTATGTGTGTGTATTGGTATGATTAGGAGGTGGAAAATATTATTGACCTCTTGTGTTCTTGTCATGAATTATTTCCAAGGGGATACCATGAGTTAAAATGAGTTCACCCTTCTTTAGGTGAGATCTCGTATCTAAGTTAAAGAAGGGCGCGCCCGATTGGGAAGATACCATATAGAATGAATCATAATATGCATGCCAAAGTGAAAGAAGAAATAGATAAGAAGTTGAGATATGGAATCATTGAGCCCATTGAGGATTTAAAATGGTTTACCATGATGGTAATAAGAATTAAGAAGGATGGGAGGATAATGATCTATGAGGACTATAGGGAGTTAAATTTTTCATGTGTTGTTGATCCTTTTACCACCCCATTCACAAATGAAATATTAGAAGGACTTTTAGGGCATGAGATTTATACTATTACAGATTGGTTTTCAGGATATCATGAAGTGCGTATAGAAAAAGAAGATCAGGAAAAGACAAAATTCACCATTGAATGGGGAATATTTTCCTACACAGTTATGCCCTTTGGACTAAAGAATTCACTTGCAGTCTTTTCATGCATTATTGTACAAGCATTTCAGGACTTCATTCATAAGTTTTTATAGGTGTATCTAGATGATTGGACCATGTATGGTTTGGTTAAGGACCATTGTGACAATTTTAGGCTTATGTTTGAGAGGTAAAAGAAGTTGAGTATCTCTATGAATATTAAGAAATGTATCTTTGTGATACCTTTTGGCACTTTTCTTAGCCATATTTTTTATAAAGAAGGATTGTTGGTAGATCCAACCAAGGTTGCCATGATTTTGGGATTGGAAGAACCTAACAATCAAAGTGAAGTGCACAAATTTGTTTATCATACAGGGTATTATAGGAAATTCATTAAAGGCTATGCAAATATTTCTGCACCCCTGGAGGAATTATTGAAGGCTAAATAAAAACTCTATTAGGGCGAGGAATAATAGAAGGTGTTTGAAACACTAAAGGAAAGGATGACTACTGTACCTATTTTTTTCTTTCCTTCATGGGAAAAACTATTTCATGTTCATGTGGATGCTTCTGGAATGGAGATTGGTGTTGTGTTACCATAACTAGGTGAAGGAATTATAGACCACCCTATTTGTTTTGCAAGAAGGAAGTTAACACCATCCAAAACAAAATTATACCACAACTGAGTGAAAAGATTTTTCCATAATTTACATGCTACACAAGTTTAGAAAATAATTATCGTCACACCGTTATCTTTTTCATAAATAATATGACACTTAATTATTTGGTCAACAAGCATGTTTTACAAGGGCACATATGCAGGTGGATACTACTATCTTAGGAGTTTTAGTTTACAGTTGTTATCAAACCTAGAAAAAGTAACTCATGGTGTGATCATTTTTCAAGAATCAATTCGACGAGGACATGCATATCATTGAGGACATAATACCAGATGCACAACTATTTAGATTGAATCTTGCTCCCACCAAGATGGAATATATTTCAATCTTTTTGTTCATTGGATAGGTGTTTGAGGTAACGCAGACTTTAGAGAAGAAACAACTTACAATATGTGCAACACCTTACCAACTGATAGGTGGAGATTTATATAAACTAGGTCGTGATGAAGTTTTACATCGGTGCATAATGGAACATGAGTGTGAGGAAATTATGGAAGAATCTCATGGTGGAATTATAGAAGAAACCATTGCGTGCAAGATTTTGATGACTAGTATTTTATGGGAAACTTTATGCAAAGATGTCAAGAAATATGTCAAGGCATGTGATCATTTTTAGCTCCTTGGGTAGCCTTGAAACAAAGATGAGATATCATTGAGGCCCATTGTAAGTGTTGAACCTTTTTAGAAATAGGTGATTGAATTTATAGGTATTATTTCCCCACACATGTGTAGGACATGAGTGTAATACATTATAACTTATACAAAATATCTTACAAGGTGGGTAGAATAAACTCCTAAAAAGGATTGCATGATAACTACAATAACAATATGTTTATGGGAAAACATTATCAACCGGTATGGATGTCTGTTGAGCTTGACAAGTGATATGAGCACTCATTTTCTTAACAAGAGCATTAAAATTATTTTGGTTGAGTTTATGGTGGAACACCAAAAGAAAACACCCTATCACCCACAAGAAAATGGTACTACTAAGGATTTCAACAATATAATGGGACATACATTGACAAAATTATGTGATGTTGGAAGGAAATTGCAGGATGATAAAGTATCTTTTGTAGTTTGGGTATACAAGACTACTTACAAAATAGTGAACAAAGCCACATCCTTTCAATTGGTTTTTCACATGGAAGCTGTATTACCTATGGAATTTATGTTTTCATCCATGAGTAGTATGCACATAGGGGTATTATATCATAAACAAGTTCTTTGAAGAGCGCATAGAAAAAAATGATGCAAGTAGATGAGCGGCATGCTATTAATCGGTGGAGTCACAAGGTAGTAAAAGAGAGATAAAAAGCATGAAATGATAGAAATATTATAAATAAGGAATTTGAGGTGAAAAATATAGTTCTTTTGTATGATTCAAATTTTATGCACCACCTAAGGAAGTTGAAAGTTCATTGGTTAGGACCCTTTGTTGTAATAAAGATATTGGAATCAAGCACTTGCTGAAGTTACACAGTGCTAGATGGAACTTTATTTCCTGGTTACTTCAATGGGAGTAGGATGAAGCCCTAATATAAATAAGTCTTCTTGGTGTTTGTAATAAGGCATTATTTCCATTTAGATTAGGTTTCCATTTAATTCATTTTTATTCATCTATGTTTCCTTTTATCGTTTATGCTTCGTCAATTTAGTTCATTGTTTCTTTGTAATAAGTGTTCTTATCCATAAGTAATTGAATAATATCTATTTGAGTTCATGCGTAAATAACCACACATACTTTTAGTGTGGGGTGGATTACAAGAAATATCTCGTAGAAGAGAAAAAAATGTTGATGATTACAGGTGGCGTAAGAACTAAAGGAGTACATGTGTCAACAATAATGTTGGTTATGAAGAACAATGACAAGGTTTCATAAGAAGGATGCTAATAATAATGAAAATTTCTAGAGGAAATTCCATGTATGATAAGTAAGCAAAAATATAACGTGACGTAGGAAGCATAGGAAGCAACATGAGTAACTACTTTGTATATGATGCATATGTTTATGTACTTGGTGAATGGAGCACACATAAGGAGGTTTGTGGTAGTAGATGTAGTTTGTGCTCCTAAAGGTTGTAGTTAGAATGTGATATGGAAGTGAGATGAAAAATATAAAAAAGGTAGAAAAAGTGAAAAATATGAATTAAATTTAGTAAATACGGTGATAGTTAATGATCGGTGAATTCGGAGTTGAAGAATCTTGAACCAAAGTGTGAAAGAAAATGTGAACAAGTGAGGAGTGAGTTCCATTAGAGGGAATCCTATAGATTGAGATGGCATGGTGTGGATTTGGAAGGAAACAAGAATTTTCTAGCTAGGGTTTTGATAATCAAGGGATGAAATATAAAATTTGAACTAGGAAGTATAACAAAGTGTTATCTTTGAAGGTTTGTGGTAAGAGGATTAGAGTAAGGCATAATGTGAGAAATTGAGTTTACATGAATGAAATGACATTCAGGAAAGTAGCAACCACATCACCAAAGAAGAAGGGAAAGGATAAAGAAAATCCAATAACTACAATATATATCCTAGAAGAATGGTACTTGGAAATTCCATACCTTGATGGAGTATTGATGTGAAAGTAGTAGGTGTTTCATGTTAGGAGCATGGATGTGAGTGATTATAATCATCGAACAAAATTTAATGATGCACGACATGGAAACATAACTTGTTCATCTAATGGAGGAAAGAACCCTAGATGATAAGCCTATGTATGATGACAAAGGGATGAGGTTGTTTGAGAAGGCATGGCTATTGTGGTTATATGAGATTCCATTATTTTCGAATCCTAATAGATTATATCAATGGTTGATGTTTTATGATGTCATGCATCCACGAGGACTTTTTCTACTTCGCAGTGAAGGATACACATTACCACACAATTTATTGAGAAATATACTAGTTTGATTGGTACATAGAATGCATTTGATGAAGACTTAGAAAATGATACCGAGGTGAAGAATACTACTATGGAGTTTGAGTATAAGAAGGGAGGGAACATGAGGATATTATTAAGATTAATAATCTTTTCATGAGGATTACCGCTCGTTTACTCAAAAATTCAAATGGACAAGAAAGATGGACCCAAGTGAATAAACGTTGGATGCATGTATGCAAGAATATATTAGAAGGGATTATATATAATATTGCCTCCTTTATAACAAAGGATATCATTGAAGTTGTGCACAACGAGGATAAGATTATCTTTGGAAAGAATTTATTGGTGATAGTGTTCTTTGATAGTGGGGTGCCCAATGGCCGGAAGGAAAAGATATGGTAGTATAATGAAGAATATCCCTTTCTTGTAAAATGGTTTGCCAAATATACCTATGATTTGGTGACGCCAACATACTGGTGCAAGTAGATAAGTGGTATAAATAGATGTGTGATGCTTTTGGTGTAGAAAGGAGAATTCTAATGAGTTTCCTATTCCCGTAGATGGGATTTCTGATTTCATAGTCTATCAATAGTTTTACATTAGGCGGTTTACATTAATTGATAGTAATAAGAGCCCATGGTGCAAACTACCATTTTATTTTACAACACAATACTTTCAAGGTACAGTGAATAGGTTCAAGGAGGTTTAAAAGTTGAGACTTGATATAATAAAAGTGGATAAAAAGTACCATGGGATGCTTCGGACACTTTTTAACCCTAAAAAGTGCACGTATTAAGAGAAATATGTATCAGAGAGCATCCATTTATATAAACTAGCTACATTACCAAGAGCTTCGGTAACCGTAAAAAAATAAAATTATATATATATATATATATATATATATATATATATATATCAGAAACTCATGGTTGGTGGAGTGTTCATAGAAGATGATGTGACAATCCCTAAAGAACCCTCTACCCGGAAGAATGTTAAACAAATAAATGAGGGCATAAAAAAACTCCCACTTTTAGTGGAAGTGAAGGAGGAAGTAAATATAAGACTCCCATTTCTAGCACGCCCGTAGGAAATAAATCAACACGTAGGAGGTCAAGCCAATCACATATATGAGAAGGAAGCCTTCCAGGGGGAGGTCTCTAGTAAAGAAGAAACAAAACATATTACCTAGTTAAGACTATTGGGAGATGGAAATATAGAAGGAAGAAGAGGTTGAAATCAAGGAAGAAATAGAGGAGAAATCAAGTCCACATGTGTATATAGTTAATGAATCGATGGATAAGAACATAGAGGACATTTTGAGGACATATATTTTATGGAGATAAATAAATAATAAATTGGGGTATGTGACATGTGGGCCACATATGACAAACTCGAGTTGATAATAGAACATGGGGAAATTTGGGAAAACTCTAAACCCTAAGTGGATTAAAAATTGGAAAAATAAGTCACAGAGATCATTGAGCATATAGTGGAACATGAAGTGGTGAAGGAAAATAAGAAGAAAGGAGTAAAGGATGGACTAAGTCTTTAAGCACAGGAACAACTCTTGCAATTGGTTTCCCTAAGGGTGTTTGTGGAAAGAAAAAGAGACAAAGGTACACCTTATAGGGTTTGGTAATTATTATCCAAATAACTCTCCTAGTTATCTGGATAACTTATATTTTCATTCTGACTCTGGTGTTTCACATTTCAGGTTGCGTGCACTCAAGATTATTCTTTTGACACCTGGCACAGTTGAAGTTCCTCTGTGTGCCCCTACGCACCTTCATGCACCCTTTGTATTCTTCTATCAGCTAAGTCCTTGGACCTTTGCACACCATGCCCATTACCTTGTAATAGTTGTGCCTTAACCATATGTTCTCTACTCACCAATTTACCTCATCTCTCCATGCACATCGTGTGTGCCCCTCCACGCCTCCCCTCTGTTTCCCTTTCACGCACTTTCTTCTCACTCCCACGCCTTGCACCTTCCTTTGCACCCTTCTGTGTCAAGTCATCTTCTGTCAGACTTGAGTGTGCCACACATAACCAATCAAAGCATGCCAATAGGGTGCCAAATCTGGAAAACCAACCATGTATGACACATGGCAAAAAGACAAAACAAATGAATAGTTGGCCATCATTTCAGCCAACCTACGCATGCCACATGTTTTCGTGTGCCAATAGATCGACATCTTCCGACAACCATATCTTTTACTATAGAGCTCATATCAGCATGTGCATGGACTTGTCAGAGAAATGTTGACACAAAATACATGTTGACTATTCAAATTCAAATTTAGGTGGGATTTGTTAGGAGAAAATAGGGAAACATCTTTCAGCTCATCAATGCACACATCCAATCAACCTCAACCACCAGATTTCATCAGATCTTGCCTTCTTCCTTATTCCACATGCCAAACAGACATGGGGAAGTGCATCTGATAGCCTGTAGGCATATTTGTAGGCATTTATTCTTGGTGGTTGAAGATTTGAATCCAAGTTTCCCTCCCTTTCTCCTTCTCTTCTCTCCTTCTTCTTCTATAAATAGTAGAGTTCTGCTTTGTAAAAATATCCCTCCTTGTTGTAACAACACCATGCCAAAATGGTTGCCGACTTCCCATGGGTCTTAGAACTTCGCATGGTCTCTGTAATTTATTCTTGCCTCCTGTCATGAATGTAGATGATTTTTCATCCCTTAAGCAATAAAATCACGTTTTTTGGAACTCTTGTCTTCCCTCTCTCATTTTCATTGCATCTCACCTCTTCATTTTCCTTTTCTGGCATGCTATGCATATTCCTCTACTTGCAGTCCCCACGTTCATGTGTTGTGCACACTGGAAGGCCGAGCCCATGTGTTGATTTGTGGCACATGTCGTCCACCCTTTTCTTCTTCCGTGATTGCTCTATTTCTATCACTTTGCTCATGTATAGAGATCGACCCTTTCCTTTTGGTGCTATCACCTTCCTTAGCTTAGGATTTCCCCTTTCTACACATCCTTCTATCCCTAGTCCCTTGGCATGTTTAGTCTAGGATTTTCTTTCAACATTAGGAGTAGTAGTAACATTAGAGGTAGGTAGAGGAACTAGCCTTCTCTCGAAGATTTGTCCCAAGCATGCAAGGTCCCACAACTTGGGGATGGTTCCATTGTGGTCTCAAACACCTTGTCCCTTTTCTAGGATCCAAGATGTGGGTGCATGTTTAAGCAACCAATAGTTTCTAGCATGCCCGGTGGGACCAGAGTGAAGAGCTTTACATCTTCATCTCAACAAGTTTGATGTGTTATTGAGATCCATCCTTTGGAGGCATTTTTCAACACATTTGGCAACTCCACTGATTCAATGCA
Organism: Taxus wallichiana var. yunnanensis; assembly: GCA_018340775.1. Taxonomy (NCBI): domain Eukaryota; kingdom Viridiplantae; phylum Streptophyta; class Pinopsida; order Cupressales; family Taxaceae; genus Taxus; species Taxus wallichiana. The sequence continues at coordinate 369,552,886 of CM031233.1, forward strand.
CCCATTATCTCATGTGTAAACTAGTCTCCCTCATTCCTCCATTCATTTCTCCTTTTTCCATCATTCCACATTCCTCTTTTGAAGTTGTGCAATCATGACTTATTTCCCACCATGGAATTCTCATTTGTAGTAGTAGAACTATTTCCCTCCATCCCCATAGTTTCAAAATCCTCCTCCAAATCAATTTTATAAGCCCCATTATCCCGAAAGTGCATATAACCCACTTTTTTCTAACCCAAATGTTTATGAAGAACAGGTTTATGCAGATGATGGTGGCAACTCTTTATCCAAATTTTATTTTGAGCAAGAAATGAATATGGACATGATGCAACTTAGAGTCAAATGCTCCATAAAGGTAGCTAAAGTTGGCTACAAGGTCCCTTGTCCATGGGTCAGCCCTGTACTAGGCTGGTTTAGTACCTAATGAAGCTATAATTCATCATTAAGATGTTGCCCTAGATTATAGAGTGGGTGGAAGAAATAGAGGCTCAAAAATCTAGCACATGAAAACCCTATCAATGGGGTAACCCTGCACTACCATCCTACAACCCTCCCACTCCTCCATGCCAACTTACATCATCTCAGCCCATTGCGTGTGTTCCTAGCTTCTTGTGCGCTACCCCCACTGAGAATTCCATCCCTTCTCCCTCACTTTCATCTCACCTTCATTTCTCTTCCATTCCCCTTCCTACATGTGCCTCTGCTCCTCTTGCGCATGTGCCTTCCATCCCTTCTACATCCATCCTCCCATTTTCTTCCGAGTCCCCTCTATCTAGCTGTACCACAAATGAACAACCCCACCAATGCACCTCTCCCAACCAACATCATCATGTTCAATGACTGTAGAATAGTTGAAGAATGGTGTGACTCATGTGAATTTGAATGGGAAGAGGAAATCATACGGGCACCTGTTCCAAAGGAGAATCAATTAGCTCTAGAGGGTGCAATTCTGGAGGAGACCAACTTGCTTATAGAGGCAAAACCATGCCACCCAATATTTGTGTACCCCAACCTGCAAGCACTCTCCTTTAGGAGGAAAGTATGTAAGAAAATCCCATATGTGGGATTGAGCTTCAAAGTAATGGGAAAACCACAAGGATCAGATTGTGCCCAATTAGATATTTGGCTAGTCTAGAGCCAAAAATAGAGTTGCCACCGGTCATGCTCATTTCAGAGCATGAGGTAGAGCTTTAGCATGCCAAAGGTCAGTAGTAACACCTCCCAGATCTAAGTACAAAAAAACTCCAGGAGGTGTATATTATGTTTGTTGATACTTTGAGGAGGGTAAAACACCATCTGCAAGGTGGTTTTTCACTCTCATTTCGACCATGTTCAATGCCAAATCAATTACATGGTCACAATTTGTGAGGAAGGGAAGCTACTTCTCCCTTCTTGTTATAGGTTTTACTTGAGTGCCCCTTGCCTTTGGTTAGTTTAGGTTAGTTCAGGTTTGATTCCAGTAACAAAAGTTCTCATGCACACTCTGCATGTTCCAATTGGGACACGTATGATTTTCAGCTTTTTTACATAGTGTTGTGCTTCTATTTCGACGCACTCCCTCTGGCACCTTTCCTTTCCTGTTGCGTCTGCACACCCCTTTTGTTGCTTCCTAGGATATCAGTTCAATTTTGGAAGAGGCAGTTCCAATGGTCAGTGCATAGCTTTCACTCTCATCAATCTAATTCAAAATATCTTCATATGAGAGTAGCAATTCAGTTTAGAGTTTAGACAGAGCTTCAAGTGACTTTAGGAATGTTCTTCAAATTTACAAATCAGATCTTAAAAATTAAGCACCTAACTCCATGCCCAATGGACTTCTAAGGCTACTGGTCTCTTCATCTAGTAGGAAGATGGACACAAAAGTTTTCAAAACTATTATCCAAATAACTCTCCTAGTTATCTGGATAACTTATATTTTCATTCTAACTATGGTGTTTCACATTTCAGGTTACATACACTCAAGATTGTTCTTTTGATACCTTAGCACAGATTACAATTCCTCTATGCGCCCTTGTGCACCTTCATGTACCCTTTTCATTCTTCTATCTCCTTCCATTTTTCCCTTCTCACAAACCTCACACTTTTATCAGCTAAGTCCTTGGCACTTCGCATGCCATGCCCATTACCTTGTAATAGTTGAGCATTAACCATATGTTCTATGCTCATTATTTTCCTCATCTCTCCACACGCATCACGTGTGCCCCTCTCTGCACCTCCCCTCTGTTTCCCTTTCATGTGCTTTCTTCTCGATCTCACACCTTGCATCTTCCTTTGCACCCTTCTATGTCAAATCATCTTCTATCAGACTTGAGTGTGCCGTGCGTAACCAATCAAAGTGCACCAATAGGGTACCGCATCTAGAAAACTAATGAGTGTATGAAATGTGATAGAAAAGACAAAAAAAATGAACAGTTGGCCATCATTTTAACCAACTTGTGTGTGCCACATGTTTTCTATGAGCCGACGGCTCGATATCTTTGATAGTTGTATCTTTTGCTACAAAGATCAGATTAACACATGCCCTGCACTTTTAGAGAACTATTGACAAAAGCTACACATTGGACTATTCAAATTCAAATTTAGGTGGGATTTGTTAGGTGAAAAAGGGAAACATATTTCATCTCATCAATGCACACATCCAATCGACCTCAACCACCATACTTAATAGGATCTTACCTTATTCCTTATTCCACATGCCAAACAAACATGGGGAAGTGCATCCGATGCACCTCGAGGTGGATTTACAGGAATTTATTGCTGATTGTTCGTGGTTGAATATTTGAATCCGAGTTTCACTCCCTTTCTCCTTCTCTTCTCTCCTTCTTCTATAAATAGTAGAGTCCGATTTGTAAAAATATCCCTTCTTGTTGTAACAACACCATGCCAAAATGGTGGCCAAATTCCCATGGGTCTCATACATTGGCGTGGTCTCGTAATGATTTCTTTCCTCCTATTGTGAATGTAGATGACCGTGCATCCCTTAAGCAATAAAATCATGTTTTGTGGAAGTCTTGTCTTCCCTCTCTTGTTTTCATTACATCTCACCTCTCTGTTTGCATTTTATCACATGCTATGTGTATTCCTATGCTTGTAGTCCCCATGTTCATGTGTTGCATGTGCCACAAGGCCAGGCCCATGTGTTGATCTATGGCGCGTGCCATTTGCCCTTTTCTCCGTGCCCACTCTATTTTTGTCACCACTTGTGGAGAGAGATCAACCCTTTCCTTCTAGTGCTATCACCTTAGCTTAGGATTTCCCCTTTCTACACATCCTTCTATCCCTGGTCCCTTGGCATGTTTAGTCTAGGATTTTCTTTTAGCATTAGGAGTAGTAGTAGCGTTAGAGGTAGGTAGAGGAACCGACCTTCTCTAGAGATCCATCCTAAGATTACAAGGTCACACAACTTGGGGATGGTTCCATTGTGGTCTCAAGCACCTTGGCCCTTTCCAAAGATTTGAGATGCGGGTGCGGAGTTTGAGCAACCAATAGTAATGTAATATGTTGATGACCCAAATATGGTTTTGAATGCTATGTATTAAAGTATGATACCTCTAGATCAATTATTTTACTAGTCATTTTTTTAGTAAGGAGGAGGAAGCTGTGATGTACCGAGAAGATGATATCCTTGGTGCTTTATTTAGATATTGATGAGTCATAAATTAAAGTAAGCACTCATTCATTAATAGATACCCAAGATGTGGAAAATTATAGAGAAACGTATCAATAGTCGATTCACAACAATTTTCGAAGAGAAATCATGTAATGCACTGAATAAATTATCGGTGGAGGTTGGTGCTCGGATTTTTGATAAGAACAACAAGATACAATTTATGTAAAGGGAGCTAGATGAGAAGAATAAGGAAATAAGAGAAAGAGACAAGGAAATAAAAGAGAAGGAGAAAATTATTACATAGTTAAAATAGGAGTTGAGGGAAGAAAAAGGGTATATGTGTGTGACATATAAGAAGGTAGAATGTATCACTGATGCGATCTTACTTGCGCACTTTGTATTTGGTCCCTCATTCGGAATAATGTATGAGAAAAATATTCATTGTCTATAGGATCTAATGCACATAATTACAACTCAATAGCAACCCCTACATTATAATCTATATAAAACGTTATGGCACAGTAGAAGAACTAGGAAAGAGAACAAATTGAAGCTACCATGAAAAAATATACTTGAGCTAATTGAAAAAATAAAAGTATCTTCTCATGTTACAGAAGTTATTTATGATAACTATGAGGATAGGGATCATGAAGTAGGATTGCTTGTTGGAAAATTTGAAACAAATTTGAAAGAATTTCATTCCTGAAACAAAGGGAATAGGGTGTAATGTGAAAGAATACTGGCCAAGTTTGAGAAAAAGAGAGAGGAAATTGATCTGTTAAGGTCCTCAATAAATAATAAATTGAAGGAAATCTACCGCCAAGTCACGCATAGGATGGACATGTTAGTTGATGCAAGAAAAAAACTGGAGACTATGGTCGAATCGGTAAAGGAAAGGGGTGAGGACTTGACTCTGCAGAAGTTCTTACAATTATGGATGATACCCTAAATCAAGCAAACATGGAGTTGGAGGGATGGAAAACATTGGAAGCATTGGTGAATAAGGAATTTCCCCTTTTTTTCCTAGTAAATTAGATTCTTTCATTCTTTAGCGTAAACTGTGTCGACATTATTTATTCTTTGATTATTGGAGAAGTATTTACCATTATTTATGTGATTTTTCTAAGGAATAACAACATGCCTAGTGTGGGGTAATGTTGGGTGTTATAAAAATGACTAAGTATTGAAAAATATAGAGGCACACATGCAAAAAATGGCTACGGGAGAAACACATGGATCGGTGAGCAAGATGAGTGTGCTAGATGACGGGGTTTGCATGTGAAAGATGGGACAAAGAACACGTGAGGATATACTTAGTCACTTTTTGTATATAGAGATAAATATGAAAGGTGCAAATGGTATTGACAAGTAACAAGTGGGCATGTGGAGTCATAAAATTTTGAAAGAGTTACACCCTAAATATTTTCACTCGGAAGATATACTTTAAAACTTATCCATTTTTTCATGTACACGCTAAAAATAGGATGAAGTGATGAGTACGTAATAGATAAAGACATGGAGGATACACAAAGTCTAATTTGGGAACAAGAAGAAGATCAAGAGTCACACAGAGTTTGAGCTAATAATAAGGTTAGAACTAAAGTTAAATATAGATAATTTATTGTTAGGAGAAGCTTGCATGCTTCTTTAGGTACCCTTGTAGTAGTGCATAGCTACTTTGAGCATGCAACCTATTTTGAGAGTGCACGAGTGGTGAAGGGAAATTCCCCAATACTATATTTATGTATTGATTTGCACTGTTTTGAGGGACAAAAATAGATCTCTGCTACTATTATGAATTTTCATGCATGACTTTGTGATGGTACTAATGATGTATTCAACTATTGTGTTTTTTGAAGACTTAATAATATGGATCATTATGGTTGGATATTTATTGTTGATGTTACTTCTCATGGTTATTGTATGGTGAATCTAGTATTAATCCTTATGTGATCTTTATTATGTGTGTTTCCAAATCAAGCTCATATATCTAATTGATTAAATGGAAAATGAACCTTGGTTATGGTTATTATGGGAATGCATGCTAACACCCTAGTAAGGAAGTAATAAAGAAGGTAAGCACTCAAATATGTCGAGTGATGTGCCAATGCATCTAGGGATTGAGTGGGAAAATAAAGGCTAAAATCAATTGTACAAACAAATTCCTAAAGTAAATAGGGTTTCATTAGTTTGTACCAAAATTGGTTTCATAGGAAATAACCTTAAAAAATTTCTACTTAGTTAAAATGTGATCATCCAATAAAACATGTTGGAGGTGAATATGAGGGAAGAGTGGTATCATTTTATTGTATTTTAGTTTTTGATGTATATGGTGTAAGCCTACACCACTTTTCCCCACCTCTTCCACTACCAACATCCTCCAAACCATGCCAAAATGGGAGTTATAAAATGAATGCCAAGTTTAAAACTAGAGTCCACTACCATTGATTATCCTTCCATATTGTTTCAAAAGGATATCTCTTAAACAAGAGGAAGATTTCCACCAAATTATGATGGAAAACATATTTCTTTTATAGATGCGACTTCCATGATAGAAAAGTATGCAAAATGTGGAAGCATAAACAAGGCACATGAACTATTTTACAAAATGCCTCAAAACAAAACCAAAAAAATGTTTTCTCATAGACAACGATGATTGTTGGATAAACACAAAAATGGGTTCATTGAGAAGGCTTTAGAAACTTCCAATCAAATGTGATTGGTAGATTCAAAGTCAAATTCCTTAATTGGTGTGAGCATCATTCCTACCTATGTTATAATGGGAGCTTTGGAAAAATGTATGAACATCCATTAAAAATAATGGACTACCTTTTCGACCTATTATTAAAAAATATAAGAAGGCTAATAATGGTTATCATCAAAAAAAAAAAGAATGATTTTAATCAGAAAGAAAAGGGTAATAATGTTTACGGACAAACATAAGAGAAAGAAAAACATCCAAAAACTAAGGGAAGACGTTGAGAAGTAAAATTAAGAGGAAGAATAGTTGAGAAAGTGAAGGGAAGATGTTTTTGTGGATAAATAAGAAGCTTGAGAAAAGGATGAGTCTAAATGTAGAAACCAGAAATTTAAAATGTGAAGAAGACAAGATCTAGTCAAACTATTATGAAATTTAGGATTGAGCATCTTTTATATATAATTCAAAATTCTAACTAGTAGATTGACATCACTCAAAATGTTATTTGTAGAGGTATTTTGTTGGATCAAGAAATGGGCTGCTTTTGTTATATGACATTAAAATTGTATATACTTTTCCTAATTTGTGTTGCAACATCCCTCTTAGAAATGTATGTCAAATGTGTTTACGGTGGAGAAATGCATGGGAAATAATATTTGAGCATTTATGTTGGAATTTTGTGAATGTGTTCCCTATCCTACACCATATTTAGAGCACTTTGTACACCACCTCACCATTTAACATGGATGTTTTCCCCCTCTATTTATAGCATGATTCACATTTTTTTTTCTTTTCCTTCATAATTGTATCAAAATTAGAATCAAGTGATGAGCATGTTTTGGTTAAATAAAATGATTTTTTTTATTTAAAATGTTGAAAGTTAAATGATGTCTAAAAACTAGAGTGAGTATATTTGAGTGTTATCCTTACTCATAGTATGTGACCTGAGATGAGTTGTAAACTTAGACAAATAAATTTGGAAGATGTGCCTCTATTTCGAGTTAAACATGAGTTTCTCATACAAAATTTTTACCTTAACAAATCTAGGAAGAGTTATTAAATTCGTTCAAAACCAACTTGAAAAATGCATCTCTAACTATTGTAGAAAAAACATCAAGGTTTGACCATGTTCCCTGATAACTTGGAATGTTACATCCACCTTTAGAACAACTTTATATGATCATTTAACAACATGTGTTTCCAAGCCGATTAGTTGTTTCATAGCTTGGGACAGCTGCTAAAAGTTAAAAATCCATTTTAGTTTTGGATCGTGGTTTGGGGATCCATGTTGGGAAACATGTTTCTACCACCACATACCTCTAAAGTGTCACCATGAAAATAATAATAAACCGTTAGTTATGAGAATAATAATTTAAGAGGTAGTTTTTAAAATGGGTTTTGCAAGCCAATTGTCAATTTGTAGAAGAAAAAATATTAGACATTTATGATAATTAGGCTTAGAAAAGTGGTCGCAGATTGAACTCTAGTTTCCAAAATTTAGTCCCATTGATTTTGAGGATCTCTCTGTTTATAGGAGAGTATATGGGAGCTAAAAAAATGTGTGTTTGAGTCTTGGAAATTGGTTTTTAAATGCAGGTTTCAGAGCCACTATGGTTGAATTGGTCACTTTAATAAACGTATAAAAATAATGGGAAAACTATCATGGGACTCCCTTTAAGCCTAATAAAAAATACGAAACTTTTGGAAACTATCACATGACTATATTGAACCTCTATTTGGTACTTGTATTGAGAAATTTCTTGGTGGAAAATATGTTATGTTTCTCTCTTCTCTCTTTCTCTCTCTCTCTCTCTATAAAACTGAAAGCAAAATTAAAATGAATATGCATTTCTTACCCTTTCTAACTTTATGCAAAGAGTTTTGATATTTTTGTGATTGGAAAATATGTAATCGCAAAATGTGTTACATCATAGGATATTTCCATGCTAATTGTTTAGGATTACCACAATTTTGGTTACACTTACCCTCGGTAAAAGGACCCATTAGTGTTATCTCATGGTTTTATAGTAGTATGTAATCTTTGAGTGAAATATAATTAAAATTCAGGACTATTCATTATTGTTATGAATGAAAATGTAATGATTGATTCTGTAAATATTATGAAAAAATTATTTTATTTGGATTCTAGGAAGTGGGTATTTTGACATGGGTGTAAATTGTTATTATGAGTTACATAGTAATAAGGATGTGGATGTATTTATTAACTAAAAATAAAATTACATTTTATAGCTCTCCCTACATAAAATTGATGAATATGTTCTATTGGTACTCAAATCAGTTCTCCTTTTGAATTCAAGAAACATCAACATGATAAGTAGGGAAGGATATAACTATCTCTTTGTCACTTGAGCTTGAAATTTTTTTATATCACCTCACTAAGGGTATGACCTACCTTTCTACTTTAGGTTCTTCTTACAAACTGTGGGGTGAGACGACCGCGTTTTGTAATATGTATTTGTGAAAAGTGATGGATGGAAAAACAATATTTTGACTCCTTTTCTCAAGGAAGTAAAAATGGTCTCAAGAAGACATGGTCATTATAGACATTATCTAACTCTCATGAGTTTTCACACTAGAAAATGTAGATATCTTCTAAAGGAGGCTCAGTTACTAAAGACAGTCATAATTCTAACTTGCATCTACATATTTTGGATAAAGGATGGGTAAATTCAACAAATCTCCTTAGCATTTATTCATAGACAGTGCAAGCAGGGGTAATTCAGGTGGATATGATGGTTATTAGTTGTGATTTTGATGCATTGTTGGAAAGTTATGCAGGATAAAGTTGATTATACAAAAATCCTTGAATGAACCTTACAAATGTTGTAGACAACTTTTATTAATGGTAAAGTATGGATCACATAGTCTAAAGAATTCCTTTAACTAGAAGTTTTGTGTTCATGGAAGCCCAAGAACACAGGATTTCACACAAACTTTGAGAATTCAAACACAAAATATCATGAAAAACTCTCAACAAAATGCTAACAATCTCTAATCAAATATGTTCCATATACACTCATAAAATTAAAAATATAGCAGATCAAATAGATAAAAATTGATTTTAAAACTATTTACCACATTATCAAGGAAAGCTCCATCAATTAACTAATTGTAGATACCAAATTTTCACTATTTTAATTAAGGATTTATGTAATTAGAAAGATTAATTAGCATAAGATTACAACATAAATGTAGAGAATTTATTCAAAATAATTCATCTCGAACAAAATAATAATGCTTGTGAGACTACACAAAAATTTATTGAAGAAACACCAATTCTTCAATAAGGAGACACAAACAACTATGACATCAATATTTGCCAATGACCTGTATAGTACAATCATCTTGGTGAGAAGGCATGGGAACATATGAATAACAGTTTGGGAACCTCATATTGGTTTAGTTTTTGGCTTGGTATAAAATAGTTCTCTCCATTATTTTCTAACGGTTAGAAAATTATAACCCCCTTTGATATGAGAACATGTATCTCATATCTATACAACTTCTTTGTTAGTTCCTTGAGTTTTTCCCCACCAAAATCTAAAATTTTCCACTGGATATTCCAAACGAATAGTTTTTAATCCTTTTTTGGAGTCTTATCCTTTGTGCCAAGTGGAGAAATGCATCGTAAACATTTTCAAGTGTGTATTTTATTCATCTGTGGATAATTAAATGCTTACATCATTTATCCTGACATCATCAATTTTGGCTTCTTTTGGGTTGGTTTGGAAATTCCTTTCCATAACTCCAGGCACCCCAAAATGGCTTGATGTGACTAATAATCATTCTTACTTTTCAAATATTTCCCTCGGGATACACACACTCTTCTATGCATTACTCAGAATTGGACATTTTCTACCTATTTTGTGTCATGTCAAGTTGATTATCATCCTTTTGCAAGAAATTGTTTTGATTCACATTTATCTCCCTTGTCCAAGATGAGAAAATAATATTTTATCATTCAATGGAAATGATTATGTCCAGTTCAAATCATATGTATAATGCTTTCTATAAATTTAGCTCATCTGCCTATCTTTTAAAAAACATTTTTTATTTACCTTTGAAAGTGATAGATTTTGCAGACTTCTTTTCTAATGCGATGGAAAGGGTAGAGGTAGAAAAAAACTTGAAGGAAATATCTTTAGAGGAATTAAATCATATTTTTGACTTGTCAGGTGCCCGGATGAAGCGTTCATAAAGGTTTTTTTAGATAACTAACTCAGGGGACAACAAAGGGCCTTTGACACACCAAGTGGTTTAGATTTCTCTCATGCTGAGGTTAATCAAGATTAATCTTATTTTTTCAGCATTTCAATCTATGTATTATCACCTCTTTTGATGGGAGAATCAGAAAAATCCAGAGGTGTTGAAAAAAATTTGGATTGAGAGAAGGCCTACTATAGCAGGAGCAATTGAATATGAATTCCCTTTCTTGTGTGATGAAAGATTTTTTCAAAAAGAGATTCCTTTTGAGTCTTATGTGCTCTATGATAAGACTCCAATTGATGTTTTTCCCATAATTTCTTATAAGATGGGTGAATTAGAGAAACGTCTTTCTTCTTTGGAAAAGGTCCAACATGACCTATGTCATCTCAACCATCTGCAACACCACCACTATCAACAATAAGGAAAAGGAGAGAATCTAGTTCTCATCCCCCATTATCATTTTAGATGAAGAGTAATCAAGGCCTTCATTTTTTCATCACCCTAGGGTGCCAACTTCTAAAGTAAAGTCCATTTTATAACCCTCAATCCCTCCAGAAAAACAATATTCTTTAATGGAGCACAATTTTTAAGGACCTCAACATGTTCCTCTTCCAAGGGAACATCCACCTTTCATACGAAGGTGCAAAAGTGAGTCCATCTTTAGGTCTTTATCCCCATTGGTTCCAAGACCCACAGTGCTTACTCTTCCAACCACTCCAATTTCTCCTGCTCAACCTACTTCTACTCAGCCCACTCCAACTAGTTCTATTCCTTATAAGGAAAAAGGTAAAATAACATTTATTGGGTCCAAGACCCACAGTGCTTACTCTTCCAACCACTCCAATTTCTCTTACTCAACCTTCTTCTACTCAGCCCACTCCAACTAGTTCTATTCCTTATAAGGAAAAAGGGAAAATAACATTTATTAGTGGTGGTTTAGATATCTTGGATTGGGTATCTTCTGTTTAGAAGAAGATAAAATTGGGGAGAATTATAGATGGTCCCAGGATGGACATGAAAAAATTGAAAGACATGGAGATGTATCGTATTTTGGCTGGGGTAGTAATGTTTTTTCAATCAACACGGTGTTCATGGGAGTTTATTCTAAAAAGAACAGGCTATTAAGCAAAATAGCCTCTTTTGGAGAAGATCTTAAGGTGGGAGTAAAGAATGATTGAATATTTTTCTTCTCATGATTCCCCTTTTTGATGTAATATTTTGAAAAATGTATGTTCTTTTCATAGGTAGGGCCCCTATAGATCACCATTTTCCCTTTTTCCATAGTATAAAATATAAAAAACAATTTCATTAGTTTACATGCTTCATTATGGATTTTAAATATAAACAAATTATAAAAGTATAATGCATTGTATCAAATTACATACATATCTAAAAATAAAAATTCAAAGTGAATTTTATTTCTTTATGAAATAAGCATGACATTTGAAATATGATGAAAAGAAAATTCAAGGAAACCAGTCCTAGGCTTGTTCATCAGTCTTCATGTCGTATCTTTATCTTCTTCATCTCCTTCTTCCTTGGGTTTCCTATCCACATATGCATCATAATTCTGGAATAGCTCTTTTATATCATCCTCATCTAGGCCTGTATGGTGTTGAAATATCAAGGCTTGCCTACTCAGTGCATCCACACATTGATCCATCTTTTGTTTATATTCCCATGGTTTTGATTTTAACTCTACAATTTTGGTTTCTACAGTCATTAGTGTCTTAATGACTTCATAAGATTTTTTTCTCTTTGGATATTTTTCTCAAAATAACTGATTAAGAAGTTAGTTTTCAGATCACCATAACTCTTTTTGAATTTATCAAATACCATGTTTTCTAACTTTAGATCAATAGTGTCCATACTATTTTTAACCCATTTTTTTGTCTCCATTTTCCCTCTAATTTCATTCAAAACATCAATTTTGATTTTTTCCAAGTCTCTAATTGCATATTGAGTACCCATGTGTTCAATTCCTTCATTCTTAACTAAGTCTTCATCTAATTGAGTAATAGGATTCAACATGGGGAGAATTCCCTCAAAATAAAAAAGAGCATCATCATGCATTTCAATTAACTCATCAATTTCATTGAACTTATTCTTAAGCTCTTCATATTTCATCCTAAATTTCTCAATGGATTTCTTCACCTTTTCCATTAGCTTCTCCACCAAAGTATCAATATATTTTACCTTTTTGATAGATTTTTAAAATTTTCCAGTATTTTCAGGAGTAATTGTGGATGCATCTTCTTGACCTTCACCAATTTGGCCTACTAATTTATGTAAACATGAATTTAAGGATCTCACCTACTCTTTGAACTACCTTTTTGATATTTTATCCTCATCCACTTTGTGCAATTGACTCTAGAGTTCTTCTAACACGTCTTTATTTAATGTCTCTCTCAAGGTTTTTCCTAAAGGAATAAATTGAACATTATAGTCACTTAATGTTATATCACTTCTTGATTTTCCCTCATGTGGAATTTCCACCTCCATGGTTCTGGATCCATATGGGTCATTATGAGGTTTCGTTATGAATCTAACCTTTTTGGAGCCTTTTCGGGTTTTGGAAAGCAAGGCTATAAGACCTATGGTTTTCATAGGTACAAAATCTTCTTCTTCTTCTTCTTTTGAAATCTACTCTCCTATCTAAAATTTTATAAGATCAGCTCACACATTTGTATCTTGCAATGCATGTTGAGGTTTTTGAGGGATAACTACCAATTAATTAGACATTTATTAAACATATTACACTAATGGATCCTTATTATATACTTTTTCCACTTCCAATTTTGATTTATTAGGTTCATATTGTGTTGGAACTCCCCGACTTGCTTCTTTTCTTGATTCTGAAATTGGGGTTGACCAACATCTGTTTGAGTCATATCAACATTTAGAACATGTTTTCTATTGGTCTCCTCAACTCATGTAGACATAAAGTCTACATTTTCCTTGGTAACCTCTTGGGATGGTGTTGTTCCTTTAGGTAATTCTTTTTCTTATGAAGTTTATAATTGCTTTATAGGTTGTTATTTAGTGTAAATATCATCATGAACTAGCATACCAATATCCTTTTTTCTTTTGATACCTCCTTTTCGGCATAGTGTGTTGGCTCCTTGTTGGCTCCCAGTAGTCGATCCTTTACCTTTATTAATACCATTTTATACCCTGAATATCATCAACTTTTTTCTTTGTAATGGCTTCGTTTGTAGTCTCTATCACTTTTTATTAAGAAAACTTTGTTCTTTAAGGTGATCCATTGTCTTTGATAACTTTGGTTTCCTTTTAAGGATTATTTTCACCTAGTTCCCCAATATTCATCATTTCTCCACTATAAATTCCTTGAACTTTTGACTTTCTCATTTTTGAAGTAGTTTGGCCTTCAGAAGATATTTTTGACATTGGAATTTCTGACTCAACAATTGGCACATGGGTGGATTCCTTCACTCCTTCACCTGACTAGAGAATACTTGTATCTTCTACCACTTATCTTTCAATTGATACTTCAAATTCCTTAAGTACATGAATCTCCTCATTTGTGTCTATGTCCATTATTTCAATTGGGATTTTTGTTGATTCATGCAATTGATCAAAAAGAGGTATACTCACACCTTCAACTAGTGTTGCATCAAATTTCTTCAACCCTTGTTCTAACATAGAACTATCTAGTAAATTAGATGGGATATTACCTTGGGACACTTTTTCTTGAGTAATATCAGTTATTACTCCTCCTGGAGATAAATTTGAAGCTAGAAACACTAGTTGTGTACTTGGACTTACTTGAACATCCTTTTGTTCTAGTGGTGGAGTTTCTTGATGAACCATGGAAGCAACTATTCCTTATTTTTCCTTAGTAATACTATAAGGATTAATAACTTTAGGCTCCTTACACTTTTGACTCTTAGATGCATGATCACCTTATCATATTAATGTTTTTTCAAATACAATTTTGTATCTTTTCTTTTCCCTTTCAAATTTCTTGATATCTAGTCCACCCTATGACTTGGGTGGATGTTAGCACTTTGATGGCTCCGCTCAACATCTTTATAGTACCTTGGGATCTTCGTAAAACCTTTGGAGGGTCATTTTGTATAGATAAAACTTTTCCCTTTATTTGAAGTGGTACTTGCAAAAGTGATAGGGACATTTTGCATAGATTTTATAAGATTTTCTTTTGTTTTTCGCTTTAAAGCAAACATAGAGGTTCTGTCTCATGAGTAGCAATGGTCCACTCAACAAAAATTCCTATAGTAAATTTTTTTGAAGGTAATTGAGGGATTTTCCTTCTAAAGGATCCATTTTATAAGCTCCCTCCTTCCAAGGGAATATATCTATTCAAAATCCCTAATTACTGAAATTATTAAACACCCTTGTATTCTCGAATGGATAAATCAATGTTATTTATTGTCAACCAAGTCAAAGTTCTTCTCCTTAGATGAACAATCCTACCATTTTGATAATTTGACTGTTTTTCATCCCATTTTAAGGGGGCCATTGATTGTCCTTCTATTATTTGATCAATATAGGATTGACTCGAGAATTTGTTGGTCATCTATGATTCCTTGAGTACCATAACAATTTTAAAATCAGCAATCTGTGTGAGGTTCATCCTTGATAAATATCTTAGTCTAAATTTCTCTTCATCTCTGTAATTTATCTAATAGTCTTCAAAATGAGGATCATACTCAAAATAATTTTCCAAAGTATTGGCCACCCATCTAATTTCATAGCTATACATCACCTCAAATCTCTCCATATCAAGCTTTCCCATTTCATCCTTCATCGGCCTCAATTTTATAATTGAAGGGAAGGAATATCTCCCAATCCTAATAGGGAACTTGATATTCATATTGTGTCTCCCAAAAATCAATTTATGAACAGGTGTTAATTGTCTTTCCAATTCACATAAAGCCATCTTATCATCTAAATACCTTGGTAATTTACATGGCTCTCCCTTTACTCCATTTTCTCTTATGTAAGTGAATATCCTATACTGAATAAAGAAGCAACCATATTCCATTATTATATTTATAGCTTCTTCTGATATTCTATATTTTTCCCATTCAAGTTTGAACAAGCATATGATAGGTGCAAAAAATGTATCATTCACCAATATTACATTTCCCTTCCAATTAATCAATTGTAATTGGGGATAAATCTCATGAATTTTGTGTTTTTTGAAATGGGAATGTGGTATAAGGACACATAAACATCTATGGCATGCAATATTGTAAATTAGATATATCATCATGTAAAACTTGAGCTCCCCAACACCACCCATCTTGATATTTGTAGCCAATGCTAGAAGATGCTCATGAATTGAATCAGCAATAAGGGTTTCCCAAAAAATTCTCCCTTTCCTTTCTAAAACAATCCACATATATGGGCACATCCATTCTTTGAATTAATTTGTTGTTTCCAAACCAACCATCCTACTTAGAAACACAACTACATCTTTTGCTTCTTCCACAAACTGTTCCCTAACAAGTTTCTTGGGAATTCTAGTAGTCACCTTGTCTACTAATAACCACTTAGTGTTGATACATTTAGTAAGTCTTTCTTTTTGGATTCATAATATTTGGGGGCTAATTAAACACCTAAGGTTATTGGATTTTTGATTACCGGTAAGTTCAACATTATCCTAAAGGCCTTGGGTGTTAAAGTTAATACTACTTCACCACTCCCATCTAAGACTTATCTCTTTTCTGGATTATAGTTCATGGCACAAAGCCTCACCAATTTAGGGCAATGCACAGAGGGAGGTATAACACCAACTGAGGCAATGTTACTGGCCTTGATTACTTCCATGAGTTCACTTTTGTCAAGCTATTCAATCTTTATAGGAATTCATTCAAATCAGCATTCATTAAATCTATGTTTATAATCTTATCTAAATCACTGGTAACTTTGGATGTGACATGAAAAATTGATGGTAATTTCTTCATCTTTTATTCCCAACTTCTACTTTTAATTTCTTTTCAAATCATGGAGTAAAAGTAATGAAAGTATGATAGTAGTACAATCCTTATCCATTTCTTTTGTAAATGTCTATGTAGTTCACCTTTTCTTCTTATATTCTCAAACATTCATCTCCCAATTGATTCTCCTTGATGTATTTCACTTCGTTCATCTAAAAAATTTGATAGCAAGGGCATCTAAATCTCAATATGTGATAATAAAAGCTTAAAGTGTTTGAAAACTTGAACAATTCTACCTTGATTTGTGCAAAAATGCATTAATGGTGGCATGCCATAAATGCATTGAATCATGTCCCTCTATCTTGCTTCCCCTTTTTAAAATGTGGGCCATCCACATGGAGTAATTCTATGTTATGCGGGTTTAGGGGGTCTTTTTAGGGGTTTTTGCACTAACTTTTGAAATCATATGAGTTCACATATTAGACCCACTCACCCACCCTTGAATTTTATTGTGATCGTGACATGTGTTCAAATATTTAAGGGAGTGGAGATATGGGACCTTTTTCATATCTGCGTATATTTTCTTGATTGGGCAAAAAAGACCAATTCAACTCGAGGCCCCGATTCTCTCGCCCTTTGATTAAAACTACGCCACTTGTCCTTAGCGGGCCTTAGAGATTTTTCTACACTTTTTCACTTTGACACGTCAATGTTAGGAAAACATTATTTTCCCAATTCCCCACTCCAATTACACTTTTACACATACACTTTTTTGGAGCGGGATAAATATTTGATCTTGTATCCTTTGAATTTGAATATTCCTAGGAATATTTATTGGGCCTAAGGGCCAAACTTGTATTTTTTTATCATTATGTAGTTGTTGTAACTTTAAAAACCAAGCCTGTAACTTTGTAACCAATATGAACTTTCCACACATCTTTGGGAGGTGAAGAAAAATGCAAAGTTTGTAATAGAGGTGAAGGATGATATACAAGGATATTTTTACAAGATTAAACCTAATTCATGACCAATTTTTCATAGGGATTTTCAAAGGCAACATGACTATTACATTCCTTAACCAAAAAAAGAGGATTCACACCTAAACACAAGGTTTTCAATCACATTCAACATGATTACATATTTAAGTATACATTTTTAACATGAGAAAACCAGTCAGAGTAAATTTTTCAAAGGCATATACTGGATAAAAGGGTGATATCAATTCGAGCACTAAACTTGGATCCAAATTGAGGATGGGCACCCCTTGTGGGTACCAAAAGAACCACACAAACCAAAAAAATAGACAAAGTACCTAAAATCCATTGGGCTATGGAGTCAACTTAAAACATGCACAATGTTAAATTGAAACATCAAACCATAAACAAAAAACTAAGATATCAAGGCAACTAGTCATTGTAGACAAGGAAAAAAAGGGAAAAAATAAAAAACAAAAAACAAAGCAAAAATAATACATTGTACATGAATTTGTACCTTGGTTAAAATTAATTGAAGAAATTCTTCAGATGCCTAATTTTAATAGGAAACTCAAGTAGATCTCCATCTAGATATTTTAGGGAAAAGGTATGCTCACCAATTTTTATGTCAATGGAATAGGGACCCATCCACAAGGCATCAAATTTTCCATGTTTTCCCTTGTCCTCGTGTCTACTATCCCATAATAAAACCATGTTTCCAATATTAAAATTTTTGGGAGTCACCTTTTTATCAAAAATTTCTTAACTTTCTCTCTAAAATTAAGGTGTCTTTGGTGAGACTCTCTTCTCTCTTCATCCAACTCCATAATATGATTGATCCTTACTTCATAAGGATTCAATTCTTTATCCTCAAGCTATTGTATAAATTGATAAAAGGAAAACTATATATGTATGGGAAAGAGATCTTGGAATCCATTAAATAATTAAAATTGACTCTTTCTAGTAGCCCTTTTGGTAGTGAATTTATCTACCCATAAATTCAATTTCAACTGCCCACCCTATTGTCTTTTGTTAATCTCTAATGACCTCCTAATAATCTTAATAAAATTATTATTGTTTGATTCATCTTGGCCATTCCCCTGTGGATTATAATTGGATACATATGTCAAATATATCACATACTCTTGGCACATAAATATTAGTGGCTTATCTCTAAATCTCATATAATTGTTAGCAACTATTTTTACAAGTACCCTGAACCTACAAATTATGTGATTCAGGATGAAATCCATGATAATTTATGAGTTATTTTCTGGTGGGAATAGCTTTAACCCACTTGGTAAAATAATCTATTCCCATCACTATCCATTTATGCCCTATACTTGAGGGATGTGAGAGTTCTCCAATACAAGCCATGCCCCATTGTTTAAAAGGAGGTTCTATTGACACTAGTTGCAAAGGAAGGGCACATGAAACTTTCAAAGAGTAGCACTTTTGGTAGTGATTCTATCTTCCCATAAAGAAAATTTCAACTACTCATCCCATTGTATTTGACATTAGTTGTAAATAAATGGCACATGAAGCTTTCTAGTAGCACTTTTGGTAGTGATTCTATCTTCCCATAAATAAAATTTCAACTACTCACCCCATTGTATTTTTTTAATCTCAATGTCCTCCTAACAATCTTAAGCAAATTCTTATTTCTTTATTCAGCTTGGTCATTCCCTTGTGGATTATAATTGGATTCATATGTAAAATTTATCCTATACTCTTAACACATAGATATTAGTGGCTTAGCTCTAAATCTCTATTGATTGAGAAACAGGGATGGAAGCCTGTGATATTTTATTAATCTCAATTAGTAAAAATTACAGAGAATGGGCTGAAATATTTATAGATATTGCACAGCCAAATACATCCGAGAAAATGAGTTGCACAGGTGCAACCAAAAACCAGAATTCACAAGCTTCCAATAACATCCGGGAAGCAAAATTACATAAAGACAAATATATTGTTTAAAACAATATAACAATCTGAATACAAAAAATATGGTTGATTAACCATATAACCATTTAAAATTAATTAAATAATAATCCTATGCATAATTAAATAATAGGATAATATAATTTATCCTAACATTCCCCCCCTTAATTGTGCATTGTCTGAAGAGATGAGGAGAGAAATGCTCTGAACAACTCGAACTTGTCACGTGCAAGTGACTTTGTGAAAATATCTACTCGTTGTTCAGTTGTTGGACAAAATTGAAGCTAGATGTTGTGCTTCAATACATGTTCGCGTATGAAATGAACCTGAACTTCAATGTGCTTTGTTCTCTCATGAAAAACAGGATTGCGAACAAGTTTGAGAACACCTTCGTTGTCTACATACATGGTGGTCGGTTTGTTGTCTGTGGTATTCCAAGTCCTTCCAGTATGCGACGTAGCCAAATCGCTTCACAGACAGCTTCTCCTGCAGAACGATACTCGGCTTCTGTGGAAGAGCGAGAAACAAAGTGTTGTTTCTTACTTCCCCATGATATTGGTCCAGATCCCATAAAGAATACAAATCCAGAAGTGGATTTTCTATCATCAATGTTACCTGCATGATCTGAATCCGAATATCCAGTCAAGAAGAAGTTTTCATTCTTCTTGTATTCTAGACCAAGATCCACTGATCCTTTGAGATATCTTAAAATGCGCTTTGCTGCTTTCCAATGACAAACTTTGGGTTCTTGCATGAACCTGGATAGATAGCTGCTTTGCAAAGCCTGATATCTGGTCTAGTGTAGGTCAGGTAAATGAGACTCCCAATCAGCTGCCGATAGAGAGTGGCACTTACCTCAGGAGATGGATCTGAACGAGATAACTGTAATATGTTCTCCATAGGTGTAGCAATTGGTGTGCAATCCATCATCCTAAACTTCTCAAGCGTTGTCTTGGTATATTTCATCTGAGAAACAAATATGTGATTCTCTTTTTGCCATACTTCAGTCCAAGACAATAATGCATAAGCCCGAGATTTGTCATGTCAAATGATCGCTTAAGATATTTCTTCATTTCATCAATCATCTTCTTTGAAGCTGCGCAGGTGATGACTAGATCATCGACATAAACTACGACAATCACCATCTCCCCCCCTTGCTTTTTGAGGTAGAGATTGGGATCGTATGGATTTTTGACAAATCCATGTTGTACGAGATGCTCATCAATCTTGATGTACCATGCCCGGGGTGCCTGTTTTAGGCCATACAGAGATTTCCTGAGTCTGCATACCTTTTCTTCTTGACCAGGTACAACATATCCCTCAGGTTGAGTCATGTAGACTTCTTCTTGCAAATCTCCATTCAGAAGGCACTTTTTACATCCATTTGGTGAACTTTCCATCCAAACTGAGCAGCTAGAGCAAAGATCATCCTGATCATTTTGATCTTAACTATGGGAGCAAATGTCTCCTCATAGTCAATTCCTTCTTTCTGTGCATACCCCTTTGCTAAAAGTCTTGCTTTACACTTGTCCCTTTGTCCCATCTACTTTGTACTTAGTTTTGAATATCCATATGCAACGAATGGGTTTCTTCCCTGGTGGAAGATCGACAAGCTACCAAGTGTTATTCTTCATCACTGATTGATATTCAGAATCCATGGCATCTTTCCAAGCTTTTGATGTAGGGCTTCTGGGTCTGTAGAGGGATCGTTTGATTCAATGACTCTACTCATCAAAGAAAAGTTAACTTCTTCTCTTCTTTGCTTTCATGAGTCCGTGGTCTAGGGGTGGATGTATCCAGTGGAGCATCCAATATTGCATCTCGTAATGTACTTGTACACCATTTAGGCATACGTTGAACTGTTCCCATGGGTTGTGGTTCTATCTGATCAACACCATCATCCCCATCATCACTTTCATATTCTGAGGGAACATTAGCTTCAACTTTTACAGTAGGTGAAAAATCTACATCTTGCGAGTCCGGAGGAGGAGTCTCTGCTTCCTTCTTCTCGAAAAACTCAACATCTCTGCTTGTGTAGACTTTTCTGGTCTTAGGATCCATCAGTCTGTACCCAAGAGTCTCTTCACTGTATCCAATGAAGATGAGATTTTGTGACTTCATGTCCAATTTCATTCATTCTATTTGGGTATGTGCATCTTTGGATTTGCACTGAATACTACGAGGTGTGCAATGGATGGTTTCCTCTTTGACCATGCTTCTTGTGGTGTAATTCCATCAAGAGCAGTTGTGGGTGCTTTGTTTAACAAATACACTGCTGTTTTTGCTATCTGCCCAAAATGTCTTTGCAAGTTCGGAATCATCGATCATGCATCGCACCATTTCCATGATAGTACGATTTCTTCTCTCGACAACACCATTTTGCTGCGGTGTGTGTGGAGGAGGCATTTGTCGACGAATCCCGTGAGTTTGTAGATAGTCTCTGAACTCATCACTGGTGAATTCCCCCCGATCTCGAGTGAGAGTTCGATGTTGACGATGTGACATGACAGTTTCTTTCTCAACTGCCACTTTGAACTTTTTGAACGTTTCAAAGGCTTCACTTTTCTTGCGAAGACAGAAAATCCACATTTTGCGTGAATAGTCGTCAACACAGAGCATGAAGTACTGGAACCCTGAATGACTTGGCTGCATTGGACCGCACAGATCGGTATGAACTAGGTCAAGTTTACCATGAGCTCAAAAAGTACTTGTTTGGAATGAAACTCTGTGTTTTTTCCTTGCTAAGCGGTGAGGACACTTGTCTCGTATCCTTTCGAAGAGATGGTAGCCCATGTACCATATTACACCGGTGAAGTGTGTCGAGATATTTGAAACTTACATGACCAAATCTCGATGCCACTGGCGAGGTGAGGTGGAGTATTTAGCCACGAGTGCTTGATCATTTTTGTGAATGAAATCAAGTTGAAAATTCTTCCCACATTTGAGGCTTTTGTAATTATTTTCAAGCCTCTGGATTTATCTCGAATCGACACATTTTCTTGCCGGATTGACTATCAAAGTCAATTTTCAGGTTGTGATCTAGGAGTTGGTATTTGAAAGAAGATTCTTTGTCAACCCGGGGACATATAGAACATCCGATAGTTTGTATTTGCATGAACGAAGGGGTAGAGAAATGTTTCCAATCCCACGAAATGTATATGAAGAATCATCTCCCAACGAAACATGATTTTTCGATGGCGTGTCCCTCATTGAAATAAACCACTGTGGTCTCGTGGCGGTCATGTGTCGAGTGGCTCCCGAATCAACATACTAGACATCACTAGATGGCGTGGATGGTTCACTTGATCGAGCGGTGAACAAGAAGTCTTCATTGTCTGACTGTTCTTGTTGCTCAGCAATATTACCTTGCTGGTGGGGTCTTCTTTTCCAGTTCCCCTTTTTCTGCCCGTGATAATTGTTTGAATGTCCCTTGTAAGTTTGTTGTTG
This sequence comes from Taxus wallichiana var. yunnanensis, assembly GCA_018340775.1. Taxonomy (NCBI): domain Eukaryota; kingdom Viridiplantae; phylum Streptophyta; class Pinopsida; order Cupressales; family Taxaceae; genus Taxus; species Taxus wallichiana. The sequence continues at coordinate 369,575,710 of CM031233.1, forward strand.
TTGAGGTCCAGCATTGCTTGATGAACCTTTCTTATATGTGTTAAACCAACATTCTTGCAAGTCATGTCCTCTTTTGCAAATGGGACATCGCTTCTTCTGTTGATTGTCCCCATGATACTGATTCTGATGTGGGGACTTCTGATAGGATTTAGGTTTTCCTTTACCTTTTCCTTTCCATTTTTGATGTGAAGACAGTGCCTGCTCCTCTTCATCATCCTTGTTGTGCATTGCTTCCTCTTGTTGCAGTAGGTTTACTAACTTGTCAAAACTAATTGTCGTATCTGACAAGTTTAGAGTTGTGACAAAAATTTGGTAAGAAGAAGGGAGAGCTCTCAGAACAATGGGAACGAGAGACTCATCTTTGACCTCTTCTCCTAGGGCTAGAAGTGAAGCCCTCAACTCTGCAACTCTTCTTAGGAAGGCTTCAATTTTCTCATTCTGTTTGAATTTCAATGTATGTAACTGACTCTGCAAATTGAGTATGACATTCTTGTTCTTGGCCTCATATATTGTGCTCAGCTTATCCCAAGCTTCTTTTGCTGATGTGGCATCTCGAATGTGGACTTGCACATCGTCGGATACTCCAAACAAAATGATGAGTTTTGCTTTCTGATCTGCTCTATCAAATTGTCGTTGTTGTGTTGCATCCGTTGGTGATCTAGTTAGAGTACCAGTCACAACAGGCCAGATTTCTTCAAACTCAAGTTGTGTTTTGATTTTTGTCTTCCAAGCAGCATAGTTGCTTCCTCTGAGCAATTGTGAATCCGGAAGAAAAAATTTGGGGGCATTGGTGCCCATTTTGCAGAGTTCACTGACAGGGTTTGGCTCTTATCACTCCAGGTATTAGGTCTCCCAATCTATATACCGTCAGTCCGATATACCGAACCTTTCTATATACGCACCCTTCCGATATACCCATCGATACGTGGAAGAAGCTCACCCTTTCTATATACCCGGCGGTATGTGAAAGAGGCGTTAACGTACGTGAAAGAATTCGATACGTGGTACCAAGATAGTACTGATGGGGTCTGTGTGATTATTGACACCGGCTCAAAGAAATATCCTCATACGCGCGCATAACTTCGCTATATACTTGGATAATTTCTCAGTCTGGATTTATGTCTTGCAATCGTTCACAAGATGGATGGGATGGTTCAAAGTGTGTGCATTGTGACCTTATTACTCCCCATCGATTTATAGGGACGATGCCCAGATGACGTTGTTGCAGCTATATTAGGCATTAAGTGCAGTAGTAGTCACGACGGCTTTACCCGTAAGCGCTTCCCAGAGGCACTGTATATACCGAACAGCTGCGAATGAGATCTAGGATCTCGTGAGTGTTCTGAGAACCAAATTTACTATTTTTATTACAATTTTGCGAGTTTACGAAGCGATTACAAAGTTTTGCAGTTGACTATGGCAACCTACAAATTAGTACAATATATAATAAAATTTGAATGACAGGCAAAAAATTACAGTTTCGGGGTCCTGGTGACCTCCTGAACCCAAAATGCTAAAAATTGCAAAAAAATAGCTGAAAATGCAATTTTTAGGTGGGTCTCCTTTTGCAAAAAAATGTCTGGAATGAGAAAACAGACCAAATAGGAGAAAAAAAAAATTTACCCTAAATTAGGGATTCTCCGCTAAATTTAGTTAGTTATAACTAAATTCAAAAAATCTGCTAAATTTAGCAGTTCCGCCAAAAATTCCGCCAAATGCAAAATGTGAAGTTGGGGGTGGGATTTGAACCATGCACCTCCCACTTCTAAGGCTTTCCCTCTATCCAACTTGGCCACTTAAGGGCACTTGATGTAGAGATGAACAAACTTGTATTTAAAGTATGTGAAAAAATGGCTTACCTTAGAAAATGCGCCCTAGATGAAGGATCCACGTGGCAGCAGCTGGTGAGAGGCGTTTTTAGGTTATTTTTTAGCTAAAAATCCGGATCTGAAGCATCTACAACACTTTATCTCCTTTGGCCGCCACTTTTACCTTATTTCTCACCATTTTTTTTCATTTTTTTATTCTTCTTTGATCTTTGCTCAATGTATGATGCAGGTCACGTTTTTTTGAGTTTGGGCACCTTTTTTTTCTTGCCACGCACTGTACAACATGTATTTTTGCTGTATTTTTGCCTTGGGCTGCGTTTTGAATGCCTGGACTGCGTTTTTTTTTCCTTTGGGCGCGTTTTGCAGTTGCTGGGCACGTTTTTTGACTGTATTTTCTCACAAAAACGTTTTTTTTTCTCTTTGTGCAGGCGCTGGGGGCAGCAAATGGCGCGGGCAAGCTCAAAAAAATGTTTTTTTTGCTATGCAGGCCGTGGGGAATAGCAAGGGCACGTATGCTCTAAAAAACACCTTTTTTTTTCCTCGTACAGGCGCTAGATCAAGAAAAATGCCTCTTCTCTTTTTTTTTTTATTTTCTTTGCTCTGTGTATTCACTGCAGGGGCATATACACAGCAAAGCAAACCTCCAAAACAAGATATACCTCTAAATGCAGTAAAAACAAAACCCTGATTGGGGAAAATTTTTTTTTTAAATTCAATACCTGTAGCAATTTTTGCCTGGTGCTGAGTGCACCAGTGCAAAAAAAATTTGCCTTCCAAGTACCTGGAAGGAACAGGCTGATGTGGGGGAGGCAGGGATGGGGCTGGGAGTTTGCACGAGGCTGCACAGGCTCTCAAATGCTGCAAACACGTCTCCAATCTCCTCTCTCTCTGCTGCTCTCTCTTCCACACCTTCACAGGGCCAGAATTTCGCTCTGGTACCAAATGTTGATTGAGAAACAGGGACGGAAGCCTGTGATATTTTATTAATCTCAATCAGTAAAAATTACAGAGAATGGGCTGCAATATTTATAGATATTGCACAGCCAAATACATCGAGAAAATGAGTTGCACAGGTGCAACCAAAAACCAGAATTCACAAGCTTCCAATAACATCCGGGAAGCAAAATTACATAAAGACAAATATATTGTTTAAAACAATATAACAATATGAATACAAACAAATATGGTTGATTAACCATATAACCATTAAAATTAATTAAATAATAATCCTATGCATAATTAAATAATAGGATAATATAATTTATCCTAACAATCTCATAGCATTGTTAGAAAATATTTTTGTAGGTACCCCGAACCTACAAATTATGTGATTCAGGATGAAATCCTTGACAATTTGATTAGTTGATTTCTTGGTGGGAATAGCTTCAACCCACTTGGTAAAATAATCTATGGCCACCAGTATCCATTTATGCCCTACACTTGAGGGATTTGAGATTTCTCCAATAAAATCCATGCCCCATTGTTTAAAAGGAGATTCTATTGACACTTGTTGCAAATGAGGGGTAAGCTGAAGCTTTCATTCTTCCTAAAAATCTTTGACACTTGTCACATTTCCTAACCAACAAGGTTACATCCTTGAAAATTTTAGGCCACTAGTAACCCACCCTCAAGATCTTGTGTGCAAGGTTACTCTACAAGAAAAGTGGCCTCCACATACTCCCCATGGAGTTCGAAATAATTTTTGGGTTTTTTCCTCTTTTGATACACCTCAAAATAAACCCCCTCGAGTATTATTCTAGGCCAACCCATAATGAGTTATGATATATTTTTAGGAGGCTAGTTTGAGTGTCCATCTCTGATTTTTATCTAGATGTCCTGAACAATCCAAATTTATAAGGTAGAATATTATATCCTTGTACCATATGAAATTGACTAATTTTTTATGGACATCCATAGTTCCTTGCTCAATATCATTGAATTCCATCACCTATAGGTTGCTTTCTGCCATTAATTTTACAAGGCCCAAACCTCAAACCAGCTTGGTGATCTGTATATCTATGTCATATTCTCACATCTTGTTCACCTAATGACATATTTTTCTAGAAACTTCCATCTGTGATAAAAATATCTTTGACCATAGTTTACGGAACATAGGCTATAATCTTGGAATTTAAGATATAAGGATTGAAAGTTTTAGTTATTCTTACCAAAGAAAAATCTTGCTTCTCCATGATGGTATACTTTAACTCAACACCCTGTAATGCTTTATTGAAAAAATAAATAGGCATTTCATTTCCCTCTTCATCCTTTTGTAGTAACATAGATGCAATAGTATTTTTAGAGGTAAAGGAAAATATCTGAAAAGCTTTCTTGTAATTAGGGGCTGCCAACACTGGAGCATTTTTAATGCTTCCTTAATTCCATTGAAATCTTGAAGAGCTCCTTCCTCCCATTGGATAAGTTGGTACCTTTTTAACATGTTTGTAATAGGGATAGTCATTTTATAAAAGTTAGAAATGAACCTCCTAATGAAATGTATTTGATCAAATAAATATTGAATCCATTTCTTAGTTTTTGGGATAGGAACTTTACCAATTGATTCCACGCTTTCAAGATCAATCATGAACCCATCTTTTGATACAATGTGCCCTAATAACTTTTCCTTTTAAACCCAAAAATGGCACTTCTTAGGATTCAATGAGGTGAAATATTCTCTACATATCATCAACATATTGTCTACATGCTTCAAGTGATCACTTCTTTTTCTAGAAAAAAATGCCACATCATCTTGATAAATTGTAATAAATTCATTGATGTATCCTGAGAATGCAACATCCATAGCTCTTTGAAATGTAGCCCCAACATTCATCAAGCCAAAATGCCTTCTCACATTTAATTAGGTACCCCATGAGGTAGTAAAATAAGTTTTGATTATCTCTGATTGCTCTACAACTACTTGGTTATACCTTGAGAATCCATCTAATGTAGACAATAAATTAGATCCAGTGAAAAATAGTAGCATGTTGTCCATATTAGGCAATGAAAATTTATCTTTAATAGAGGCCTTGTTCAAGTTTCTAAAATCTACACACAACCTTATGTCTCCATTTTTATTTGTCACTGGCACTAAGTTTTCCACCCATGAGGAATATATTGTTGGTTGTATTATACCCCCATCCCTTAAATTTTTGATCTCTTCTTGCATCTTGAGTGATAGAAGTGGTTTAATGGGCCTTTTTTTACTAAATGGTTCATCATCAAATATACCCTCCATGTATTCTTTTAGTTCTGAGTAAGACCATGTTAAGAAGTTTTGGTAAATTTTTAACAACTCAAAATAGGGTTGCTTTTCCCCCTTACTCAAATTAGTCTCTGGTCATATCTTTCTAGGTTTTTCCTTAGTTCCCAAATTAAGCTCCTCCACATCCCTTGAATTTGAGATGTGTCTATGGACTACCCTATCTGCATTATCAAAATTTGATTCAAGAGTAACCAACCCTCTGGGAATAAATTTGGTTTTAATCTGAATCATGTCCTTTCCAAACAAGGTTTCTTTTCCATCACAAACAGAAACCATAGGTTCCTAATCCATACATGGGTTGGTAAATTCTCCTTCATTTTGAAAAATATTCTAAACTTGGGCATCATATTCAAAAACTTGCCAATGTTTTACATTATCGGGACATATGGTCTTGACAATACTTCAATATCATAGTCACAATAAGGAGAAACAATGCAATTTTCAAACTGGATCAAGCACTACCAACCTACTATTGCAGTATTTTGAATTCAATCATGATACAATAAATTAAAGGTGTCAAACATTTAAATAAAATCCCAAACTGTATGCTTATACTATTTCATCCTTTTATTTTTAGTATCATAAAATTTTCAAACTTGTTTGAACATAAACTACGATCCTCCTTTAACAACTATGTCCTTAATATCATATTTCCAAGAAATCCTCAAACCCAAATGAAGTGTCTCATACTCAACAATATAATTCGTGCACTCAAACTTTAGTTTGAAAGAAAAATTAAAATTCTATCAACTAGGATATATAAGGACAACTCAAACACCATTCCCCATATTGGAGCAATCTCCATCAAACATCAAAGTCTAAGGGACACCAATCAGATCCAAGCATTTACTCTCATTAATATAATGTTCCTTGAAGTCTTTATAACCAAAAACATTATTGACATCTACATCTATATATAGTACTTCATAAGAAGCATTATTAGGATCTTAAAGTAGATGTAACTTCTTCTTTTCCCCATACAACTTAACAAAATTACCCCCTACTAGTATAGTGGTGAATGACATATCCATTTGCACACTTCCACCAACACTGATAGCCGATTTCCTTGACAATAGCATACCTTATTTAGTAGGGCAGTCCATAATAACTACATTGATAGTCAAGTACTTACCAGGGTAAGCTGCTAACTACACCACCAAACCTTTGACGTATCTAATTACTGGTACCTCTCTAGAATCCATGGCAGTGCACTTCCCAAATCTTGTTGTTACTTTGATATCCATCTCATTCATCACTTCAAGTGGCGTGACATTATAAAAATCCCCTGAATCAAACATGAAATTATGAACAAGTATGTATTTAATAATAAAAGTAGTATAGAAGGGATCAACATCAAGTTGAGACTCAATAAGGGTAGTGCCTAAGTACACTTCAGATATTCCCCCAAATTTTCCAATGTTTGTGGCACTTCTGATTCTTCAATAACACGAGGAAGATCAACATTGTTAACATATTTACCTAGGACTACCACCTCTTCCTTAAATACAAAGTACTCAAAGGCTCTTCTTCTATGCTCAGGGATCATAAGAAACTCAACAATAGGTATAATGACCTTGATCTGACTCAAAATTTGAACCATGTCATAGGGAGTGTACTTAGGTAAAGTTTTATTGAGGGGTAGTGTAATTTCTTGCTCTTGGAGTATAAGGTTGATGATGGCTTGGGAAATGTTTCTGGATTTTTTATATTAAGCTCGGGTTTTTGGTTGCAACATCCTTCTTCGGGGGATCTTTTGGGATATTAGTGAGAAGTGGATTTTTTTGGGGAAGTGGCCCTCCTCCTTTGAAAACTCTACTTCTGAGATTGTACTCCTTTTCCTAAGAAACTACTACATTCATTAATAATTGTCTATCCTCCTCAGAAGGAATTCCACCATCATATTTATGAATCATCAATGATCTCAAATATTCAAAATCATGATTAGGAAAATCAAAAGCATGGACCATATTAATATCAATGTTAGTAGTGGAAGGAAAAAAATTATTTTTGTATCCAAATTTTTTTCACCATTCTTGCACTCAATAATTCAGTAGAAGTAGCTCCTAGCTGTGAACCATTTGTGCATTCCATCATGAAAATGTCACCATAAGTAGTACTTTCATCAATCTCTTCATCTTCCTTAACAGGGTCACATGGGGCATGTGGGAGGAAATATTTATCACACCAGTTGATGACATGAGATTCTTCTACCAAGGAAAATATATCGAGTTAATGGATCAGGGACTAACTTATTTTCTCTTGGTGGTTGTTGTTTATTTCTTGATCTTGTGAGCCCCTTTCCTCTCTAATTTTATCTATGATCACCTATATGATGATTCCCAAATTTGTTTTTTCCCTAAGGTTGGTGTTGGCCCGAGAGCTTTTACCAATTCCTTTTCTCTACTCTAGCACGTTTATAGGAAATTTCCTTGACTTCTCTTTCCATAGTCTTAAATAATTCTTCAAGATAAACTCCCTTTCTTGTTTGAGTCTTTTTAGGATTGGTTAGTTTGATACCCTCCCTTTTGGAAGGTTTTCCTTCTGCATTGATATTATTTTCTATCTAGACTATCATGGAGAAATATTACCTCAATGTCTCGGCGGTTTTGTCTATTAAATAGTATGATTCTTTCTTATGAAAGGAATAAAAATACTTTATTAGGTAAGTTTGATCACTTGGTCTCAATATTATAGGTAGTCTATTCAAGGTTTTTCGAATCTATCATTAAAATCTAGGACAGGTTCATTGGGATTCTTTTTTATGTTCTCAAACTCTTAGAGAAGGAACCTTAGATTAGTCTTATCCCTATATTGAAATTTGAAGGCATTTTCCATTATTACTCGTGAATCAATATAAGTTTTTGGCAAATATTTATACCAATCATGAGCATCCTCTTCTACATTATGAGAAAATTACTTCACATATACATCCTCATGCTCAATCTCAAATTCTTCCATAATATTAGTAAAGATCCTGAGGTTTTGGTCACCACTGATGGCATTATTCCCTTGAAATTTTTGCAATCTATTCCTTGCATCATTAGGGAATGCATTAGGATAACCCACCATACCCGTGAAATCTATAGGTCTATATACATTAACAAAAAATGGGGGTCTAGGAGGTGGGAGTGCCATATTATTTTGAGGAGGTGTTTGAATATGAGGATTAAAATGGTATGGGATAGGAGGTATTTGAGGCAATGGGGTATGATCCTCAAAATACTGATCCTTCAATGGTTTGGTTTCACAAAACACTCTATTACTTCTTAATGATAAAAGAGGAAGATGAGGAATACCTATATCAATTGCAAATGAAGGCCACTCACCAGTTGGAGTATACAAATTTGTATAGGGACTGCTTGATCCAAAATGTATGAGGAACTAGAATAATCCTCTATCAAAGGTTGATCACTCTCAACCACAGGCACTACTTTCTCTTCTAACCTTTGATCTCCCAAATCTCTCCAGACTTGTTTCTTAATTGGATTTGTCCTTCCTAGCTCTGGAAACAATTTTCTAGTAGGATTTGTCTTGAAGAAGGATCTTATTCCTTTCATATTTATAAATCTTAATGATATATTTCAATAAATTACAACTTGAAGCACTCATTATTTTCTATAAATTCTAAACAATGTGGAGTTGCCACTAAGGTCTTGCACCTTAGATGTGTAAATTTTTGCAAATGACTTGTCAATTGAAACTTAATGACCAATTTCAATAAAAATTGACAAATCTCAGTGTACTTTATCAGTATTTACCCCTAGCCAAGTATATTTAATGGAAATCCTACTTAAACTAGGAAAATATTAAGCAAATAAATTCGATGAAGCTTATTTTTCATAAATCTCAATAAAGGATGATGTGTATACCATGTATTTAAATATAAACATATGTAACATGTTACCATAGGTAAATATTTATCTGTATTTCCACAAATAGTCCCTAAAAATGGTGTTAGAGTGGTGTTAGCACCCAAATAGGTTCTCCTTTGAATTCAAGAAGCATCAATGATCCGAACAGGATGCTTAGAGAAAGATAGATCATAATTTCAATCATTTTTTAGCCAAGGAAGGATCTAACTATCTCTTTTTCACTTGATTTTTTAAAAGATGCATAACATCTCACTAAGGGTATGACCTACCCTACTACTTTAGGTTATGCCTGCAACTAGGGTGAGAGGACCCATTTTTTAACCTATATTTGTGAAAAGCAACAGATGGAACAACAATATTTGGACTCCTTTTCTTAAGGAAGTGAAAATGTCCTCAAGAATATATGGTCATTATAGACATTATCTAACTCTCATGAGTTGTCACACTAGAAAATGTAGATATCTTCTAAAGAAGGATCAGGTTACTAAAGAAAATCATAATTTCAACTTACATCTGCATATTTTGGATAAAGGATGGGTAAATCCAACATATATCCTTAGTATTTATGCATAGATAGTGCAATCAAGGTTAATTCATGTGGATGTGATGGTTATTAGTTGTGATTTTGATGTATTGTCAAAAATATAAGTAGGATAACTTTTTTATTATACAAAACCATTGAATGAATCTTACAAATACTACAGACAACTATTCTTAATGATAAACTATGGATCACACAGTCTAAAGAAATCTTTCAACCAGAAGTTTTGTGTTAATGGAAGCCTAATAACACATGATTTCACACAAACTTTGAGAATTAAAACACAAAATCCCATGAAAAACTCTCAACAAAATTCTAACAATATTTGATCAAATAGGTTCCATATACACTCAGAAACTTACAAATATCCCATGTCAAACAAATACAAATTAATTTTAAAACTATTTACCACATTTTGAAGGAAATCTCCATCAATTATGTAATTGTAGATACCAAATTATCACTATTCTAATTAAGGATTTATGTAATTAGAAAGATTAATTAGCATAAGATTGCAACATAAATGTAGAGAATTTATTCAAAACAATTCCTCTTGAACAAATTAACAATGCTTGTGAGACTACATAGAAATTTATTGAAGAACACCAATTATTCAATAAGGAGACACAAAAACGATGACATAAATATTTTCCAATAACTAAATAATACAATCATCTTGGTGAGAAGGCATGGGAACAAATGAATAACAATTTGGCTACCTTAGATTAGTTCCATTTTTGTCTTGGTATAAACTTTTTCTCACCTTTCTTTTCTAAATCTTAGAAAATTTTAACCCCCTTTGATATTAGAACATGTATCTCATATCTATATAGCTTCTTTGACCATTCCTTGAGTTCCCCCCGCCCCCACAAAATATTTTTTTAACCAAATATTCCAAAGGAACACTTTTGATTCTTTTGTTTGAGAATCTTATCATTTGTTGTGCCAAGTGGAGAAATGCATTACAAACATTTTCAGGTGTGTATTTTATTCTTGTGTGGTGAATAAAATGCTTACATCATTTATCCTAACATCATAATTTTTTCCTTCATTTGGGTTAGTTTGTAAAGTCCTTTTCATAAATCACAGGAACCCCAAAATGGATTTATGTGACTGATAATCATTCTTAATTTTTAAATATTTTCGTTAGGATACACACACTCTTCTCTACTTTACTCAGAATTGGATGTTTTCTACCTATTTTGTGTCATGTCATCCTGGTTATCATCCTTTTGCAAGATATTATTTTTCTTCACATTTATCTCCCTTGTGCGAGATGAGCAAGAAATATTTTCTCATTCAATGGAAATGATTCTGTCTAGTTTAGCTCGTATGTATAATTATTTCTATAAATTTATCTCGTCTACCTCTCCTTTAAAACTAGTTTTTCCTTTTCCTTTGAAAGTGATAATAAAAATTAGACTTCTTTGTTGGTGTGATGGTAAGGGTAGCGGTAGAAAATAACTTCAAGGAAATATCTTCAGAGGACTTAAATATTATTATTGACTTGTAAGGCACAAATTAAGCATTTGTCAAGGATTTGTTTGAGATGGCTAACCTAGGGGACAAAAAAGGGCCTTTGACACACTAGGTAGTTTAGATTTCTCTCATGCTAAGTTTAATTAAGATTAATCTTGTTTTTTCAACATTTCAATCTATGTATTATCACCTCTTTCAATGGGAGAATAAAAAAAATAGAGGTGTTGAAAAAAATTGGATTGAGAGAAGGTCTATTGTAGCAAGAATAATTGAATATGAATGCCCTTTCTTGTGTGATAAAGGTTTTGTTAAAAATATTCCTTATGAGTCTTATGTGCTCTATGATAAGACTCCAATTTATTTTGTTCCCATCGTTACTTGTAAGATGGGTGAATTAGAGAAACATCTTTCTTCTTTGGAAAAAGGTCCAATAGGACCTATGTCATCTCAACCATCTACAACACCACCACTATCAACAAGAAGGAAAAGGAGAGAATCCAGTTCTCAGCCCCCATTATCATTTTAGATGAAGAGGAATTAGGGCCTTCATTTCTTCAGCACCCTACAACATCAACTTCTAAAGGAAAGTCCATTTTACATCCCTCAATCCCTCTAGAAAAACAATATTATTTAATGGATCACAATTTTTCAGGACCTCAACTTGTTCCTCTTCCAAGGTAACATCCACCTTTAACAAGAAGGCAAAAAAGTGAGTCCAATTCCAGGTCTTTTTTCCTATTGGTTCCAAGACCCATAATTCTTTCTCTTCTAGCCACTCCAATTTCTCCTACTAATCCTTCTTCTACTTAGACTACTCCAAGTAGTTCTATTCCATATAATGTAAAAATGAAAACAAAATTTCTTGGTGGTGGTTTAGATCTCTTGGATTGGGTATCTTCTATTCAGAAGAAGATATAATTGGGGAGGATTCTAGATGGTCCCAAGATGGACATGAACACATTAAAGGACATGGGGATGTCTCATAATTTGGTTGGGGTAGTCATATTTGTTCAATCAACTTAGGGTTCAGGGGAGTTTATACCAAGAAAGAATAGGCTATTGAGAAAAATAGCCTCTTTTGGAGAAGATCTTAAGGTGGGAGCAAATAATGATTGAATATTTGTCTTCTCTTGATACCCCATTTTTCTTTTTTCATAATATAAAAGATAACAAACAATTTCATTAGTTTACATGCTTCATGATGGATTTGAAATCTTATCAAAGCAATATAAAAGTCTAATGTATTGTATCAAATTACATATATGTCTGAAAATAACAACTTCAAAGTGAATTTTAGTTTTTATGAAACAAGAATAACATTTGAAATAGGATGAAAATAAATTTCAAGGAAAACAAGCCTAGGCTTGTTCATCAGTCATGTCTGTATCTTTATCTTCTTCATCTCCTTCTTCCTTGGGTTGCCTATCCACATATGCATCATACTTCTAGAATAGATCTTTTATATCATCCTCATCTAGGCATGTATGGTGCTAAAATATCAAGGCTTATCTACTCATTATGTCCACACATTGATCCATCTTTCGTTTATATTTCCATGGTTTTGATTTTAACTCTACAATTTTGGTTTCTACAGTCATTAGTGTCTTAATGAAGTTTTCTCTTTGGATATTTTACTCGAAATAACTGATTAAGAAGTCAAATTTCAGATCACCATAACTCTTTTGAATTTATCAAATACCATGTCTTCTAACTTTAGATCAATAGTGTCCATAATCTTTTCAACCCATTTCTTCTCTGTCTCCATTTTTTCTTTGATTCCATTCAAAACCTCAATTTTGATTTTGGAAAAGTCTTCAATTGCATATTGAGTTCCCATGTGTTCAATTAGCACAATTCCTTCCTTCTCAACTAAGTCTTCATCTAATTGAGTAATACGATTCAGCTTGGGGAGAATTCCCTCAAAATAGAAAAGCTCATTATCACATTGTTCAATTAACTCATCAATTTCATTGAGCTTATTCTTAAGCTCTTCATATTTCATCCTAGATTTCTCAATGGATTTATTCCCCTTTTCCATTATCTTCTCCACCCAAGTATCAACATATTTGACCTTTTTGAACACATTTTCAATTTGTCTAGTAGTAATAGTGGATGTATCTTCTTGACCTTCAATAGTTTAGCCTAATAATTGTTATAAACATGAATTTAAGGATCTCACCTTCTCTTTGAACTTCCTTTTTAATATTTATCCTCATCCACTTTGTACAACAGAACCTAGATTACTTCTGACACTTCTTGATTTAATGCCTCTCTCTCGGGTTTTCCTAAAGGAATAAATTGAACATTATAGTCACTTGTAGTTATATCACTTCTTGATTTTACCTCATGTGGAATTGCCACCTCCAAAGTTCTAGATCCATATGGGTCAGTATGAGTTTTAGTAATGACCCTAGAATTTTTGGAGCCTTTGTGGGTTTTGGGAAAGCCAAAGCTGTAAGATCTATGGCTTTCATAGGTACAACCTCTTCTTCTTCTTATTCTTCTTTTGAAATCAACTCTCCTATCCAACCTTTTGTAAGAGCAATTCCCACCTTTGTATATTGTAATGCATGTTGATATTTTTGGGAAAACAACCCATTTCTTATACATTTCTTTAACATCTTGCACTAATGGATCCTTATCCTATATTTTATCCACTTCCAATGTTGATTCCTTAGGATCATCTTGTATTGGCACTTCCCCCACTTGCTTCTTTTCTTGATTTTGAAATTTGGGTTGACCAAATTCTATTTGATTCATATCAACATTTAGAACATGTTCTCTATTTGTCTCCTCAAATGATGTACTCATAACCTCTACATTTTCCTTGGGAACCTCTTGGGATGGTGTTGTTCCTTTAGGTAATTCTTTTTCTTCTACAATTTCTACTTCCTTTAGAGGTTGTTGTTTGGTGGAGATATCCTCATGAACTGGTATACCAATTTCCTTTTGTTCTTTTGATACCTCCTTTTGTAGCACAGTGTGCTAACTCCCATGAGTTGATCCTTCACCTTTATCATTTCCTTGTATACTCTGAATTTCATCAAATTTTTCCTTTGTAATGGTTTCTTTTGTAGTCTCTATCACTTTTTCTTTAGAAAAGTTTGTCTTTTGAGGTGATCCACTACCTTTGGTAACCTTGGTTTCCTTTTGGGATCCTTTTCACCTGGTGCCCCAATATCCATAATTTCTCCACTAGAAATTCCTTGAACTTTGACTTGCTCATTTCTGAAGTAGTTTGGACTTCAAGAAGATACTTCTGACATTGGAATTTTTGACTCAATAATTGGCACATGGGTTGATTCCTTCACTCCTTCACTTGACTGGAGGATACCCATATCTTCTACCACTTGTCTTTTATTTGATACTACAAATGTGTTAAGTACATGAATATCCTTATTTGTATCTATATCCTTTATTTTGATTGGGCTTTTTGTTGATTCATGTAATTGATCAAAAAGAGGTATACTCACACCTTCAACTGGTGTTGCATCAAATTTCTTCAACCCTTGTTCTAACATAGAACTATCTAGTATATTAGATGGTATACTACCTCTAGACACCTATTCTTGAGAAATATAAGTTATTACTTCTCCGGGGATAAAGTTGAAGCTAGAAATACTAGTTTTATACATGGACTTACTTGAGCATCCATTTTTTCTAGTTGCGGAGTTGTTTATAGAACCATAGAAACAATTATTGGTTGTTTAAACATGCATCCGCATCTTGGATCCGAAGAGTCTAGCTATTTGATACAATAATGGAATTATCTTCAACTTGTGGAACCTTGCGAGCTTGAAATAAATCTTGAGATAAGGCCATTTCCTCTATCTATCTCTACTACTAGTGATACTCCTAATGATGAATGGGAAAACTAAGCTAACAATGCCAAGGGACGAAGGATAGAAGGATAACATGAAAATAAACTACACTAAAAGGTGATAACACATGAAAAATAGGGATGCACACTATCTATTCTAGGTGAAAATGAAGGAAAATGTGTGAAATAAAGCTACACACATGTTGCACACTTAAAACATATTTACAGATCAAATTTATTGAACACAACTAAATAAGGAGATGCAAGGGTCATAGAATGACATAATGAGAACAAAATGTAATAGAAAGGCAATGATAAATAATATAAACACACTTAGGATAAGGAATAGTCACAAAATGATGCTTCCATTACTTCTAAAAATACATAGAGTTGTTACAATAGTGAAAGAGGCTACTATCCACATGCATGAGGTAGATCTAGAGGTCTGTGACTAAAAATATAGAGAAATGAAGTCCTTGGTAAAGTACCTAGGGATCAAAAGTGTCCAACATAACAAATGAGCCCAAATCTTACATTTATAGATGAATCCATGGAAGAAGAAGAGAAGGAGGGAAAATCTGAATTTGAAATGTAACCACCAATAAGAAGCATTCAATGCCTACAAATCCACCTAAAAATCTATCAATTGTATTTCCCCAAGTTTGTTTCAAGTGTTAAAGAAGGAAGGAGGTTGAATCAAATCAAATCGAATGGTTAGAGAAATTAAATCTATTCATTAATGTCTAGAATGTCATTTTCCCATTTATCACCTACCAGATCCGCCAAGAATTTGAATTTGAATGTTTAGCACTATAGCCCATGTCAAAGTAGCTATCGATTGAGACTAGGAATGTGCCGATCAGAACTTTGTAGAAAAATATATGGTTTTGAAGTTTTTCGAGTCTTATACACATGCAAAACATGTGCCGTATGTGTATTGGCTCGAAGGATGACAAACAGTGGAAATTTTTTTATTATCTTTTCCACGTGTCACTCATTGCTTCATCACATAATTCAATTCCCTATTAGTGTGCTTTGATTGGTTACATGTGGCACACTCAAGCATGTCACGAGAATGAGATGGAATGGAAAGGTAGAAAGGAAGGAAAAAAACATGCATGAGGAAGAACAAGGCATGGGAAGGAGGTAGAAGAAAGGTGCACCCAACACACATGTGGAAATGAGTCAAATTCATGAGTGGAGAATGCATAGGTAAGGCACAATTATTACAAGATAATGTGCGGGGAACATGAGATGGCCAGGGACTTAGCTTAATTGAAGAAAGTGCAAGGCATGTGTACAAGACAAAATAGCTGCTAGGAAGAAGGTGAATGTTCCAACGATGCATATAGGGAGGATTGGAACAAAGAGGAAAAGGAAAATGAAAGGGGAGAAGGGGAAGCATGCAAGGGTACACTAGGAAAAATAAGGGAGGCGTGTGAAGAATCTACAACCAAGGGAATGTGCCAAGTGAAATTTTATACGTACAACCTTGCAATAAAGAGCTCAGAGCCATAATATGTCTACAAGTTATCCAAATAACTAGGAGAGTTATTTGGATAATAGTTTTTGGAAATTTTGGGGCCATCTTCCTACTAGATGAATGAGATCAGTAGCCTAGAGCATCCATTGGGAATGGAGTCTACTATATAATCATGGAATTCAGATTTGTAACTTTAAAGAACTGCTCCTGAAGTCACTCAAAGAATCATTTCTTGAATTTATTCCAAATCCTATAGACTGTTGGAAGAAGATAGGCATCCTAGAAGAAAAATAAGAGCACATGGGGGAAGAATGCAAGAATAAAGAACTATGCATAAAAAAACTAATGTGCATGTGATAAACTTGGAATAATTGAAACTATACGGAATTATGCAACAAACTTAATGGTAGGGTTTGAGATGGATCCCATTTACTATGATTTGTAGTGTGCCTCCATTAAGATGAGTTAACTTGAAAGAGTTAGCTTCCTTGTATGAACTGATGGTGTATGGGCCACTCCAAAGTGCATCAAATTTTGAATCACACCCTAGTTTAGCTTTGTTAGCATCTCATTTCAAAACCAAGTCCCTAACTTTGAAATTTTGAGGCCTAGCATTTTTTTCAAACCATTTTTTCATTACTTGTTGATGCTTTTATATCTTGATCATGGAATAATTCCTTGATTCTTCAAGATAACCAACTTTTCCATTCTTATTTCTCTCTCGATCTCGTGCCTTCAAATTCCATCTACTATGTAAGCACCAATGAGTTCAAATCTAGTGTCAAAGGAAGGGTGGCCTCCTTGCCACAGATAAGATTGTATGACGAAGTTCCTATCGACTTTTTAACTTTGATTATATCTTCCCAGATCACGCGTGAGACCTTTATATGCCATTTTCTTTGGTTGATGTTCATTATGTGTTTCATGATCCTGATCAGGTTCTTGTTTGTTGACTCTACCATACCATTGCCTTAGGGGTAATAGTTAGAAGAAGTAATTAGATATATTCCCAGATTTAGAGCCCAATCAATGATTTTAGTGCTAAGGAAGGATTTTTCATTATCAGAGATAATGGTTTGAGGAACATCAAGCCTTTCTATAATACTTTCAATAAAGTCGACGATGACTGACTCGGTTGATTCTTTGAGCACAAATTTTTTTATCCATCTGGTGAAGTAATTTGTAGCTATCAACACCCACTTGTGTCCAAAAATCAAAGGTGGATTGATCATGCCTATGAATTTGAGACCCCATTGTGCAAAAGGTTAATATGCTTGGATTGGTTGGAGGGGAAGCACTGCCAATATTTTCATTCCCGTAAAAAAATGTATTCTTTACATTTTTTGACCCACTTGTATGCATATGAAAATAGGGTAGGCCAAAATATACTTACCATTATGATCTTCATTTCTGTAATTTTGGTAGAAAAGTGTCCACCAGAGAATCCATCATGAAATTCTGCTAACACTTTTTCAGTCTGTGCACTGTTGATACACCTTAGTAGCACCGCGTCAAGATTCATTTTGAAGATAAGTCCATAAATCAAAACATAAGAGATAGATTGTAACCTCAGATGTCTTCACTTTTTTTTTTAAACCAAGAGGGTATATACCCTTAGAAAGGAATGTGATCATGTCTTTCATCTAGTTGCGCATGTCAAGATCTGTATTCTTCTCAAGTTCTACATGTGGGAGATACTCATCGAGAAATAATGAAGTATCGATTCATTCTACATATCTAAAGCAATCTGCTTATAGAGTGCACTACCTCTTATTAGTTTTGTGGCTTTGATAGTCACATCATATTCCATGAATTTGGTCACCCATTGTTCTCTCTTTTCACATTTTTTTGCTCCCATGATGAAGTCTCTGACAGAAAAGTGGGACACTAACACCTTGATATGATTTTTGGCGAGCATATTTTTGAATTTATCAAGAAAATGCATGATGGAAAAGACCTTATTATCTATGTGACTGTACTTTAATTCATAATCCTTTAGTGTTTGGATGAATAAATCCACTGGTTGTTCCATACCGCTTTCATTTTCTTCTGTTAGGACAATAACAACACTCGCATTAGTGCCATAAGCATAGAGGATTAAATCCTTTGAATAATTCAATTTTATGAGTGTTGGCACATAAGCAATCTCTTTCTTGATTCTATTTAAGGTCTCCTTTCCATATGATGTCCATATGAAAGTTATGTCCTTCTTTAGCATGAGGGTGATGGGCCAAAGCCGTCCTACAAGTTAGGAATGAAATTCCTAACAAAATTGATCTTACCAAGGAAGGACTGTAAGGCATTTTTGTGCGATAGCAAGGAAATAGCTAGGATGGTTGAAATGCACTCAGGATCAATTGCGATGCCATCCTTTGAAACCACATGGCCCAAGAGCTTTCCATGTGCCACTACAAAATTACACTTCTTGGGGTTAAGGGACACCGCATAATTTCTACACCTTTCAAATACTTTCTCTAGGTGTGTTATATGATCATCACTTTGCTTTGAGAAGACTTTTATTTCACTAAGGTAATCCAAGATGAACTAATTGATGTATCCTTTAAAGGAAATGTCCATGGCATGATAAAATGTTGTTCCCGCATTTGACAAAACAAAGGGCACTTTTTGATATGCATATGTTCCCCACTTGGTTGTAAATGTTGTTTTTAATTGATCCTCTTCCTTGACCAGGATTTGATTAAAAAATTAATATCCATATAACATAAAAAATCTTTATGGGCTTTCCACAGCCTATAAAATCT
The DNA here is from genome assembly GCA_018340775.1 of Taxus wallichiana var. yunnanensis. Taxonomy (NCBI): domain Eukaryota; kingdom Viridiplantae; phylum Streptophyta; class Pinopsida; order Cupressales; family Taxaceae; genus Taxus; species Taxus wallichiana. The sequence goes on from CM031233.1 coordinate 369,594,758, forward strand.
GCTCCATTGAAATAAAATTATAATGATCATTTAGAGATGCATTGCTCAAGTCTCTAAAATCAACACGAGCCTGATTTCACCATTTTTCTTACTCATTGGAACTAAATTCGCGACCCAAGTAGAGTAGTTGATGGGAAAAATAATATCCACCTTAATGAGTTTTGTTAATTCCTTTCTCATGAGGGGATCTATCTTTGGATTGAATAGTCACCGCTTCTATCCGGAGATTGATACACGGGATTAAGGTCAATCGAGTGTTGAACAATACTTGGATCAAAACCTTTGAGATCTTCATACTCCTATGAGAAGATATCACTATATTTTTGGTAGAGAGAGTTGAAGTTATGTTTTTAGCATGCACACAATATTTAATGATCAACAACTCTTTTCTGTGTAAAATAGTGACTGGGGAGTAGTCTTCTTATGCGACACGCATATAATTTTCTTCACCCTTGAACTCATCATCAAGGATAAACATTTTCTCTAAGGTGACCAACCCTTTAGGAAGCTTATTTGACTTCAGTTGAATCACTTGGTCACCATAGCTATCATGCAATTCAACTTACATGCTTGATGAGAATTCAACTTTATTCTAGATGAACTATATGATCTGCACATCACTTTCAAATACTTGCTAGCTACTTGTTCTAATCCGAATGGATGGTCTGATCACCATCTTAATATGTTGAGTTTTTCCTTTGATAAAGTCCTCAGTAGGAGAGAACTACGAACCAAATGCAGCCATTTGATCATATTCCTTTTTCATTTAGTGTAGTACCACATGTAGATTTAGATCATCAAATCTCTCAAGGAGGTCCTAATTTTTTATTTATAAGCTTTGAGAAGCTTATTCTTTTCCTGGCACTTGTTGGTAACCTAATGGATAACCAATTCAATGTCCCCAAATATCTACAATGCCTTAATCCCTTTTTTCTTAGAAACAAGAATGCCATGCACCAATGCTTCATATTCTACAAATTTATTGGAGCATGTGAATCTGTAACCTATGGGTGAAGAAGAATATCTTATATGTAGGGGAAATGAAAATAACTCCTACTCTTGCGTTGTTTCTGCTTCTGGAACCATAAAATTATAATTTCCATAGACTAGGTTCAACTTGGTATTTCTTGAGTGCGTGCGGAAGTATAGCTTCGTCTTCAAGGATGCAATAAATACCAAGCCTAGTTTCATAAGATTCTATTTCTTCAACATATGGGTCAAATTTATTGTGCCTCTCACCGAATCATCAAGTACTAGATCAAGAATATAAGGTGGAAGAGGTTGTTCTTTATAATTTAAAGCTTTTTCTTCTTGGATTATAAAATTGTCTTGGAGATGGGATGGAACATATGACTCTAAGTGATAGGAAAATATTAGTTGAACTTGAATAGTAAATGGGTACCATACCTTGTCTTGGGTAACATATGAGACCAATCGGAAGACAAGTAACCATCCAATTTTTGTGGTAAATTATCTTGATAGACACAGGGAAAACAAAGGAGGTAGGTCATTGATAGATACATCTTGAGTTATGGTGAGGCTTGGACACACATAAAGGGTCAACTCAAGATAATTTATGATTCTATTGGCAAGAAAATTTGTTAGGTGGAAAAAATTGTGGATTTATTTCCAATGCTTTGGGAATCTAATCCCTCTAAACTAATGTTGTAGGTAGGAAATCATATTCCTACACACACTATTAGAAGTATCATCAAATGTATTTATGAGAAGAAAAACTTTGTAAGCATCATTAAGACCAAATGAAATTTTGATGAACAAAAAGTATCAAGAAAATCATTTAGTAAAAAAATCTAGAAACTCCTTCTTATATTAATTTCTCAAACAAAATTTGTACATAGTGGAGAAATGGAGGAAATTGAGAATGGGGGAAAGGAAGAATTTGGCTCTCCTTTGTTCTCTCAAGGTAGAATACACTCTTGAGCTTACAAAATTAATGACCAACCCTTTGAAATGGGAATGGCGTTACAATTTATAGAATGAGAGGTGACTTATCATCTTCCTCATGACCCTCCATATGCCTTATTTCTAACTTTAGACTATTCATATTCCTACAAAATATTTAAGTCCCTTTTATAAAATCAAGGTGACTTAATTTACATTATGTTTCTAAAGTCACTTTTAAGTGACTTAAAGGCATATCAAAAAGTGCAAACCCCAACGAAGAATTAGAAAATTTGAAGGAGAGAAAGTTGGGGGAGAGGGAGAGAGAGAGAGAGGAGAAGATGTTTCCCATGATGAAGTTTGATGGTCCTTGTTCATGGAAAGCTCTGATGTGATGAAGTTTTGAATGTCCCATTGTGCCAAAACTACTCTTTTAGTGTGACTTTCTATTTTTAGTAGGTGTCATGGGACCACTTACTATTTTTAGTAAGTGTCAAAAATGTCTGTTTCGATGAATTATCAGTTGTCGTGCACCTCCAATGTCTCTGTCTCCTTGCAGGTTCTTTTGTTGCTGACTTTCCCAAAATAGTAGTCCTATGTAGAAGACCTACTATTTTTAGAAAGTGGGATTTTGGAGGTCTGATTGACGTGGAATGAAGTTTTTTGATATGGTTTTTTTCCCAATATTTCCCCTCTAAAATTTTAGACCTGCTCGCTTAATAGTCCAAGAGATTTTAAACTTTCAAATTTTAGACTTAGCAGTGCTTCTGGACATGGAACCATTAATGGACCTCAAAATTATAGGTATGGTTTTCTCCTCCATTTTTGATGAAATAAATTTCATTGTGATATGTTTTTTCTTTTGATGCTTCATGTGTAATTCTACTTCATTTCACCCAACGGTTTGATGGGAAATTGGATTTTTTTCTTCGTTGAGCCAGAAGTGGGATTTCTTTGCCATGGATGCTCTGTTACAAGAGGAGAGTTTGAAGGTGTATTTTTGATGGCCTTGGGTAGAGGAATGAATAGAAAAATATATCTTTTTATTTCACATGCATCCGTTTGGGAGATTTCTTCAACTTCTCGTTTCATGGCCATGGAGTTTTCTTTTTTTTTCTTCTTCTTTTCTATGCTTCTCCTTTTGTGTTTGCTCCAATTTTCCTTCTAGGACCTGTGTGATTTCATGGAGTGAAGGAAGTACCTTTTGGTAGGTCTGGTTTGAGGTTCAGCAATGGAGGAATGGTGGTGAGAAGTTGAGAGGAAGAATGGAGAAAATATGTGCATGGCAGTGAGAGGAAGTGGACTAGAAGTGAAGATTTTAGAATTTTTGAATTTTGAAATCATGGAAGGAGAAGCTTGGGGAAAAATTTTTTCAATTTTTTTGAAATCAAGGAATGAGAAGCTTGGGAAATTTTCATGACTTGATGTCCTTGACCTCAGGGACATGAGGGACATCAAATTCCATGGGGGTGGTCAAGGTCACATGGATGACAAAAGTGGTGGATGGGATATTTTCCATGATGTCCCTGACCTTAGGGATGTGAGGAACATCAATTTGAAGGTGAGGTGAAAAGTTGCTTTTAAAGCAACTTAGGGAATGGATGCTCCAAAAAGTCGGTCTGAAATGGTCACATGGATGACCAAAAAACTCCCCATAGGGGATGGGTGATTTTTTCATGTTTTATGTCCCTAACCTTAGGGATGTGAGGGACATCAATTTCCATGGTGGTCTCTGGAGCTGACATGTGGCACTTGATCCGATGGCAGGGAATGGATGCTCCAAAATGCACCTGGGGGTTGAACTGTCAAGTTTGGAGGTCACATGAGGGTCCCAGAGGTCACATGGGGGATGGGAAATTTTTCAAAAGGTTTGTGTACCTAACCTTAGGGACTTTGGGGACATGAAATCCCACCAGGATCTGGTGTTGACACGTGTCCTCTCAAAAAATTGACTAACTCTGAACTGCCTTTGAGAGGGCAACTTGGAATGATGATAACTTGAGCTCCGGTGGAATTTATTGGTGAAATTTTATATGATCCTAACTGGAAATAAAATTTTTAATCCAATGGTTGGGGTATCATGTCTTGATTCATCCATTATAATCCCTAAAAATCAGATTTTTGATTTGAGACTCCACTTGCTGAGAAAAACTTACCTGCAAAATCCTATGCACCAAGGTGTTGTGAAAAATATGATTTCACCATCATGTAGGTCTTGGAATCCTCTTTCCATAGATGTTTTTTTACTTCTAACTCCATCTGGAGCTCCTGGAATCTTCTTTGAAGCCAATAGTTGTTTTAGGCTTGTGTACTTGACTAGGCTTGTGAACCCTATTTTTTACTTAGACTACTCCAAGTCTTTCAAAACTTCCCCAAACCTTCCAAAATAATTTCCATGATGTTATAAGGTATTTAATTCACCTCCATGTTGAATTTGGACCTTTTTTCTTCTCCACTGAGGGTTGATCCAGTCTGGGGAGGAAGCCAATGATAGCCCTTCCCAATACTGCCAGAAGATAACATCTTTTAAATGAACTCCTAAAATCACCTAGGGGAATGAATTGAATTTCCTAAATCACCTAGGGGATCAATGGTATAACATCAAATAGAGGTGAAAAGACTTACATGGAAAGACTGGGGTGATTAGGAATGATAAGACATGAAAATTTTGGCAAGGTATAGTTGTCGTGTTTGGAAATTGTCAATTTTCCTATTGCACATTTGCATGAAAAAACTGGCTCTAGCTTGGGGACATGACATGGACTAAGCATAGTGAAGACATGACATGAGAATCCCAGAATCTCAACTTATAACATATTGACTAGTGCCTTATCCATTGGGCCTGTGGAGTCATGTACAACTTACAACAAGAGAGAGAGAGAGAGAGAGAGAAAGACACACACACACAAAATGGAAAGGAAAAACACACACAAAAAAGGGAAACACACCTAGAAATCACCTATGGAAATCACTATGGTACAAGGGGGACAACCCACTTTCACTTGAAGAAACTTTTCATTTCTCAAAAGTTACCCTGAAGAGGCAACACCGAATGATGATGTTCTACAAAGCCATTGATGGGTTCTAGAAAGTACCTCCCTCCTCAGATGCTTATGAAAGTTAGGTGCTTTCATGATTATCCTTTGTACTTGGTAGGAGTGAGTCCATGTGAGCTTCTTGATGCTCAGGTCTTCACTTGGAAATTCCATTTCCTTCATGTTCTTTGAAATTGGTTTCATAGTGCCAGTTGCATTCCACGTTTATCCACATAGATGATTCTCCATCGAGCATCTCATCGCCACCCCAAAGCTGATTTTCATTCAAATTACTTGAACATTTTGGATTCTTTTCTTTCCTAGGTCTATGCTCATTGACCTCTTTTCCATGAGAAACTTCAAACTTATCCTTTTCCTTTACTCCATTGTGAGTGCTTGAGTACTTGATGGAAGAAGGATTGGACGTGACCTCATACTTGTCTTGTATGTCCATGACATGAGTGAAGAGATCAAGAATCAGCTCGGGGTCTTCCACAACTTCTATGCATCAAGATTTCTTGCATGGAGTTATGCTTCATCATTTCCTATAGCTCCTCTTTGTATGCCTTTGAAGAATATTTATTTTTCATCTCAAGGAAACTATCTAGAGGGATTACCTCATCATCTTGGGAATCACTACATTTTATCACTCCTTTGTCCAAAGGAGCTTCAGCTTCAAAGGCCTCAAAACTTCTTGCTTTAATTTGTTCATCATGGAAAGAATCTTCTTCTTCAAATGGGAAAGAAAATATCTCCATTTGTCATCATATCCACCAACCATTGGCTCGAGAGGGACATCATATTTCTCATCTAGATTTATTTCAACATAGCCCATCTTCACATTGGTTGAGGTTTCCAAGTCAACTTCACACTTGTCTTCAAGATTCATGGCTTGCATTAAAAGTTCAAGACTGATTTCAAGGGTCTTCTGTTTCTTCCATGGCTCTTAGTAAGTCCTTGTACAAATAGTTCTTTCCCATTTCTCAAGGGTTCATTCAACTAGCTTGGTCTCTTCCTAGGTAACATGATCAAGGGATTCCTCATCTTTGAATGGGAATGAGAAAATTTCTTCATCATAGATAAACACATAAGCTGATTTTTCTATTTGAAAATCATCAAGAACCATTTCCTCTTCTTCATGGTTTGCATCATCTAGAAATTCAGGGAGCTTGCCCTCTTGTAACTTGAATCTCCTCAATGCTTCTTCAAAGTCCAAATCTCTTTGGGAAGGCATGTCTGGACCTATCAAGATGGGAATATCCTCTTCCTCCTCAGTTGTCACAAAGTGATTCATTCACCTCCTACTACCTAGTACAAAATGTTAGCTTTTGGGCTTCTAGAATTTCATACCATGTACCTCATCTTCTTCTCGGGAAGAAATTTCTCCATGTCTCCCTTCACTGGTATGGTTTTAGAAGACCAATTCATCTAAATTTTCCCTCCCAAGTCTGGTAGAAATTTCTACTCAACAACATTCCGAATGAGGCTGGGACGTCTACTACCAAAATCATCATTGAAACTTTCTTGTCTGGAAATATGGTGAGAGCCACCTATGCATCTTTGACCTTCCCTACAAGTGAGACCTCTTTTGATTCCAAAGAGTAACAAGAGCCACTAGGTGGAGTCATGGTAAGTTTGAGAGCCTTGGTGACCTTCAAAGGCATCACGTTGTCTGAGGCACCAAAATCTATTATGCAATTGTTTAATACATATTCTCCAACAAGAAGGGAGACATAGAAAGGTTCAACTTTATCAGTCTTTGATGCACTCAGAGAAAGCATGTTTTGTGAGGGAGGTGTAGGTGAGTTTGGTAGCATGCCTTTGGAACTAGAAGTTACACATTGGGTGTTAGACTACCACTCCTGATATATCGGATGAACCTCTCAAATTGTTTAGGATGAGTCCATAAATATTTAGTTTTAGTAATCTACACTTTGGCTTTGTTTGCATATTCTATGAAGTCAAAGGGAGAAGATGTGGACAAGGGGGTGAAGGGACTATTTTGGATTTAGGATAGGTTTGGAAGCAGGAGTAGATTTTTGGGGAATAGAGGGTATTTTGAAAGGTACACTAGGAGCTTTCAAAGTACTAGATTTTATAGGAGAAGATTTAGATTTAGACTTGGAAGAGACATCAAAAGACTTACTTGGGATTGAGAGGAGTCTTCTTACTTGCTACTAGGGTCAAGCTCCAACAATGCAGACTTCATGGAAGATGGAAGTGGGGATCCTCGACTGATTATTTTATTTTTTTGGAGTCACCACAGGAGGATCATCAACCTTATTTTTCTTTTAGCAGTGGGGGAGATGCTCTTTTCTTGGAATGAGAATGAGTGAATACTGCACATGAGAAACTAGGTGCATCTTCATCTTCTTCATAACCTCCAGAATACTCACAGAATCTGATTTGTGTATCATTCTCAAACTCATCACTTTCTAGGTAACCACCACCTTCACTTTCTTGTTCAAACTCCTCTTCATTTTCCTTACTCCTACAACTTGCATTGATAGGTGGGGCCTCCAAGGAAAGCCTTTGGGGTGCTCTTGCAATCTGATTTTATTGTTTCTTCTTTGGGAAGAAACTCATTCAAATATTTCCCTCTTCAATGATGCCATTTCATTTGCCAAATTTTTGCAGTGATGGATTGGTTCTCTCATCTCCAGGATGTTGGGTCTTACCCTTTGATGGATTCTTGATCTTTTCAGAGAGGATGAGATCATCATCAAGTTTAATGGCCATCCTTTGTGCTTCTACAATGTTCCTTGGTTGGGCTCTTTCACAAAAAAATCCTACTTCTAATGATTGAGCATTGATGAAGAATCTCTTGACATTGTTTTGAGATGGTGAATCCTCTTCAGGTATCCTACAAAGAAACCATTTGAAATGAGCCATGAAGTCTCTCATGGTTTCATTTTATCCTTTCTCTATTTGAGCCAACTACACAAGAGGTCCTGACAGTCTTCATTTGATTTAAATCTCTCTTTGAAGGCATCTTGATGTCATTCCAACTAGTGATGGATCGGGCAGGTAGGAGGTAAACCATTCTACTACTTTTTCTTGGAGGGACTCCATGAACAAGTCTCACAACAATGTCTTCATGTTGGACACCAAGAATTCCACATGATGTTGTGAAAGCAGTGATGTGTTCTTTCAGGATGTTGTGTGTTGTCACCTTTGAACTTTGGAAAGTTCTTATGGGAACCCATTGGTAGATCATGAAGAGGGGGTTCAAGAGAAAGTGGGCCTGTATTCCTTCCCCATGGAACAATGGGTTGAGGTCTTTCTACTTCATCTTCCATTTCATTTTTTTTGTTTCTTCTCTTGCTTCTACAAATTCTTCTTCTTTGGGAACTCAATGACCAATGGTGGTTGAAAAATGGGAGAATTTGAAGGGGGAGTATCAACAGAGTTTGATAGGATTTCTAGGTGAACTGTTTGAAGAGCTAGATGGAGAGGAGGCTTGAGAGAAGAAGTATGGATTATCTCTAATTCATTCTTTCTGATTTTGCAAAGCCTCAAAATTGGAATCAACAACACCTCTGACCTACTCAACCTGGTGTATCTTCCTTTCAACCAGCTACTTTTGGAAATTTTGCAGTGGGAACATGAAAGGACACTGTGGAATGTGAAAAGTCATGTAAAATCAGATAGTGTATCTTTTGGCAAATGGACTTTCATGAACTTTTTTTTTTTTTTCAATATTTATTTTTTTTTTAATTTTTGGACCTTGTGGTCATATTTTGGGTGTAGATGCTGCTAAATCTACCCCACGGTGGGTGCCAAAAACTGTTGGTAAGAAAAAATTTTTGGGTGGAAAACTTGTGGATTTCTTGCCAATGCTCTGGGAATCTAAGTCCCTCTACTTAACTAAGTGTAGCTTATCGTATATGCATGCGTGAGAAAATGTGGATTTTTGTGGTGGCCTTTTGATCGGGGATCAACAGGGGCACTCCCATGACCTATGAAAAGCTAGAAATTACTTGCTAAGAGAGGAATTTTTTCAGAAGAGTGGGAAAGGGGAGTGAGAAAAGAGGTAGGAGAACTAATGTTGTAGGTAGGAAATCAGATTCTTGCACACACTAGTTAGAAGTATCATCACATGCATTTATGAGAAGAAACAACTTTGTAAGCATCATTAAGACCAAATGAAATTTGATGAACACAAAGTATCAAGAAATATCTTAGTCAAAGAAATATAGAAACTCCTTCTTGTATTAATTTCTCAAACAAAAGTTGTACATAATGGAGAAATGGAGGAAATTGAGAAAAGGGGGAAAGGAAGAATTTGGCTATCTCCTTTTTTCTCTCAAGGTAGAATACACTCTTGAGCTTACAAAATTAATGACCAACCCTTTGAAATGGGAATGACATTACAATTTATAGAATGAGAGGTGACTTATCATCTTCCTCATGACCCTCCATATGCCTTATTTCTAACTTTAGACTATTCATATTCCTACAAAATATTTAAGTCCCTTTTATAAAATCAAGGTGACTTAATTTACATTATGTTTCTAAAGTCACTTTTAAGTGACTTAAAGGCATATCAAAAAGTGCAAACCCCAAATGAAGAATTAGAACATTTGAAGGAGAGAAATTTGGGGGAGAGGGAAGAGAGAGAAGAGGAGAAGATGTTTATGTGATGAAGTTTGATGGTCCTCGTTCATGGAAAGCTCTGATGCGACAAAGTTCTGAATGTCCCATTGTGCCAAAACTACTCTTTCAGTGTGACTTTCTATTTTTAGTAGTTTCCATGGGACCACTTACTATTTTTAGTAAGTGTAAAAATTTTCATTCCAATGAATTATTAGTTTTCGTGCACCTCCAATGTCTTTGTCTCCTTTGCAGGTTCTTTTGTTTTGACTTTCCCATGAAATAGTAGTCCCTATGTAGAAGACCTGCTATTTTTAGAAAGTGGTATTTTGGAGGTCGATTGATATGGAAAAAAGTTTTTTTATATGGGTTTTTTCCCAATATTTCCCCTCTAAAATTTCAGACCTTTCCGCTTAATAGTCTAGGAGATTTTAAACTTTCAAATTTTGGACTTGACAGTGCTTTTGGATGCGGAAGCCATTAATGGACCTCAAAATTGTAGGTCTATTTTTCTCCTCCATTTGTGATGAAATAAATTTCATTGTGATAGGTTTTTCTTCTGATGCTTCATGTGAAATTCTACTTCATTTCACCCAATGGTTTGACGGGAAATTGGATTTTTTCTTCGTTGAGCCAGAAGTGGGATTTCTTCGTTGTGGATGCTCTGTTGCATGAGAGGAGAGTTTTAAGGTGTATTTTTGATGGCCTTGGGTAGAGGAATGAACATAAAAATATATCTTGTTGTTTCACACATCCGTTTTGGGATATTTCTTCAACTTCTCATTTCATGGCCATGGAGTTTTCTCTGTTTTCTCCTTCTTCTTTTTGTGCTTCTCCTTTTGTGTTTGCTCCAATTTTCCTTCTAGGACCTATGTGATTTCATGGAGTGAAGGAAGTACCTTTGTTTCAGGTTTGGTTTGAGGTTCAGAAATGGAGGAATGGTGGTGAGAAGTTGCAGAGGAAGAATGGAGAAAAAATCATGTGCAGTGGGAGTGGAAGCATAGGAAGCATTGAAGTGAAGCGACATCAAACAATTAGATTTTTGAATTTTTGAAATCATGGAAGGAAAAGCTTGGGAAAATTTTTCAAGACTTTATGTCCCTGACCTCAGGGATGTGAGGGACATCAAATTCCATGGTGGTCAAGAGGATGACATGTGGCGATCGACGATGAAGGGAATGAAGGTGAGAAAAGCTACTTTAAAGCACTGGGGGCTAAAAGTCAGTCACATGGGTGACCAAAAGACTCCCCATAGGGGGGATGGGACATTTTTCATGTTTTATGTCCCTTACCTCAGGGACATGAGGGACATAAATTTCCATGGTGGTCTTGGAGCTGACACGTGGCGCTTGATGATCCGATGGCTAGGAATGGATGCTCCAAAAATGCACCTGGGGGCTGAACTGTCAAGTCGGAGGTCACATGAGGGTCCCAGAGGTCACATGGGGGATAGGTACATTTTTCCAAGGTTGGTGTACCTGACCTTAGGGATGTTAGGGACATGAAATCCCACCAAGATCTTGGTGCTGACATGTGTCCTCCGAAAATTGACTAACTCCTGAACTGCCTTTGAGAGGGAAACTTGGAATGATGATAACTTGAGCTCTGGTGGAATTTATTGGTGAAATGTTATATGATCCTGACTGGAAATGGAATTTTTAATCCAATGGTGGGGTATCATGTCTTGATTCATACCATTTGATCCCTAAAAATCAGATTTGTGATTTGAGACTCCACTTGTGCTTGAGAAAAACTGCCTGCAAATCCTATGCACCAAGGTGTTGTGAAAAATATGATTTCACCATCATGTAGGTATTTGAATCCTATTTCTAGATATGTTTTTTTTTACTTCTAACTCCATTTGGAGCTCCCAAAATCTTCTTCTGAAGCCCAATAGTTGTTTTAGGCATGTGTATTGCCTAGGCTTGTGAACCCTATTTTTACTCAGACTGCTCCAAGTCTTTCAAAATTTCCCAAACCTTCCAAAATAATTTTCATGATGTTCTAAGGTATTCAATTCACATCCATGTTGAATTTTTACCTTTCGTTCCACTCCAGGAGGGTTGATCTAGTCCTGGAAAGGCCAACGATAGCCCTTCCCAATATTGCCAAAAGATGGCATCTTTTAAAAACTTCCTAAAATCACCGAGGGATTAAATTGAATTTCCTAAATTACCTAGGGGATCAATTTGACATCTAATTAGGGGGTGAAAATACTAAAAGAGTTGACTGGGGTGGTTAGGAATGATAAAACATGAAAATTTTGACACATGAGGATATAGTTTTTGTGCTTGAAATTATCAATTTCCCGGTTTTAGCAATAATACTTGTTTCTCCCATGTCTAAAAATATTGATAGAAGCACATAGTTTGTGAATAGTTCAATCAATGGGCAGAAGTTGGGACAGGGCCTCATGCAACAAGTCATGTTGGGATGGAATAGTGAGGGAATTCAACATTGTGACATTTATGTTTGTCTGTTTCATCTAGTCCACAATGCTAAATGGAAGACCCACTAAATTGTGCATTTGGGGTACAACAACATTATTTCTTGACTATTTAGGTGTGGAAGTAGAGTCTTTAGTTGAAGCTGAGGCTTGACCTACCAAAGGAGGGGTGTGTGCTACTTCAAGAGGAGATTTGCATGGGACCTATTGTGTAGGGACTTGAGAACTTTTACTATTGGATGACTTGGCTGCATCTTTCTAATTTTAAGGGTCATATTATGTTGTTGGGATTGAGACCGACATACCCGATGCTAGCATTCTCTTATTGTATCTTATGTTGTTTACAACTCGGGCCCACACTTTGCTTGTTTCATCTACAACTTGTTTGATGGCACAAAGTTCCTCAACACCAAAGAACATCAAATTGGAATCAGGAAGAACTTCTAGCCCTTCTTGGTTATGTATTTCAGGTGCACTTGTTGAATGCTTGTAAGTTGAATAATTCTAGGTCATATAGGCTTATGTGTGCATAACATTAGGATAATGATATTGATGTGAGACATATTACAAGGACGCACCTTTCTAAATCCTTTTCCAAATTGTTCTAAACTCAAACAAGCACTTGAATTTGGAAGAGAGAGCATGAGAGGAACAACTTGTAAGGGCAGATGTGCATTAGTATGCCATATGTCATTTTATTGGTTAGGCATGTATATTTTATTTTCATATTGATTCCACGAAGGCTGATTTCTTTGGCTATGCACATGATTAGAACAGCCTCTATAGGCTTGTGCCTTTTATTTGTCAAATGATATGACCTTTTTGGAAAAAATTCTAATAAAGGTCTTCAATTCTTCATCTTCTTTCTGCAACACTAGAGAGTTCAATGTTGATGTTATAGGTTACGCACTTTTCTCAGGAACAGGAATAGGGGCCACAAAGGGCTGAGGCACTTGTGAAATTTCTTGTAATAAGGGAATAGGTGGTCTAGGAGCTATCTTTCCCACTTGTAAAAGAATATTTTCTACCCTCTTTGTAATATTATAAGCAACCAATAAAGTCCTACCTCCCATGGATTGAATCATGACTGAGATATCATTGTTCAATTCCCTTAGATAATCTGAGAAAATAATCTTTGGGTTATAGGTCTTACCAAAAGAGGGATTCTATCCCAAGTCTTCTAAAATATGATCTTGAAGTCAGTCATATGCTCGTTGGGCACCCTCCTTGTTGTTGTTAGTTTCTCCACCAAAGATAGGTGATCTAACTTATCTTGAAATAATTACAAAGAGTTATTCTAAGCTCATCCCAGGTGGCAATAGATCCAAGTCTCAAGCCTCAGTACCATTGAAGTGATTTTCCTTTGAAAGAGGTCGTAAGTATCCTAACTGCTACATCATTATGTGTGATCAAATAAAGTGAACATACGTTTGCTACATCCTAGATATGCTCCTGAGGGGTGACTTCATTCTCAATAGTAAATTATGCAATACTTTTGAGTGTGCCACTTGACATATCATGTTACACATCCAAAATAAGGAGACTTCCTCGGTGAAGTTAGCAAAGTTCCTTAGTGGAGGAGGTGGTTGATGCACCATTGTAGGGCATGCTGGTTGTTTGTTATGAGGAGGAGTTGAATGGGTGCGATGCACTAGAGAAGGAGATGTGCACATGGGATTTTGGAACAAAATATTCTCAGGGATAGCTAGAGGTACTCAAAGTAATATTCATCTACTATACTTTTTCTTATATGCACTCTTCTTATGAAAGGTTCTCGAGCTCTAATATAAATATATACAAATGTTGGGAATCGCCAAATGTGTTTAAATGAGCCTACAAAGGCTGAAATACAAAGTCCACACATGAGAAATTAGCAATATGAAATTTAATATTTCAATGCTTGTCCCATTAGGCATGCCTAAAATTGTTAGTCATTCAAACATGCACCCGTATCTTAGATCCGAGAAGAGCCAAGTTGTTTAAGACAAAAATGGAACCATCTACGAGTTGTGGGACCTTGTGAGCTTGAGATGGATCTTCATGGAAGGCCGGTTCTCCTATCTATTTCTACTTGCTATGCTACTCCTAATTTTGAATGGGAAAACAAAGCTAATAAAGACAAGGGACAAGGGATAGAAGGATAACAAGAAAGGAAACTACACTAAAATGTGATAGCACTAGAAAAGAGGGATGAATACTATTTGTTCTTAGAAAAAATGAAGGAAAATGTGTAAAAGAAGGCTAGGCACATGTAGAAAAACTAAAACATATTTACGAGATCAGTTTCATTAAACAAAACTAAATAATGAATTGTAAGGGATGTAGAATGACACAATGAGCACACAATGTCAAAGAAAGGCAAGAATAAATAATATAAACACACATAGGAAAATGAATAGTCACAAAACCATGCTTCCATTACTTCAAAAAATACACAAAGGTGTTATAATGGTGAAAGAAGTTGATATCCACATGCATGAGCCAAATCTAGAGGTTGATTGACTCAAAATACGAGAGAAATGAAGTCCTTGGCAAAGAGCATATGGATCTAAAATGTCCAACATAACAAATGATCCTAACTCCTATATTTATAGACGAATCCATGGAAGAAAAAGATAAGAAGGAGGGAAAATATGAGTTTGAAATGCTACCACCAACAAGAAGCATTCAATTCTTACAAATCCACGAAAATCTATCAAATACATTTCCCCAAGTCTATTTGGCATGCTTAAGAAGGAAGGAGAGAGAATTAGATCAAATCGAGTGGTTGGAGAAATTAAATCTATTAATCAATGTCTAGAATGTAATTTTCCCATTTTCACCTACAGATTTGCCAAGAATTTTAATTTGAATGTTAAGCACCATAGCCCATGTTAATGAGACATCGATTGAGACTAGGTGCACATAAATCAAAAATATGCAATAAAAGATATGGCTGTCATAATTTTTTCGAGTCGTTTGCACACACAAGACATGTGGTGTGGTTGTATTGGCTCAAAGGATGACAAATTGTGTAATTTTCTTTTGCCATATCTACCACATGTCACTCATTGATTCATTGTAGAATTTTTTGCCCTATTGGCATGCTTTAAATGTCCTCATGTGGCACAATCACACATGTCGAGAATGATGTGGCACATAAACGTGCAAAGGAGGGTGCAAAAATATGTGCATGGAAGAATGAGGCATGGGAAGGAGGTATAAGAAGGGTGCATGTAACACATGTGCGGAAATGAGTCTAATTGGTGAGCGGAGAATGCATAGTCAAGGTGTAATTATTACAAGATAATGTGCGGGGCACCCGAGAGGGACATGGAAGTAGCTAGATTGAATCAAGTGTAAGGTATGTGAGCACTAATAAATAGTTGATATGAAGAAGGTGAATGCACAGATGATGCATGCAGGGGATGAGTGTAACAAAGAGAAAAAGGAAAATGAAATGGGAGAAAGGGAAGCATGCACGGGCACATGAGGAAAAGAAGGGAGGCACATGAGGAATCTATAACCAAGGGGATGTTCCTAGTGAACTTGAGCACACGGAGAATTCCAATAAAGAGCTCATAGCTAGAATATGTATACAAGTTGTCCAAATAACTAGGAGAGTTATTTTGATAACACCAACTATTACTTCTTCTTACTTAGTAAACCTAGGAGGATTATTAACTTTAGGATCCTTACACTTGTGTCTCTTAGATGCATGATCACATTATCTTACTAAGGGTTTTCAAATATAATTTTGTATCTTTTATTTTCCCTTTCAAACTAATTGATATCTAGTGCCACCCTTTCCTTAACACTCTGTGACTTGGAATGGATGTTAGCACTTTTTATGGCTCCACTCATCATCTTTTTAGTACCCTGGGATCCTGGTATAACCTCTGGAGGAGCCTATTGTGTAGATAAACATTTTCCCTTTGTTAGCAAAGTGGTACTAAAAAAGTTATAGGAACATTTTGCATATATTTTAGAATAATTTCTTTTGTTTTCTGCTTCAAAGTAGACATGGAGGTTCTTGTCCCACTAGCAACAATGGTCCACTCATAAAAATTTCTATAATAGGTCTTTTTGAAGGTAATTGAGGGGATTTTTGTCCTAATGGATTCATTTTATCAAGTCCCTCCTTCAAAGGGGAATATCTCCATTCAAAATCCCTAATTCCCTTAACTTATTAAGAACCCTTTTATTATGAAAGGATAAATCAATTTTCTTTGTTGTCAACTAAGTAAAATTTCTTCTCATTACATGAACAATCCTATCATATTTATCATCGATTATTTTCCATCCCATTTTATGGGGGCCATTTTTTTCCTTCTATATTTTGATCAATATAACATTAACTCAAAATTTACTGGTCATCCATGATTCCTCGAGGCACCACAAAAATTTTAAAATCAATGATTTGTGTGAGGGTCATCCTTGAGAAATCCCTGAGTATGAATTCCTCTTTGTCTCTCGCAATTAATCTAATAGTCCTCAAAATGAGGATCATTCTCAATTTTTTTCCAAAGTATTGACCACCCATCTAATTTCATAGCTAGACCTCACCTCAAATCTCTCCATACCAAACCTCTCCATTTCATCCTTGTTAGCCTATCTTTAACAATTGGAATATCTCCCAATTATAATAGGGAACTTGATATTCGTTAATTGTCTTTTGCAATTCAAGTAAAGCCATCTTATCATCTAAATACCTTGGTAATTTGCATGGTTTTCCCTCAAATCCACTGGCTCTTATGTAAGTGAATCTCCTATACTAAATAAATAAGCAACCATATTCCATTATTGTATTTCTATCTTCTTTTGATATTCTATATTTCTCCCATTCAGGTTTGAACAAGCATATGACAAGTGTAAAAAATGTATCGTTCACCAATCTTACATTTCCCTTCCAATTACTCAATTGTAATTGGGGATAAATCTCATGCATTTTGTTTTTTTTGAAAGGGGCATGTGGTATAAGGCCAGAGAAATGTCTATGGCCTGAAATATTGTAAATTAGATATGTCATCATGTAAAACTCACACTCTCAACACCATAAGATGCTCATAAATTGAATCAATAATAAAGGTAACCCAAAAATGCTCCTTTTATTTTCTAAAACAATCAACATTATAGGCACATAAATTCTTTAACTTCATTTGTTGATTCCAAATCAGCCATCCTACTTAGCAACATAACTACATATTCCACCTCTTCCACAAATTGTACCTAAACAGTTTCTTGGGAATTCTAGTAGTCACCTTCTTATCTTCTAATAACCACTTAGTGTTTATAATTTTAGCATAGTCTCTCTTGTTGGCTTCATAATAATTGAGGGACAATGTAACACCTAAGGTTATTGGAGTTTTGATTATTGGTAAGTTTAGCGTTATCCTGAAGGCCTTGGGTGTTAAATTTAATACTACTTCACCACTCCCATCTAAGACTTATCTCTTTTCTGGATTATAGTTCATGGCACAAATCCTCACCAATTTAGGGCAATGCATAGAGGGAGGTATAACACCATTTGAGGCAATGTTACTAGCCTTAATTTCTTCCATGAGTTCACTTTTGTCTAGGCTATTCAATATTTATAGGAATTCATTCAAATCAACATTCATTAAATTTGTGTTTGTAATCTTATCTAAATCACTGGTAACTCTAGATGTGACATGAAAACCTGATGGCAATGTCTTCATATTTTATGCCCTAGCTTCTACTTTCAATCTCTTTGAGAATCGTGGAATAAAAGTTATAAAAATATGAGAGTAGTACAATACTTACCTATTTCTATGTAATTGTCCATGTAGTTCATCTTTTCTTCTTATATTATCAAACCTTCATATTCCAATTGATTCTCCTTGATTGATTTCACTTCATTCCTCCAAAAATTCTAATAGCAAGGGCATCAAAATCTCAATATGCAATAATAAAAAGCTCAAAGTTTTTGAATACTTCAACAATTCTACCTTGATTTGTGCAAAAACACATTAATGGTTGTAGGCCATAAATGCATTGAATCCCGACCCTTCATCTTGCTTCCCCCTTTTAAAATGTGGTTCGTCAAATGGAAAAGTTCTATGTTATGCGAGGCTCGGGGGGTCTTTTTGTATTTTTCACTACCTTTTGAAATCACACGAGTTCAAACGTTTGGTGACTCACCTACCCTTGAATTTTATTATTTCCCGATACATGTTCAAATATTTAAGGTAGCGGAGCTACTGAGGCCATTTTTACGTATCTGTCTATTTTCTTTATTGGGCACAAAATGAACAAGTCGACCTAAGGCCTCACTTCTCTGCCCTTTTCTTAGAAATATGCCACGTGTCCTTGGCAGGCCTTAGAGATTTTCCTACACTTTTACACTTTGAAAACTCAATGTTAGGCCAGGAAAAATTATTTTCCTAATTACCCACTCCAATTACTCTCTTACATGTATTTTTTGGGAATGGGTTCAATATTTGATATTGTATCCTTTGACTTCAAATATTCCTAGAAATATTCTGGGCCTCGGGGCCAAAATTATAGTTTTTGATCATTATGTAATTGTTTTAACTTGAAAATAATCCCACAATGCCACAACCAATAGGAACTGCCACTTATCTTTGGGTGGTGGAGAAAATGTAAAATTGGTAGTAGAGGCCGAAGGATGAAATACAAGGATATCATGTACAAGATTATACGATTCATGACCAATTTTTCATAGTTATTTTCAAATTCAACATTAATATTACATTTCTCAACCACAAAATAGGATTTAAACCCTAAACACAAGGTTTTCAATTACATTCAATATGATTACATCTATAATTATACATATTTTACATGAGCAAACTAGACAAAGTAATTTTTTTTGAAGGCATATACTAGATAAAAGGGTGAGATCAATTTGAGCACTAACATGATCATTGTGTGTTTCAATAAATATTTGATAAATTGAAAGGAAAGAATATAATTGAAAATAATGATTCAAGATTAATTTTCTTGTGTGGAATTCATTTGAGTGTAATCATCATATTAATGTAGGGAATGAAAGTTGTAAGAATGATCTTAGTTGTATTATAACATGTCGACATGAACTAACATAGAGAAATTAAGATCATAAATTTAGAATACTATTTTGAACATGTATGATAAATGGTAAAGTGATACAAAGCACCTTATTGGAATTATATATATTCAACCACTTTTAGGATGAAGGCCTAAAGGAAAACTTGAGGACCTAATATAGTAATCGTTATGAAGTGTTTTTTTAGATGTCTTAATGTTACGTCTTTCTCCCTAATAGAATATAAGGAAGTGGAAATCTAATAACAACACGAGAAAGTGGATTTCCTTAATATTGTGTGACCTTAATCAAGAACCCATAATTTACCTTGAGATATGTTATGGGCCCAATCTTTATATGTATTCTTGGAGACCTAGTAGTAGGTGTTTGTATGTGTGTAAGCATGTGTGGTGTAATTATCATATGGTATAGTTTTACATTTAAGATTATAAAGAATGAAAGTGTCTAACTCGACACAATTATATGAATGACTTTGGAAAATTAAATTAATATAGAGGTGTCTAAATAATGTAGTTACATAGTTCATTAGTGAAATTAGAGTGAATTAAAAAGTGTGAAATTGAAAGTTATTAAAATATCATTGGTAAATAGTAGAGTGAGGTGGGATCCTCTTGTTATTACATTAATAAAAATCCTTATTTTGAACCAAAGACAACTAAATAGGCTTGTTAAATAAATAGAAATGAGGGTATATTTATTGTTTTCCTATGATCTTTTGTAATGTAAAATTTTCTAACTCCTATCAACATTCATCCTAAGAATTCAACAAACCAAGAAAAAAATGATGTTGTAATACGATGGTAGACCATATCTTCATAGGATGATATTAATACAAGTATGGTCTAAAAAAGGAATTTAGTGATTTGATACCATCTCTATTCGAAGCTTGAGGTAAGTTGCTTCCTTGGAGCCACCATACTAATGGTGATGTACTATGAAATCATTAAATGGAAATTTAACCCTTGTTAGATCTTGGACTTGAGTTCTATATTAACTATATTGATAGTATGGTCGTAGGGCATATTGTGAAAAGAAGAATATGTGGTAATTTATTAACATTGTTAAATTTATCTAGAACATTTCTTATGAAACTTACTTGACACATTGTATCACGAGTGTTTCTTATTTTGGGTGGCTTATGTGAAAACTAATCCTATATCTAAAAAACAAAAAACAATGGGTATAAGAATTACGGGGAAGTACTTAAATATATTCAAATGGGTTTCGACACCTAATTGCATGGTTAATTTCACTTGGAATTTCCTTGGAAACTGGTTAAAGTGCAAACATAAACAATAAAGTATTATTACATCATTGATCAATTCACTAACACAATTAAATCAATACTCGCTATGTATCATTCCTTGTATAAAACCTAATTTTGAGGTCTATTACTATGAGGACCTATAATTTCATCATCTTCTAGCATAATACCTTGAACTTGTGCTTGACATAAGAAAATTGTAATGAGTGTGATGGCTAGTGTGTGCTTCTTGAGTCACACTCCAAAGTCATGCATATCGAAACCTACTCTTTGATAAAGAATAAAGCTAAATTTTGGTTTGAAAGAAGTAAAGAGGAAAAAGATATGAAAACTAACACATGATTAAAACTAGGAGTGAAATGAACCAAATGTATAATGTGGTATTGTGTCTAATAATGAAGTTAACTCTACTTCCGTAAATGGAATATTTCTTAAGTACCAAAATGCAATGCATACAAAAGTAAAATTGTAAACCATGTGTTCATTGTATCAATGCAAATATGAGTATTAGTGTTATGTGGGCCCAATGTTATGTGTCTTATGATTATTACAATTGTAATAATTAGTGTTTCATATAACAAAAATAAATAAAAAATCTCTAGTTTTACTATTGCCTTTTGGGTTGTGAAATTATGACGTATCACACATAGTTTGAAATCTACCATAGGGTATTTATTTACATTTCAATTTCTAAGATTACAATAAAAAATCATTTCATTTAAATTAAAAATTAACATACCTTTGTTGTCCATTTTCTTTGCATAGGAGCCACATATTATTCCTTCTCTTCTACTCCTCATGTTATTGGGTCCATATACTACATTTGAGGTTATTCTTTTCCACCTCATATAACTAGGTGTTTCTTTCTTCCGTTTTTTCCCTCAAATTTCTACTTTCTCTCTCATTATATCTTTCTCTTGTCATATTTATTTTCCCTCCATTTACTATCCAAATATAAAATAAAGTGGGTTTGGATGTTAGCCAACCATTTTTTTATTTTATGTTTCCACATAGCACAAACGTGACCCAAATTACGTTGCTTTTATGCCACTATCATGTTTTTAAAAGCGTGTAACTTTAATAATAATAATATGATATTAATATTAACAATTTATCATTATTGTATTATAATAATATAATATATTATAGTAATGATGTAATATTATACTATATTATATTACATTACATTAAATTTCATTATATTTATATAAACATATTAACAAACACGGATTTACACAACATATATTAAGTAAATTTACAAAATGTAACAAGACATTGATAATGCAAGTCAAAAATTTTAATTAATGAATTAAAATATCATAAAATAGGCTTACGAATATTTCAACTACTCATTTTGATATTATTGTATTTACACCAACTCCCATTGGTTATATGACTTGTATTTATATTCAAAATTAATTTTCCTTTTTCTTAATCTATATATATGTAGCTATGATATTATTTCATTAATTAACCAAATATTTACCTATAAGGATATTCATTTCGTCATCATCTTCATTACATGCAGCTTTATAAAGTTCATCACTATTTATTTTTTCAATATCATCTTCTTTAAAATCAACTTCACCAAGTTAATAATATTGATCTCCAACTTTAGTGGCTTGATCAATAAGATGATCTTCTTCATCATCCACAAGGTCATATTCATCACTAGAGTCATGTTTATCATATCTATTAACAACATCACTTGTTCCCCATAATGCTCATAATACAAAATTGTTGTCATAAACAACATGTCTCATCCGTGGATCATAGTGCAATACAAACTCCCATTTAATTTCTCTCTCTATATCATAAAAGAAGAATACCTAGATAAACATAGTTCAAAACAATTGATACATGAAAAATATGACCTATATATGGAAATTGTGCACATAAAAAGAATTTCTACATTTGCAAAATAATACAAATTTATACATGGTCACAATGTTGAGGAAGCACATACGGATCTTTCTGTCGGGTGTAATTCTCTAGAAAAGTTAGCGAGTAGAAGCCACTTTCATTGTTTGTTCTATAAAATCTATCATCAATAAAAGGGTACCAAGTACATCTAAATAAGACAAAGTTAAAAATTCTATTATAATTTTTTAATATTTATTCTATATTTTTGATTTAGAAAATATGGAATTTTGAAATCCTAATTGTAGAGTCATGTATGATAAATAAATGATAAAGCAAAAATCGACACAAGCAATAAGCTAGATAAAAATGAAACCAAGGGTGCAAGAGAGAGGATAAAATAATTAACCGATTTCAATTTCTTGAAGATGATCTACACTGGAACAAATACTTGAATAGGATGAGTATACCGCCGAATCGAGAACAAAAAATCCTATAATTTATAGATGAGCCTAGAATAGGGCACTTAGACTAGGGCGAGGGCACCTACGCACCATAGAAATCTGTAGGGTGCCCGTGATTATGTAGGATCTCGAGAAAATTATTTTTCTTGTGTCACAAAATTATCGCTAACCTCCACTGTTGGTCACATGTATGTTTTACGGATGATCACCAATAACCTATAACCCACAAATAAATGAAGACCTATAAAACCCTCAAACTACATCAAATTAAAAAAGAAAAGATGTAATATGGGGAGTTGGAATGACCCCAATGTTCACTCAACAGAATGAACTTATGGTGAGTGTTTCACTACATCTTAGACTCCATGTAGTTCTTGTATGCGTGTGATAGAATCATGCCCTTGAAATCCCTCATGAAAGTACATGTGATAACGGTGATAACTAGATGTACAAATGTAAATAGATGTATGGATGAATAAATGAACTTAATTTCATATTCTTGTATGTAGAAAATATAGTCCCTTTTCCCTTGAATGAGTGCTATATGGATGCTTTTGATGCTCTTAGAGGCCTATGGATATAACCCTAGGTGGTGATAATAGATGCTTAGAGGTTGGTCCTTTATTTTGGTCATATAAATTTGTATTTATATGATTCCCTTGTTTGAATTTCGTAATTGACAACTACAAGGCCAAGCCATAAGAAAACAAGATGCCCAAAAGATAAAATAGGCCCAAAAGAGGTGAGTAAGATACAAACAGTCCGAGCACCTAGAAAGATGAGGGTGCTTAAGTAATCGGCATCTTGACCGGGAGGTGGTGTCTAGAGTCATAAATTATTAAGAAATAAGGTTCATGCTAGTTTGTAGGGTGTGCTAGAACATAAAGAAGACAAGAAACAAAAAAAATATGCCAAATACTGATGTCAATTACTAGTTTCCTCACTTAGGAATCATATGAATACAAGTATGTGTTTATGGACCTAGGAATGTTCCTAAGTGTGTGATTTTGTGTCTATATTTTCTCCCACTTTATCTTTGTTAAGTGAATAATTGATAACAAAAATTATATAAGAAATTAATACTTGATAACCATGTAGAGTTTGATGGTGATAGCATGCTGATGAGATGCGTGAAAGTGTGGAGTGATAAAATTGAATTTTGGAAGTTAAGAAATAGGAAGGGACCCTAAGGGTAAAGTGTCTCGCATTGTATTGTGTTGTACATGTTGTTGTTGTGGCTCTAGCTCTATGTGGAGCTATTTCTTGTTGCATATTAAGGAAGGACCTATAATAGAAGAGATAAAGAGTAGTTAAATTCATGTATTATGAAAACATTGTAAACATATATTAAATAATGTAATTGTGAAAAAGTAGTAAAAAGGAAAGTGTGCACCCTGATTTGCGATGAGAGAAAAGGGATAGAAAATGTCCTGAAAATGTTGTAGAAGAGCAATGTTTTTGGGCGATCTCATGCCAAGAGCTAGTTTTTTTGGCAATCTCATGCCAAGTGTGAGTTTTTTTAGGTGATCTCATGCCAAGAATGTGTTTTTGGGAGATCTCACATCAAGTGTGATTTTTTGGGGTGATCTCACACCACAGTAGAAAAGTGTTGGGGAAAGAGGTCTAGTGTTACTTTCCTTCCATGAATACTTCCAAAATTTATACATTAATGCAACTCATGTGATCCTACACTATTTCACGTTTGTTCTAAGTTTGATCTAAAGAGAAAAAGGAGATAGAATGCATTCGACGATTCTTTGGAAGATTGTGCATGTAATGTGTAACCTACTCTATGAACTATTGAAAAGCTGTCTTTGATATGAGAGAGTAACTATAATTGTCCTTTGGTCATAAGAACCTAGGAAAGGTTAGGAGCACCTAGGTGCTAGTATTTTTATCTAGGCATTGGTTTTCTTTGCTTTGAAGCGAGGACCCGAGTAATAATCTAGGTTGTTCTATGATTATAAATCTATTATGTTCCTATACTATTTAGGCCTATATTGAAGATATGAGCTATTCTATAGGGTGACTAATTCACCCAATGTATGCCCCACTCATTTGTGGTCTAGGTGACATCGTTATGAGGATACGACACAAAGAGAGGAATTGAAAGCGATATGAAATTAATACCCTGTAGGGGAGGGAATGTGCATGGTAGAAACCAAGGCACATGAAAACATAGAAGATAAAAACATGTGTTAGTAGAAAAAGTGAAAATATTACTATATCAAATAATGTAAACAAGGAACATGAAATATCCTTGTGGGATCCCACTTAGAAATGCACAAAATATTGACAATTTGCAGCCAAACATAATTCGATTTTTGTAGAAAATAAAACTATGGAAGCCAATAGAAATAAATTTATAAATCACAAAATACTTGCCCGAATCACTTGAAAATTTATATAGAGCTTGCTAATAATAAAACTAACACTAGGAAATTATTTTTGGAATTTTTCATATAATAGAAAATTTCAGAAAATTACAGCATACCCTAAGCAATGGAAAACTTCTAAAATTCATATCTTCCGAATACAAGTGCAAAAACTATGAAACTTTGGAAATAACATTTACAAATATAGAAGATGATATTCCTAAAAGAGGGATTCGTAAGAACCGATGTCAGAAAGTGATGCACCACAACGAAGTTGCACTTCAATGGTAACATCAAGCCAACGCAATACGCAAGATTCAAATCAATGGAAAGAAGATTGCAAGTAAGAAGAATGGGTCTGCTCATGCTCATAGATCAAAAAATAGGAAGTACAAATAGGGGTGTTGGGTAACCCCCATGCCTAAAAATGGAAAGAACCTCAATGACACCACTGATGCATATGACGTTGACTAATGCATATGATGCCACTAGAAGAGGAGTTACAATTCCAAATAAGGAATGTAACTCCTATGACGCATTAATGCAAATGACAATGTCAGATTCTATGACAAAATATGACACTTTTCATTTGACTTCTTAAGACCTATGACTCTCGCAAGGTGAGATGACTCACCTAGGTGATGTGGATGATGATTAGATAGTCACACACACCAATACCCCGCTTTCATCGAAGCGAGAATAAGGTCAAGGTAAGCCGAATAGAAAAATAAGACTCCCCTAGACAACTATGAAAGATGTGTAAATGGGCCTGTGCAACTAAAGGCCCGATAAGGTGCCCATGTACAAACAAAATATTTATGGAAAGAAGAAGAGGAGAAGAAGTAGGACTATATAGCCTGAAGAAGATGGGCAGCTACAGTAGACCTCACCCCAAGAAGAGACCACAAGTGAAGAAACTTCACCTCAGTGAAGGGCTTGGTGAAAATGTCTGCAACCTAATCAGCTGTCTGAACATACTGTATGTTGATGATGTTTTCATGTATCAGCTCCCGTATGAAGTGCATATGAATCTCAATGTGCTTCATCTGCATTGATGCTGAATGGGATTTCTACAAATTGAGATAGTGCTCATGTTGTCATAGTAGATAATGGTAGGCCATCGAAAGTGGATGCCAAACTCTATCAAGATACCCTGTAACCAAACAACTTCTGTGGCGTTGTTAACTACTACTCTGCATTCTACTTATGTCAATGATATGGAAATGGCATGTTGCTTCTTGCTAGACCAACTGACATGACCTGAACCAAGAGTGAAACTGTAGCCTAAGGTAGACTTCCGATGATCTAGATCACCGGCCCAATCTGAGTATGTAAATCCAACCAAATCAATCTCAGTCCCTCCTAAGTAATGAATACCATCTATGTGAGTGCCACGAACATAGTGAAGGATCCACTTTACTACTTTTAAGTGTAGCTCATGAGGCTCCTGCATAAATTTGGACATGATCCCGATGGCATACGATAGATCTGGCCGAGTGTGAGTAAGGTAGATCAAGCTTCCCACCAACTATCGATAAAGGGTACTGTCAACCAAGGGGGAAGAGAAATCAGAAACCAACTTAATCCCGGAAAGAAAAGGAGTAGGTGAGGACTTTAGTTGAAAAAATATGCACCACAACGAAGTTGCACTCTGATGGTAATGTCAAGCCAATGCAATATGCAAGATTCAAATCAATGGAAAGAAGATTGCAAGTAAGAAGAATGGGTCTGCTCATGCTCATAGATTAAAAAATAGGAAGTAAAAGTAGGGGTTTTGGGTAACCCCATTCCTAAAAATGGAAATAACATCAATGACACCACTAACGAATATGACGTTGAATGATGCATATGACTCCACTAGAAGAGGAGTTACAATTCCAAATAAGGAATGTAACTCCTATGACGCATTTACGCAAATAACAATGTCAGATTCTATGACAGAATATGACACTTTTCATTTGACTTCCTAAGACCTATGATTCTCACAAGGCGAGATGACTCACCTAGGTGAAGTGCAAGATGACCTGGATAGTCACACATACCAACAATTCTAACCTTCAGATCTGAAAATGGCTAACCTGGAAACCCTAAAAAAAAAGGCTACAATCTTCAAAACAAGTCTCCCTTTTTGGTAGGTGGTTGAAACCCTTGTGAAAACCTTTGAAAATGATGCCAAACCCTTCCTTTATTGCTTCCTTAAGACTGATCTGAAAACTCACCAATTATATTCACCAAACCTCTCAAAAACCCTTAAAACCTTATCTCCGAAACCTCTAAAAATATCTCTATGAATCAGCCTCGAAAACAGCTCCAAAGTGACAAGCTAGGGTAGACCTCTCACTACCAAAGAATCCCTTACTAGCTAAGGATGGATATCTCACAACCAAAGCTAGGGTTCCTATGGGATCTCACTCCACAAGATGAATATTTGCAAACAACAATTGCACATGAAAGGAAATAGTTGAGTATGCATAAAGTATCCTCTCCTTTCACACCTCAACTCCTTATATAACCTTTTCCAAGGCAAAAGAACCCTAAAAGGTCCTAGTCACATTTTTCCTTAGGATGGGCCAATAACATAAAGTAACTTAAGTTACTTTTCACCTTTTAAGTCGCCATGGTCCAAAAGTGACCCCCAATGCAAAATTAGAACATAAGTACCATGTGGCCCCTCCCTAACGACAAAACATAATATCTAAAAACCACTTATGCACATGTCAATGAAGAATAATAATAAAATGGACTAGATATTCATACCCAATAGCTCCCAGCATCCATAGCCCCTTGGGTATGACCAAGGCTAAGACTAAAATTTGGCCCTTAGGCTCTCGGCGAAGGAAAGGGGACATTACAATCCTCCCTTCCGAGAAATGCTTGACCCCAAGCATTATCCTGTCATGCTGCAGAAGCTGAATACCACAAAGTAAGTTTCTCCATCTCACCCTACAGTCAACCAAAGATCGGTGTAATCTGAAGTAACCAAGAAACCCCATGTAGTCATCATGACCTCCATGTTGTATAGAGAACAATGTTTTTATGAAGTAGAAGGATACCCAAACCGACTCTCCACTGGTACCCACATCACGATTTCCAATCTGTACAATCCCTGCCAATCTGATGCCATCATCATGGGACCCATCACTATCTCTTCCATCAACTCCTAGGTACGAAAGTCCACTTTGAATCCTGTAGAATCCCCTAGATCAACCTATGAAATAACCTATATACACACAAAGTGTGGTAACCCTCCCACATGACCCACATTAGTGTGAGAGTACAACTCATAATGTATCTCAATGTGTCCCGTGGGGGAAAAATCCCAAGACTCCAGTAAATGGTCAACTGACAATGTCAACTCTACATAATTCACCTGTTGTGGTGAGTGTGAACCTACTGAATAACTAGGAAACTGAGTTAACTCCACCCCTCCACTGACTAGCACATGGGTGAAATGCCCACTATGTCTAGAAGTAGTAAAATACATAAGAGTGCTATCCCATGTCGACTCAGAACATGATGAACATGTAAGCTCGATTTGTTATAATGACAAATCATACATCCCTATATGAAGTTGAGGATATCCTCCCTCAACCCATGCCATCTGAATCTCTCTGATATGAGCTTGTAGGTCGCATCGAAGCTAAAGTGTCCGATTACAAAAGAACAATGCACATGTCGTAATATCTCCATCCTCAACCATGAATCTGACACAAGGTATAATCTTCCCTAATAGAATATCATCTCATCCTCCAATATATAGGTATCATCCTATATGTGACCATCTAGAATCTCACAAGTGTGTAAAATATTGGAGTAATCAACATGTAAATGATATTTCCAGTCTACCAAAACCTAGATAACTAACATAATGATAAACTTAGATGATTTAAACCTATAACCTCAATCTTGGTGATCTGTCTCATGTGCAACACTACTGGTCACACCCACATCCATCATATTCCACATCGATCCACAATAATAAAACCCCTCATCATGTCGGAAGGTCCTCTCTATCCCCTCAGCTGTAACCACCCTAGGTGCTCCTGTAGATAATCCCCTCAAAATCACATTTTTGTCCTCAGACTTAAACTTCAGCTCCATCGTCTGAAAGTTAGTCCAAAACTCACCAAGAGAGTGAAGCCACTACACTCCTAGCACTATGTCAGTCACTCCCATACCAACAATGTGGAAATAATCGGTAACGATGTAGTTAACCATGATGATTCTCAATTGCGGAACTTTCTACGGGCATCTCATATACTCCCATTGGCTACAATAATGTTTAAGTGCTCAAAGTCCTTCATCTACAAACCTCGTCTCTCAACCAATGATGCATCAATAAAGTTGTGGGTAGCCCCATTATCAATGAGTACCATAACTCATCGACCCTACATAACTCCTCTAATCCTAAATGCCTTATACATGAGTACTAGATAATGTGGCTATAATCCCCAAGGAAAAGTCTCCTCCTCCTACACCACATCAACACTATCCAATGCAATCCATCTCCATCATCCATCTCAGGAGTTTCTATCTCCTCACCTCTATCACCCTCACTCTCCTCGAATACCTCAATGAATTAGACCTTCCCTCTACCTCTATAATCATGTCCTGGAACCCAAGGTGTGTGGAAATCGAAACATAGTTTCTTTCGTTTAAACTCATCTCTATCCTCTTGGGAAATGGATTCCTTCTTAGCCACCTCCAACGTCGGTGGAAGCTCCCTCTCTTTGAAGTTCATCTGATCCAGATATGGGTTCCCTTTCCTAAATGTGAGGTTGAACCCTTTACTTTTGAGTGGATAAATCCAAGTCTCGAGATCTCCTAATAGCCTCATGCAAAGAAGAAGGCTCAAATGCCTTCACAAACCCAGCGAGAGCATCTGTCAAACCTACTATGAATAGTGAAATCAACCTCATCTCCATAACATCAGGTACCATGACTGATAATCTCTGAAAATATGCGATATACTGATCCAAGGAACCAGTCTGTCTCAAATGAGTCAACTCCCTAAAATACTTGTCAGGGTCCCTCCTATCAAATCTGCTCACTAGCCTCTGTGTGAACTCTACATAAGTAGTAATGTGTATGTGTCCCTGTGTAATCAATCCATGATGCCACCAATCATGAGTGTCTCCCTCAAGATGTAAGATTGCAAACTTAATTGCATCTTCCTCATGCATAGGATTCAAGTCAAAGTATGTCTTCAACTTCTGAACCCAAGATTGTGTAGTACACTTCTTAGAACCATCGAAGTGTGGAATGGAAATCTGTCCCAATCTCCTTTGCAACTCTGGTACCTATATCTGATGATCTCTCCTAGGCCTACTACCAATCTTCATTTTGTAATATTCTTGGAATGACATGTTGTCATGAAAGCCATCACTCAAGGTCTGGTACCTTTCCCAACAAGACTCCTCATCTAAAATATCCACTGGTTGTCGTACCTATGAAACTTCCGGATCCTTCACGAAAGAAGGTTCATGAATCCCCAAAGTCTTGGTAGAAGAATGGGGAGACCTTTTCCCTAAATTTCCATCCTCACCTCTTTTACCATGTTTTCCCCTATTGTTATTTTCTCTTCTCTCTATATGAGCATCAATCCTACCTTGTGCTAATCTCTCAGTGAGTTGGCTTAAATAGAGATTGGTAGTCTCCTGTTGCTTTACCATGTTGGTGAACAATTGTTTCATCAGATCTACACCCATATCTTCACTATCTTTATCTCCCATATTTCAACCCCAACAGGCTGGAGAAACAACTACTCTAATACCACTTAAATATCCCTTGTGGGATACCACTTAGAAATGCACAAAATATTGACAATTTGCAGCCAAACAGAATTCTGATTTTTGTAGAAAATAAAAATAGGGAAGCGAATAGAAATAAATTTATAACTCACAAAATACTTGCCCGAATCAATTGAAAATTTATAGAGAGATTGATAATAATAAAACTAACACTAGGAAATTATTTTTGGAATTTTTGAGATAATAGAAGACTACCAAAAAATTACAGCATGCCCTAAATAGCTGGAAAACTTCTAAAATTCATATATTCTCGAATACAAGCACAAAAAATATGAAACTTTGGAAATAACATTTAAAAATATAGAATATGATATTCCAACCTTTAGATCTGGTAATTACAAACTAGAAACCCTCCAAACAAATGCTGCAATCTTCAAAACAAGTCACCCTTTTTGGTAGGTGGTTGAAACCCTTGTGAAAACCTCTGAAAATGATGCCAAACCCTTCCTTTATTGCTGCCGTAAGTCTGATCTGAAAACTCACTGATTATCTTCACCAAACCTCTCAAAAACCCTCAAAACCCTATCTCTGAAACCCCTGAAAATATCTCTGTGAATCAGCCCTGAAAATAGCTCCAAAATGACAAGCTAGGGTAGATCTCTCACTACCGAAGAATGTCATGCTAGCTAGGGATGGATCTCTCACCACCAAAGCTAGGGTTCCTATGGGATCTCACTCCACAAGCTGAAGATTTGCAAACAACAGTTGCACATGAAAATAAATAGTTGAGTATGCATAAAGTATCCTCTCCTTTCTCCCCTCAACTCCTTATATAACCTTTTCCAAGGAAAAAGAACCCTAAAAGGTCCTAGTCACATTTTTCCTTAGGATGGGCCAATAACATAAAGTAACTTAAGTTACTTTTCACCTTTTAAGTTGCCATGTTCCAAAAGTGACCCCCAACACAAAATTAGAACATAAGTACCATGTGGCCCCTCCCTAATGACAAAACATAACATCTAAAAACCACTTATGCACATGTCAATGAATAATAATAATAAAATATACTAGATATCCATACCCAATAGCTCCTAACATCCATAACCCGTTGGGTATGACCAAGGCTAAGACTAAAATTTGGCCCTTAGGATTTCGGCAAAGGAAAGGGGACATTACAATCCTCCCTTCCCGAGAAATTCTTGACCCCAAGAATTATCCTATCAAGCTACGAAGATGAATACCACAAAGTAAGTTTCTCCATCTCACCTTGCAGTCAACCAAAGATCGGTGTAATCTGAAGTAACCAAAAAACCCCATGTAGTCATCATGACCTCCATGTTATATAGAGGACAATGTTTTTTGTGAAGTAGAAGGATACCAAAATCCGACTCTCCACTTTGGTACCCACTTTAGGATTGCCAACTGCCTAATCCTCGCCAACTGATGCCATCATCATGGGACCCATCACTATCTCTTCCATCAACTCCTAGGTAAGAAAGTCCACTTTGAATTCTGTAGAATCCCTAGATCAACCTATGAAATAACCTATATACACACAAAGTGTGCTAACCCTCCCACATGACCCACATTAGTGTGAGAGTACAACTCATAATGTATCTCAATGTGTCCCGTCAGGGGAAAAATCCCAAGACTCGGTAAATGGTCAATTGACAATGTCAACTCTACGTAATTCACCTCCCGTGGTGAGTGTGAACCTAATGAATAACTAGGAAATTGAGTTAACTCCACCCCTCCACTGACTGGGACATGGGTGAAATGCCCACTATGCCTAGAAGTAGTAAAATACATAGGAGTGCTATCCCATGTCGACTCAGAACATGATGAACCTGTAAGCTCCAATTTGTTATAACGACAAACCGTACATCCCTATATGAAGTTGAGGATATCCTCCCTCAACCCATGCCATCTGAATCTCTCTGATATGAGCCTGTAGGTCGCATCGAAGCTCAAGTGTCCAGTCACGAAAGAACAATGCACATGTCATAATATCTCCATCCTCAACCATGAATCTGACACAAGGTATAATCTTCCCTGATAGAATATCATCTCATCCTCCAATCTATAGGTGTCATCCTATATGTGACCATCTAGAATCTCACAAGTGTGTCGGTTCTTGGAGTACTCAACAAGTAAATGAGATCTCCAGTCTACCAAAACCTCAGATAACCAACATAATGATAAACTTAGATGATTTGAACCTATAACCCCAATCTTTGTGACTGTCTCATGTGCAACACTATTGGTCACACCCACATCCATCATATTCCACATCGATCCGCAATAATAAAACCCCTCATCATGTTGGAAGGTCATCTCCATCCCCTCAGCTGCAACCACCCTAGGTGCTCCTGTAGATAATCCCCTCAAAATCACATTCTTGTCCTCAAACTTAAACTTCAACTCCATCATCTCAAAGTTAGTCCAAAACTCGCCAAGAGAGTGAAGCCACTACACTCCTAGCACTATCTCGATCACTCCCATACCAAAAATGTGGAAATCATCGGTAATGATGTAGTTAGCCATGATGATTCTCAATTGTGGAACTTTCTATGGGCATCTCATATACTCCCCATTGGCTACAACAATGTTGAAGCCCTCAAAGTCCTTCATCTGCAAACCTCGTCTCTCAACCAATGATGCATCAATAAAGTTGTTGGTAGCCCCACTTTCAATGAGTACCATAACTCATTGAACCTACATAGCTCCTCTAATCCTAAATGCCTTATACATCAGAGTACTAGATAATGTGGCTATAATCCCCCAAGGAAAAGTCTCCTCCTCCTGCACCGCATCAATACTATCCAATGCAATCCATCTCCATCATCCATATCACGAGTTTCTATCTCCTCACGTCCATCACCCTCACTCTCCTCAAAGTCCTAAATGAATTGGGCCTTCCCTCTACCTATACAATCATGTCCTTGAACGCAAGGTGTGTGGAAATCGAAACATAGTTTCTTTCACCTCAACTCATCTCTATCCTCTTGGGAAATGGCTACCTTCTAAGCCACCTCCAACCTCGGTGAAGGATCTCTCTGCTGAAGTTCATCTCGATCTAGATAGGGGTTCCCTTTTCTAAATGCAAGGTTGAACCCTTTACTCTTGAGTGGATAACTCCAAGGCTTGAGATCTCCTAATAGCCTCATGCAAAGAAGAAGGCTCAAATGCCTTCACAAACCTAGTGAGAGCATCTGTCAAACCTACTATGAATAGTGAAATCAACCTCATCTCCATGACATCAGGTACCATGACTGATAATCTATGAAAATATGCGATATACTGATCTAGGGAACCAATCTATCTCAAATGAGTCAACTCCCTAAAATACTTGTCAGGGTCCCTCCTATCAAATCTGCTCACTAGCCTCTGTGTGAACTCTACATAAGTAGTAATGTGTATGTGTCCCTGTGTAATCAATCCATGATGCCACCAATCATGAGTGTCTCCCTCAAGATGTAAGATTACAAACTTAATTGCATCTTCCTCACGCATAGGATTCAAGTCAAAGTATGTCTTCAACTTCTAAACCCAAGATTGTGTAGTACACTTCTTAGAACCATCGAAGTGTGGAATGGAAAATCTGTCCCAATCTCCTTTCCAACTCGTACCACTGTGATCTCGATGATCTCTCCTAGGCCTACTACAAATATTCATTTTGTAATATTCTTGGAATGACATGTTGTCATGAAATCCATCACTCAAGGTCTAGTACCTTTCCCAACAAGACTCCTCATCTAAAATATCCACTAGCTGCCGTACCTGTGAAACTTCCAGATCTTTCACAAAAGGAGGTTTGTGAATCCCCAAAGGCTTGGTAGAAGAATGGGGAGGCCGTTTCCCTAAATTTGCATCCTCACCTCTTTTACCATGTTTTCCCATATTGCTATTTCTCTTCTCTCTATATGAGCATCAATCCTACCCTGTGCTAATCTCTCAGTGAGCTGGCTTAAATAGAGATTGGTAGTCTCCTACTGCTTTACCATGTTGATGAACAATTGTTTCATCAGATCTACACCCATATCTTCACTGTCTTTATCTCCCATATTTCAACCCCAACAGCTGGAGAAACAAATTTTCGGATACAACTAAAATATCCTTTATGGGATACCACTTATAAATGCACAAAATATCGACAATTTTCAGCCAAACATAATTTGATTTTTGCGAAAAAAATAAAACTAGGGCGAGTGAATAGAAATAAATTTATAACTCACAAAATACTTTCCCGAATCAATTGAAAATTTATATAGAGCTTGATAATAATAAAACTAACACTAGGAAATTATTTTTGGAATTTTTAGATAATAGAAAACTACCAAAATATTACAACATGCCCTAAATAGCTGAAAAACTTTTAAAATTCATATCTTCCCAAATACAAGCACAAAAACTATGAAACTTTTGAAATAACATTTAAAAATATAGAATATGATATTCCAACCTTTAGATCTGGAAATTACAAACTAGAAACCCTCCAAACAAATGCTGCAATCTTCAAAACAAGTCACCCTTTTTGGTAGGTTGTTGAAACCCTTGTGAAAACCTCTAAAAATGATGCCAAACCCTTCCTTTATTACTGCCATTAGTCTGATCTGAAAATTCACTGATTATCTTCACCAAACCTCTTAAAAACCCTGAAAACCCTATCTCGAAACCCTAAAAATATCTCGTGAATCAGCCCTAAAAAGCAATTCGAATGTGACAAGCTAGGGTAGATCTCCCACTACCGAAGAATGCCCTACTAGCTAGGGATGGATCTCTCACCACCAAAGCTAGTGTTCCTATGGGATATCACTCCACAATCCAAATATTTGCAAACAGTAGTTGCACATGAAAATAAATAGTTGAGTATGCATAAAGTATCCTCTCCTTTCTCCCTCAACTCCTTATATAACCTTTTCCTAGGAAAGAGAACCCTAAAAGGTCATAGTCACATTTTTCCTTAGGATGGGCCAATAAAATAAAGTAACCTAAGTTACTTTTCACCTTTTAAGTCATCATGTTCCAAAAGTGACCCCAAAGACAAAATTAGAACATAAGTAGCATGTGGCCCCTCCCTAACGACAAAACACAACATCTAGCCCCTCAAAAACCACTTATGCACATGTCAATGAAGAATAATAATAAAATGGACTAGATATCCATTCTAAATATCTCCCAACATCCATATCCCCTTGGGTATGACCAAGGCTATGACCAAAATTTTGCCCTTAGTCTCTCGGCGAAGGAAAGGGGACATTACACAATATTACATGACAAAGTAGACTGTGAAAAGTGGGTTTCAAACATGGTACATCACTCACAATATCAGAAAAATTGGGGCCAAAGTTCCCAAAATCATGTAAGTAATGAACATATAAGACATAGGAAAGGCCCACAAATAATGACGAATAATGAAAAACAATATAAAACTAAGTATCGACAACCATGGTGGAAAATAGTTCTTCCAAGAAAAATTCTGCACGTGAAGCACCTATTAGAATGTTAGAAAGATAATAAGTATGCCAAAACATGAATGTACTAGAAGAAAGTAGTGTGATAGTAAGAGTAGGAAGTAGTATAAAATGAAACTATAACACTTATATTGTGTAATAAAGTATATGGCCCTAAGAGCCTCAAAGTGGAATTTGGTAAGAGGTGTAGTGCCAAACATCTATGATGCGTGTAAATATCTATAGAAATTATGCACTCACTACTAGATAACAAGCACGTGTATATATAGAAAGATAATGAAATATTAGGTATTTTTCTAGCATGTGAAATAAAGTGTACATGTAACTAGTATAAGAAAACAAGAGTATGTGCAATCAACATATGCATTATGTTTTGAATGAGTGAGATGGAATGATATGTAATGTGAATGTTGTAAGAGTAGTGTATCCCAAAAGTGAATGTGGATGAATATGTACGAAATCAGGTTCATTTATAAAATACCACTCGACAGTCAAGAATGAACCATAAAATAAGATTATGTCATTGAGAAATTGTTTTAATTTGTGTGCTAGAAATATAGATTAATGAAGCATAAAGTGTAAATCATGTGAATGTGGTGAGGTTCATGTATGTATTATGCCCTCAACTATCAAGTGTGAACCTTAGCATGGCAATGTGTCATGGGGTAGTAACGATACAAGTTGTGTATCAATGTATATATGGTGAATGAGAGAGACTAGATGTGAAGCAATGCACATGATACTAGAAATGAAATCCACTTGATAATGCTATGAGAAGGGAATGATTGCGATTCCCCCAAGTGTATTGTGTAAATAAGAATCAAGTAAAATCATCTAAGAGATCATCATTGTCATGGTCAAATCCAAATGGAGAAGTTTTAGAGACTTGGTAAGAAATAGTATGGGGTTGATCATCGAGAGAGCCATTGTGGCATAAATTGTGCATGCCCATTGAACATTCTTCATTACTTGAAAGCTAATAGTAGATAGTTATGTGCATACCATCAAGTGAATTTTTTTGTATAGTCGAGAAATAAATCATTAAAAATAGAAACATGACAAAAAGGCATGGGAATTTTGATACCAATATGATGAGGATCCAAAGTTCCACCAATGTAGTCAAGCCAGGACTATCGAAGAGTAAGTAGAGAATTACAAGAAGTGTATACAATAAATAATGTTAGATAGAAGACAAAAGGCCGAGAATCAGAATTAATGTGAACATATATGCATGATAGATGTGAGGATAATTAGGTGGAGGGAGGATATCAATGAGTGTGAATCCAAGCCGAGCCAAGCCATCATGTGTATGAATAATTTCAGAGAAAGTAGGATTGAATGGAATATATGGAAAAACAAAATGATTTATGAACATAGTGCATGTGAAATGTGGGGTTATTATGGGAAGATGAGGAAGGTGGTATGAAATCCAATGTTCAAAAAGACCCCTAAAAATTTACCATAGCATTAGTAGAAAAAGAGGGTGCTGAAACACATTGTTCTTGGAGAGATGATGTAGATGACATGGTTTCCAACACACAAATGGATCCTGGAGATGAATCATGTCGATGGTATGGGTAGGAGGTTCCACAAATTAATAATCATTAGTGAGATATATAGGATGATTATGGGGATGAACAACATTGTGATTGATAAATGGAATAGGGAGAAAAGTGATTATGTCTAGAGTGTAATATTTGAGTTGGTTGCAACCAACAAGAACAATATATGCACAACCATCATGTATGAACTTAACACATTGATGAACTATACAAGGCACTTCCTGCATAACATGGAGCCATTGTCTACTAAGTAAGAAATTGTATTAGATATTGCATTGATAACAAATAATAACATGAGGATGGTTTTGGACTAACTATGATAGGTAAGGTGATATGACCCATACACGGTTGTGCAGAAGAATCATAGCTACACATCAAAATATATGTTGGAATGAGATTAGATGAGGAAAGTGTAGACACTACTTTTTCATATCACTACCCCTCACCCCATGTTTGATCTCTTCTTGCATGCATGCACCTATTATAATATTCCAAAATCCCATTTATTCCATTTTATTATTATTTTCCACCTCTAATCCTATCTCACCCATCTAATTATTTTATCTATCTTAATTATCCTTAATCATCATCAATCAAATATTAGTCATCATCAATCAAATCTTAATCATCACCTAATTTCTTTATCCTCCCTAAAATCCCTTATTTTCCATCCCTAGGCTCCCACTTAATGTTTATACCCACCCATGGCCTTTATTTACTCCTTTCCACCTCCCACATATCCATTTATCTTCCTTAACAAAAAGGGAAAAATGTAGATATCAAGTTTTAAATCTTCGATATTTTCTTGCATGAATGCACCTATTCAAATCTTCCAAAATCCCATCTATTTCATTTAATTATTATTTCCCACCTTTAATCTTATCTTATCTATCGCATTATTTTATTTATCTTAATTATCCTTAATCATCATGAATCAAATCCTAATTATCACCTAATTAGTTTATCCTCCCTAAAATCCATTATTTTCCATCCCTAGGCTCCCATTTAATGTTTTTACCCACCCATGGGATTTATTTAATCCTTTCCACCTCCTACCTACCCATTTATCTTCCATATGTAACCCTAACTTGCCCATATCATAAAAACCCTAATATGCCCCTTTAGGCCCATTTTGCCTTGAGTTGGGCATCCTTCCACCACGCAAGTAGAAGGATCTCTCTACAGTCATTAAAAACTGCCCGGTCGCCATCTAACCTATAAATCCAACCCTACCCTTCCTTTTTCCAGGATGCATTTTTCAATACTCACAGCTCTCTTGCAATTTTGCTTTGATCTCTTGTTTATGTTTACAGCTACTATCATTTCCATAGAGCCATTCTTGGAGATATTGTGATATATTTGGAGTTTTGAGGTTCTCTTTCTCATCTTACATGCTTAGTTATACCCTCTCTATCCTTCCTACCATCATCATCATATTTTATAGGTTCTTCCATCATTAGAGATCATTGTTCTTACATGCATCCCTCTCTATCATCATCTGCAGATTGTCATTTTATCAATTTACATCTCTTTAGTCCTAGATCTATCTCGATCGTTGTCGACCCTGTTTGTTCCCCTTCAACCCATCTCACTACTAATTTCTTTTTTTTCATCGATCATGTCATATATGTAATTTATGTGTTCCTAATTTCTTAGATATTCATATCTCATCATCATCTCCTCTCTGCAACCCCAAATTTTGTTTTTCATCCTTTGGTCATTACATAAACAACATGGTCAACATCACATCACCAGATTTCATGTTTTTTTCATTATTTTTGTTATATCCAAGTCTACATCATCTTGTAATGTTATTTCTCTATATTAGCATCACTTCCAATCTAAATCAACTTCAGATCCAGCTTTAGGAGACCTTGTAGGCCTATCATTCGTATTTTCTTCTCATCCCTGTCCCGGTTGGCATCGACCATCCCTCGTAGCCTCGGGTCACTTTTGACCCATCCAGTTTTATTTTATTTATATGTACCCAAATAAAAATTTCATTTCTCTCTTATCTCTAGCATTTCATTTTTTGTTTTACTTCAAATTTTGCATTACATTAGATCCATATTTGATTTATTTATTTATATTTTATATAGATGTGGGTTGACATCCATCCCAAGAAGTTTTCAATTCTTGGGACCGATATTTTCAAGAAACCCACCCATATATCTCGCTAATCCATTTTTCATGTTGATTTCTTTATATTTATAGGTCATCTAGCTTAGTGCGGAGGAAGATATCTCATTTACGCCCATATTCATCATCATCCCCTCTCAAGGGAATTTGGTAAACATTCGGCATGCCTAGTGGGAGCCACCCTTCTTTAGTGATTCATCCATTTTTGTCTTTCATTTACATTTTCTTCTATCCCTCTTCTACTAACCTCATAGGTAGGAGCATTATTTTCCTTGTTTGTGGTGTATTGTGTTACTTGGATTGGATTTCAATTTGCTTGTTATATTTAAAAATTAGATAAATGAAAAAGAGTTATCTAGGTATTCCTTGTTTTTATTCCTCATCTCTTTTATTACATTACGTCTCTTGTCTGTTTCTTTCATCAAATCGACATATTTCATTTTGAATCTAAAAATAACCCCTCATACTTTCTTGGAAATGTAGTATAACTAGGGGGTTTAACACTTTTCATAAACTTCATCACACACATCCTAAAACACACACACATTAACAAAAAATCTAAAACTTTCCTCCTAGGTGGAACTATTTGGATTTCTCACCCAATAGGAACTCCACCGAAGCATTCTATCCATGTTACAAATTTTTTTTCTACTTCTATATTGGCTAAGTACCTAACTTTGTTATTGTTGTGGGACCATGAAGTAAGGGGTAGGCCCTAATACCAATCATTGTACTAGTAGTCATCACATATTTGTGCCTCATGTACCTTCAGGTATATTGAGGAGTCCATCCAAAACTACCTACTACCATCCATAGTTTGGCCATTTCCTATGTTCCTTTTGAGCCAATTTTCTTCTTTTCACATTATTTTAAATAATCAATATGATTAAAAATAAACTGGTTGACTTATTTATTAATAAATTGTTTAAGTTCTTGTTTTTCTATTTCATGCCTATCATTACCCATTCTCAAGACATGAAAACACAAAAATCTACCTCATCCAAGGATGTCCCCACTTTTGATGATCTTTCCCAAGAAAATTACATACTTTCCACTCCTAAACCTATGATCACCATGTTTATTGTTTCCCAAACCCTTGTTTCTAATGTATCTTTTCTTGAGGCCCATGTCATTCAAAATGACCCCCATCTTGAAACTAATCCTCATGTCTCTCATTAGTCCATTTCCTATACAGCCACTACTCCTTCATCTTCTAC
Organism: Taxus wallichiana var. yunnanensis; assembly: GCA_018340775.1. Classification (NCBI taxonomy): domain Eukaryota; kingdom Viridiplantae; phylum Streptophyta; class Pinopsida; order Cupressales; family Taxaceae; genus Taxus; species Taxus wallichiana. The sequence goes on from CM031233.1 coordinate 369,635,887, forward strand.
CCCTTTAGAGATTGTTAGACCTTCTACCATCCCTCATGGATGCTCGAGCTTCAATAAATCCTTGATGCTTATCCTATCACCCTTCATGACTATATATTTCATAAATCCATCAAAAATTCTCACCAAACCTCACAATTGGTGACTCCTATTCAACCTATTTTACCTCATATCATCACCACGATCACATCCTTTATTGTAAAATTCCCATTTTAAGACTTTAGAAATAAGGGAATTTTTTTTTATAAATAATGTTCTCTATTCTAAATTCATAATTTAGAACACACATTCTTTATCAATCATTCATATAACTGATAACCATATGCAGGGGTAATGACTCAGTGAACTACCGATCTATTCATTTCATGACTTGGTAAACTACTGATCTATTCATGTTTAACATTTAAGTATTGAATAATTTTCCATATAATACGTATAATTGGTTCTCTTTCCTTGTTCAGGGTATTAAGTGATCTGTCAAAGGAACCTATCTGAATATTTGTTACCAATATTCATCTACATCACGAACCTTAGACTAGGTGACATAGGACAACGCAACCAATAACTTGCGATACTTTGGCCAAAGATTTATAACATACTATTCATATTACTATTCCTTGACGACATACTTGTCAATCCAAAATACGTCCTTCACCCCACTCTATTGTTATCTAGAATGTCCTTTACTGACTTCCGTGAGTCCACTTGCACAAGTTTTAACCCTATTTTGAGATAGAAACATATGTTATGATAGGGAGAGGCTCATGAAAACTTAGGGTAAGTTGACATACTGGGTCCACCTAAGTTGACCCTGTGTGCCAAGGTACCCCAAGTTTTAGAGGGATACTCCTTATCTTAACCATGCTATTAACTGGACCTAGAGAGAAACTAAGTTCAAGTACATTATTTGTAGATCTAGATGATCAATACAGAAGGGTGTTGCCACAAGTCAATCAGTATTCTTTGTATCCTTGAGAAGATCCTTATCTTCTCAAAGGTACGATCTATAGTTGGCATGTGCCAGCATCCTATAGAACATCCTCATCGAGATGTACATACCTTAAGGAGTTTATTATAAATTTAAATAATTTGGATTATTAAAAACAAATTTCAGCAACCTTGCCTAACCCTAATCCAACACTCCTTAAGTTCTTCTCAACAATGGATTCAATTGATTTTTAAAGAACTTCATTATCTTAAGATTGCTTTTAATGTTATTTACTAGACTTAACAAGCCGTCAACCATAACAAGGTATTGACATCATAACTTCTATTTATTCAGACTTAACCATTCAAGAAAGTGTAGTACCACCTAGGTTGTAATGAAGTAGACTTTATTAAATGAAGTCTAACAATTAGGAATCATATATTCCTTTTTGTTGCATTCTTAAGATATAGGAAGAATCTTCCTTTACATGATTAAGTCCTAGGGCCTAGCACCCCTATAAATCATTAACAAATTCAATAGTTATTACTTAATGATCATTCCACATCATATTACTTTATTGAATTGTTTATTTATAACCATAAAATTTTGTAACTTAGGAAGTTGCAACATATTTAGGGATTTTATTCCAATTCCCATTGTCAAACTTATATAAGAATATCCATTAAGCATATACATAATATGGTGTATATCAACAAGATAGGATTCCATATATGTAATGAAAGTACAAGATAAATTACACATCCACTGTAAATAAATTCTCAACATTTAATTCATCTCTAAAACTTATACATTTAGGTATGCTACATAAAAACCACCTTTATTACAAAAGAATACTACTTTTCTTTTTCAATACAATCTCAAGAATGATTTAGATTTCTTCACAAAAATCAAACTTAAATCAGCCAATGCATCACATAAGTTTTTTCCTTCCTTATCACTTACGAAGTCCATCTAAAAAATTGCTAGCATGGGTCAGTTCAATGAACTAAGCATGATAAGCACTAAGCCTTAAAAAGAAGTGCATTCCAATAATTGTTCCATTAAAACAACTCTACTTTAATGAGACAATTATTACATCATAATATCAATACATCAATAACAACGGAAAAGAAGTACATTTTAACCAATTGAATTCACTTCAAAGAAAAGGACAGAATACAATCCACTATATCAGCCTTACAAAATTAGAGTTTAATTGATCCTATCAATTATCCTTAGGAAAACAACATATCATAACATCTCATTGTTCCCAATATTTCATAATAGAATACAACATTTATCTTTGCTTCAAGCCAAAAGAAGGATTTAAATCATGGTTCTACTTAGGATGATTCATCTAGCTCCTAAGAAAAAGAAGAAGAGAATCATTACCACTATACCTAGACACAAAACATCTGAGAAACCGAATAGATTCAAAATGTGATTTAACTGTTTCTTTTAAAGGACAACTACCTTAAAAATTTTAACATTTAAGATATTCATCAAAATAGAATTCTATCTTAATCCAAGAAGGAATAGAAAATCAAACAGTCTACCTACAAGTTTAAATCTACTTCCACATATAGAAGTTAATTTTTAAAGATCTGAAACAATCATTAAAAAATCAAGGTAGAATCATACCGGAGTTAATCTCTACTCGAGTCCATCCAAGGAGAATTCACAAAAAGATAGAATACAAGAGACAAAACTTACTCATCTCAAACCAAACAAGTAAAGTCTTGTCAAACAAACAGTCTACCAAACAAGCTTACATTTTCCAGCTAAATAAAACTGAATAATCTAATCTCTTCCAACATCATTTCTACAAAATATTTGAACAAGGAAGACCAAACAACTCATAAAGAAAACTCCATTTCAAAGGAGAATCAAAACAGAAAAGTTCAACCAATGATCTATACAGTAAGAAGAAAGCACACTGCCATATTCTTTACACTTCTTTACTTTCAAAGAACACGAGTTTCAATTCCATACTCAGAATGAAATAAAAATAACAGTCCTAAAACACAGTCGGTTCTAAAGGAATCACATTCCTTTCTTTTATAAAGACACAAGGTGTATTTACTATATCCAATAAGAGATAGAAAAATAACCGATCAGTAAGCCAAATAGGATCAGAAGCTTCAACAAATCTCAATGACTGAAATCCCATTATCCTTAGAAAATGTTTCTAGTTAAATCCCAAGGATATTTAAATAGCTCAATTTAATCTACTCTCCCAGATTTCCTTGAGTAAGTAGTTTGATTAGAAGAGTTCTGAGCTTTAAACTCTTTAAGAAGTTAAAAACCCAATTCAAATACCAAAACCAAATCGAACTTGTCGATAATACTACTAGCTCAGAGCTCGAAAGTACAAAATCTGAGCACAATGACAAACACAAGCTTCTCACAAAGGTAAAAACTAACCCAGTTATTATTCACGGGTTCAGGCAAATAAAAAGTTCCCATCCAAGTTTATATCAATAACAAAGAAAACTCAACATACCAGAACAGAACCGACACATCGTTCCTACTACAATTTCCAAACACTAAGTACTAAATTTCATGTACAGTGTCGAATTACAAAAACTCAACATGAGCTCAGATATGCACAATATCTTAGTATGAGGTAGTATAAGATACAAATATCCATTAACAGTTCATATTCAAAACAAGGAGTCCTATTTCCATCTCAAATGAAACATGAGTTTCCAACGAGAGTTCAAAATCAAACAAATAACAAGATAAGAGTGCGGTGAAATCATGAACTTCCATTAACAGTCCAAAATACCACAAGAGTAAAGCACAAGTACAGAGCCACATACGGCTTCAAAAATAGTCCCGAGTTACCCAAGATACCAACACTGGTTCAGAACAACAAGTGACTCCAACACGAGTTCATATCAAAATGTGAAGCCCAAATACTAGCTCCAATGGAACTCAGGGTTCCCACAAAGTTTAGAGTCCACACAAGTAATAAAATATGAGTGTCATGTACATTATAATCTTCCATTAACAGTTCAAATGGTCACTAGAGAATAACACAAGCTCTAAGCCATATACAAAATTCAACAACAGTCTAGGTCATCACAAGAATCAACACACGATCCCTAAGTACAAGAATCCTCTAACAACAATTCAGGGAAAACACAAGTAATAAATTACGTGTTCAGAGCCATATACTAACTTTGAACAACATTTTGGAGCTACCTAGGTTTCCAAATGCCAATTCAGAACAACAAGAATCTCCTACACAAGTTTATATGAAAACATGAAGTCCAAATACAAGCTCAAATGGAACTCAAGGTTCCATATGGTTCAGAATCCATGTTTTGCAATGAAGGTTAGTTCTAAAACCACAACAAATTTGTATACACAATTCAGAAAAATCATAAAAGATTCTAATGTAAGCTTCGCATGCATGTATCATTATCAATTATCACAAAGATAGTTCCAAAACCAACGTAATTTTTTCCATGGGTTTATATCCAAGATGACAGATATTATAAAACAAGCAAACAAGAAACCAGATTAAACATGCAAGCCAAGAATCTCAAAAGAGCAGACTTGTTTTAATGAAAAATTTATAAGAAAGCAAGAGATCTTAAAGATTAGAGCCTATCATGCCTGATAGCGCTTTTGAAAAATTGAAGGGAACCTCCAGCCAAGCTCACAACTTCTCCTCTTTTCCACGAAAGATAAAACAACCACATTCTTTTTCCACAATGCCTCTTATATATCCCACGAACTGAAAATAGGTCTAAAACCTCAAAAATAGCCATTAAGTGTAGTTCTATCTGCTGGTTCGAAAAACCAGAGAGCATGCAAAGCAAAAATTGTGAAGTATGCAAAGTGAAATAACCCCATACAAACCCATTTGCATGCCTTCCAAAACGGTTTGAGCACAAAAACTGAAAATAATAAATTTCATTAATTTCTATTTTTCCGCCTATCCTTCCTTGCCACCAACTTCCAAGTTTGGAAAATTCCAAATGAAATTTGGCATGCAACTCCATTTTTAGTGAAATTTCCACATAAGCCTCCGCCAATTCAACTAGCCCCTGCCACAACTGGTAACACATATGCTTTTAAAAACCTTATCAACAACTTAAATGCCTTGGAACTATCGCCTATGATACATGTGACCACCAATCCCGCCTTTATGCCCATTACTTTAGGGTAAACATAATTGTTTAGGTTAGATCTTAGGTTAGCTTAGGATATGTAACCTTAGGATATAACCCAATCAATAAATTACCACCTTAGGTAGTTTCCACATAGGTTAGATTAATTCCAACATAATAGTTTTTAGGCATTAGGTTAGATCATCACATAACCATATAACATTAGGTTTTAGGGTAATTTAAATAACCTAGTAACCTCTCCATAATCCTTTAGCACAAAGCTTAGGTTAGGATAAAATTTAATTAATTAACATAGCTAGGTAGTAAATATATATATTCTTACCTAGCTTAGGATTCCATAGGACAATCCCTTTAGTTTTAGGAACCAGAATATTTCCTAAGCCATGAGCAGGCGATAGTTTGTTTGCATCATCATTTTCCTGTCACGATCAATCTCCAAAGATCCAAGCAAAACATATGACTGAATAGAAACATGTTCACAAAAAAATCAAATAACTTGTAATCAATCAAAGTTCAGTCATATGTCTTTTAATTCATGGAATGTCCATTTACCGTTCATTTAGCGAGCATATTTGAAACATTCCTTGTATCACTAAAATTGATCTAAGGATGAGTCAAATTAATAGATAAGTTTAAAACTCTTAAACCAGATTGCAACTTACCTTCAAGAAGTGAAAAATGGATTCAAGGAATCCATTCTAATTAAGTCAAAGATCTTAAGAATAGAAGATGATTTATCCATATCAAGCATGATCTCCAAAAATCAAAATAACATATATTTATAAGGAAAATAACATGTAAACACTTGAACTACAAAGGAGGAAAATAACAACTGTCAAGGGTGTTACATTTATTCCCATCACCTCTTCGTCCACTTTGTGGTCATAAGTGTACCTATCCAATCATCACAATAATATCACTTTCTTCCTCCTACATCTAAATAACATAATCAAATTTTTAATCTTGTATCTACTTCCCACATTCATGCTAATGTTATCATCTCACAACCCCATTCATCTGAATCGGTGAAAATCCATTAACCTCCTCCTTGAGGTTCTTAGCACTACGTAATTTTCATTCAACCAACTTAAGTATCCTAGCCACCCATTAATTACATTCCAACCCATCCCACAATAAACCAAGCAAATGTCCCCATCTCTCAATAACCAAATAAATATAACCAATCTTACCACATCCCCATTTCTAAAAATAAGATTTATCTCAACCCATTAAATCACAACCATTCAATTACATCTCCCCTTATCAATCACTTCCACCAATTCCCACACATCCCCATGCATATAAAAATTATCAACAACCTAACCCACCCTCCTCATATGCATCACAATCGCATCCTCAACATCTCAAACCCACTCATCTAATGATCCCTTACAAGCGTTATTGAGTAGAATAGATATTATTGAAGCCACTACCTTGGGATCTAACACCACATTCTCATATGAACAAATATGCAAAAAACCTATTAATCCATCCATCCATGTAAATCCCTATCATCATAATTCGGAGCTACTAAATTTCTCTAAATTAAATAGTAAGGAGGATCCCCAACAACATATTTGTTCCTTTAAGCACACATGCTACTTAATTACCCATGATTAGGACCTCATGCTTTGCACATTCCCCATGTCATTAGCCAGACCTGCCTCGGATTGGTATAAATAAATTCCCCAACATTCATTTTACTCCTTCATCTAACTCAAGAAATTGTTCCTAGAACACTTCTTAATCAATATTACATGTAAATCAACATCACTGATCTCTACATCCTTAAACAATTTGATGACGAGTCTATCACATACTTCTTCACACAATGACGTGGAATAATCAACGAAATATCATTCTCCCTTCATCAGAATGAATTAATTGAACTTTTCCTACATTCTTGGGTGAAGCATATATACTCTAATCTTCAAATAAAATCATTTCAAACCTTTGAATATGCTTTTATCATGGCTCACAAAATTGAACTTAATGCCTTGAGTAAGGCCAACTCAAAATTTGATCAAATAAACCATAAAATGAATTCACTAAGTCATCCATGCATGGAAAAATGTTTAACAACATGCCCAATGCCATTGTGGTAAAGTCTTACTCCACATCTACTTATCATGTGCAGCCCCACAAAGAGTTCCTAAACCACCTCCTTACTATACTCCTCTTGGGGAATCCTATAGTTCCTTATTTGAAAAGTTAATGGAAGTCCATATTATTCAAATTCCTCCTATACGACCAATTGAATACTCATGATCCAAGCCCATATGGTATTGCAATGGGAATTATTGTAAGTATCATCAAGTCTAAGCTCACAAAATTGAGAAGTGTAATTCCTTAAAATAACTTGTCAAACAATTCATAGATCGTGGTGAATCTAAGTTGATAATCCTAATGTGCCATCTAATCAATCCCTTGAGGTTTATAAATGTCCCTTCCCCGATCATCCACTAAAAATCAAAGTCCACCTCCACATCTCAAGAACCTCATGCTCACAAAATCAATACAAGTAAATCATGAACCAACAATCTCACCTACACCCACATCTATTTTAGACCTTTCTCCCACACCCATCATTCCTTCATTAACTGAAATTATCTCCATTTAAATTCCAACCCCTTCACCCATAACCTCATTGATATCCACACATAATTTTATACCTATCATATCACACGAACCATATCTACAACTAACTCATCCACATCAATCTCAAATATATCAACCACCTCATCCATATCTATTACACCCCAATCTATCACACCTAATTCATCACCAACATCTTCCTTAACATTCACTCTATATCTAAACCCATATCCACATATACCATCATGACTATACCTACATCAACATATAAAAGTATCCCCACATCTATATTGCCCTTGAAACATATACTACACAAACACCCCCACTTAAGACAATCCCCAATGATATTCATGCCCCATATATAAAACCAATCACCCTTACACCAATCAATCCTTGACATATATAATCTACAACCACTTTTTATCTCATCAAGTGCATCATCAAAAACCCCCATTTACCTTCAATATCCATATCTACAACACCGCCCAAATCATTTAGCTCTTCTTCTATAGTTCCTTGATTGAAATTGTCTTGATTCCTACTAAAGGAAAAACCTCACAGCTTCTAGTCATTTTTACACCCACCATAGAACAAGGGAATCCTATGTGCACCAGCCTATCACCCAACGGGTGCTAGGCACTCACCTAAGGCACGCACAAGTGCTGATTCTCTCCTTTATGTGAGTTTAGTGGGAAACATCATCTATGACAGGATTTTAAAGAGAGTGAGTGGAAACAAGACATGTAATCATCATTGAGCTCAAAACAAATTCTAGACCCATGCAGTCATTCTAGACAGAAAGATACTTAACATAGAAAGGAAAATGCATAAGGATTATATGACTGGACCAAAATAGAAAGGAAAATGCATAAGGATTCATTCTCATTCCATAAACAGACATGAAACATAACCATGAAGATATATGTATGGACCAAAATAATTAATGATCATATTAAAATAAGTTGGTAACCTCATTACATCCATTAGATCCATTACACGACATCACAAAGTATGGCGGACCAAAGTCCTAAATCCTAACTAGATTTAAATCCCTTATCTTTTAAAGAAAATTTACAATCACAAGCCCCTTGATGAATCCCTCTCCTCTATTTTATCTACCCAACCCAATACAACTCCTCAAAAATTTCTATAGAGCTCTGCTCTCTATTGATCTACTACTTTTCTTCTATGGGAAATTATTTTATAGGCATCTTGAACTGGGAACTCTTCTTTCTGAGGCTTAAGATCCATCGCCAAGTATCCAGATGCAGTCCTTCATGGGAGCATGCTCTTCCAGTCATGATCTCTCCACTCCTTTCCATGATGGTCTTCTAGAATTTTCCATCGTAGGGAATATTCCTTCCTAGTCCAACTTGTTGCCATGATGACACCTTATCCATTCATCATGCATAGGTGGATCACACTTTTCTCATGTCCTACTCGATACGCCAAATATGACTAAGTCTTGAGACCTTATTCTGCCGGCACGTATCACAAACCCTCCTATAACCCTACCTTTCACACCTTCTCCTTATGCACCCAACCTCAACTTAGGCCTTGTGCACTCATGCAAATTTTTGTACTTAGTCAATATTTTAGGGTCCTAAAAACAACCAAAGTCTAAAAAATTGACATACCTATTTAAAAATCCCTTTCTCGGCCTCACAAAATATTTGAGCCTACTCCTCCCAAGACCAACCCTCCTAATAAATTTAATGTCACATCATCACTCTTAGGAGTATCCCCATCCATCTTAGGTCTAAGCCCTTCATCTAACCCACCCATCATCAATCAAACCTAGTTTGACCAACATAATCATTCTACCAAATCTGATATACCTTAAAAATCATCCCCAAACCCAAATACCAAATAAAAATCCAAACCACCCACATCCCAAAACATCAACACCGAATCTAAGATATCCAATTCTCCTCTTAGACTTACACCCGAATCACATACATCCCCACTTGTTAAATCTAAATCCAAACCATCTAAATCCCCAAACATTAAAACTGAAACCAAGTCACAATCACCTCATTCTTCTTCAAACTCTAAGATAGAATTCAAGGTTCCTAGGAAGCCTCATCAAAGCACAATTGGAGTGCCCACGTTTTTTAGTGCTCTCATTTTGGTCATGTGTGACTCATTGTAATTATATTATTGTGATGAGAGGGACATTATTAATTTTTTTGTTATTCTGATGGGACATTATCGATGAATTTTTTTCTTAACAAGTTTTTATTGTTGTGATACACTGTTATGATATGAAACTATCGTCAGAGATATCATATTTCTAGTATTAGGATGATAACACTTGATCACATGTTGAAAATGGGGAACATGATGCCATTTTATAGATATTACGTTGGGATGATGATATCATGTGTGATTATTGAAATGTTTTGGTATGGATATTTGATCCATATTTGATGTATGATGATGATTATATTGTTTCATTTGGTAGATGATTCATGTTGTCGATATAATTCTAGCTTAGCATGGAATATATAGATGTTGATTTTGAAGCATATTATCGTATCATATTTAATTAAAAATATTAGATAGATATGATGTTTTCCTTGAGTGTGTAGGTGACATGTATTCAATCATGGGAGAATGTGGAGTTCAAGAAATGCATTCCAATTAGGAAATGGAGTTCAAGAAATGTATTGTAATATGTGGGTACAACTCCTTCATCTATTTTTAATTGAACCTTGTAAGGTTTCAATGGCTTCTAACTTCTTCTTGACCTCAGCTAGGATCCTCTACCACTCTGATATGTTTACTTTGTTCTTCTCTTGGAATTCCTTGAGCTCTACTTGTGAGTGGAGACCATAATATTCACCACTTTATCTTTGTCTCTGTGTGATTTTCATACGTGGCCTCAACAATATGGGTAGCAATTTTCACATTAGCAAGAACCTTACTATACTCGGAAATGATTGCTACAACCTTCAAATTTTCCTTCTTTTCTAGGCATGTTGCTACTTGTTCTACTGATTCTAATACTAGAGGTTGCCTTTTCATAGTGAGGATGCATGTTAAGTCTTCAAGAAACTCAAGGGAAGATCCATACTTTTGTGTAGGCGGTGCTAGGTCTAGATGCTTCAAAACAATGAAATCTGTGATGGATTCTACCTTCTTATATACCTCACACACCCTTTCATTTTCTTCCCTTAGTTCACGCTTTAGCTGTGAGATAATTAGTTCCTCCTACTTTAAGTTCTTGGTCTTCTCTTCTAGCTCTTCTTCCCTCTTTTCTAGCTCTACCTCTAGAAAATTTACCCTGTCATTCCTTCTAAATAACTTGGATTCTAGTTCAACCGAGACCTTATTCAACACGTTGTAGACTTGTTCATTTGAAATCTATTGATCACTCACCAAGGGGTTGTCTCCTTTTGACTCAGGAACTTCATTATTTCCCCTTGGCTTACCTCAAACTCTGGCTTATCGATGTGGGAATCAATTTCCCACGAAAGCATTTTCCTTGTTTGAGGGTATGCACCTTCTTCATCAAATGACTTCATTGCCAAGAGTTAGTCTATTGGGACTGTGCTTTGGAAGTACACACATAACACCTTGTTTGGATCATCAATGTAGCTCAATCTTGGTCTTTGGGTCTCCAAGCACTTCTCTCCTATGTGCATGCCCTTAGGAATAGTTACCGTTATATTGGGGCCTCCTACACTACCATGGTCTTTTCCTTAGCTTCCTTCCTTATCTTCATTCATCACTATTTCAGTGCACTATGCTCCAAATCTTGTTTGATCAAGGCTTCAATGATTTTCATTGATTCTCTTTCTAACGCTTAATTCACTTCATACTTAGTGAGGCTTAGAGTCCTCTCGATTCTTCGTGCTAACCTATTCACCTCCTCCTGGATTCCCTTTCTTCACAAAAAGTGATAGTCATTCTTCTCCTCTTCACCTTCTTCTTTTGAATCGTGCATGTTGAAAACAAGTGGTTCTTGGTCTCCCTCAGGTTCATCATCTTCTTCATTATCTCTCTCACCCTTGTAGCTCTCCAAGATATCCGTGTCCTCCGAATCAGCTCCCCCATCACCTTGTTTCTTCCTAAATGGGAATTCTAGTACAGAGGATTTGGCTCTTTCTTCTTCCTCCTCTAGTGACTTCTCCTCTATGATAGGATTTTCTTGTTCTGGAACCTCCTCTCTAATTGGGGACCTCTTCCTACGTGTGTAAGTACTTGTTCTAGCACTTCTTCCTGGGGGCTCACCATTTGTGTATCTTGGACACTTGGTGCCTTTTTCTTTATCTCTTCTATCTCCTTTTTCTTGGGTGCGGTATTCTTCCTACCTATTGGGTCTTTAGGTATAGATATCTCATTTTCAAGATAAGTTCCATTCTCAAACTTGGGCCTCATATGAAGGTATACACATGCCATAGACCTTCCTACAATAGGTAGAGTCATAGGTTTCATCATCTAAACTTCATGCAATACGTACTTTTCCACATATGCATGCTTGTTGGGGTAGACCAATGTCTTGCACATCTCCTGTGGTCTCGATCCATATTTCCAAGGTCAAACTTCATCTTCTTGGATTCCTTGAATCTGTTCACTCCCACCTAGAAGTACTAAGTGGTGAAGGAAAATGGAAGTTTACACCATGGGCGCATGCTTTCATCAACTAGCCTAAATATGTCAACGTAGAAGTGTTGGTATACTATGAACTTAGCTTCTCCCTCTGTGAGCTTTGGTGATTGTTCTAGGATCCTCCACTCTTCCTTGAATGCATTCCTCAAGCACGTATACCACTTCTCAAGATACACCTTGTGAATGGACGGCATGCTATCGTAAGTGTATTTTTTGAATCTTTTGTAGGTGAGGGGTGTTCCTCTGGGTACTCCCAAATGAACTTATCTCGCCGTATCTCGGCACTCCAATCTCTTAAAACATAATAATTAAGAGGACATTGCTGAAAAGTATCTTGTCACCCTCCTAAATGTAGTTGATGATCTCATCCGTGATGTACATGGACAAGTTGTAGATGGCGCCTCCGATATCCTTCTACAAAAATTGAGCTATGACTTATTCACTTGTGTCCACCTCTCTTGGTCATTCAGTTTGGTTACTAGGTGCATGAACATTCTCATCACCGGGTCTTGGATATGTAACATCCACTTTTGTCACTTCAATCTTAGAGGTTTTTTTAATCTTACCTTATGTAGCTGATTTAAATACCCATATATTTAAATCCAACATGATTCTTAATGCAATCCATTTCTGATAACTATCATGAACCATGTGTAGCTATATGAGAGAGAGCCTAAATGATCTTTATGAGCCATACATAAAATGTATCCCTTTGGTTCTCCTTTAACAAGATATGATATATAAGTGATAACCCCTAAGTGTGTACCTAGGTTCCACCTATGAAATTCATAGGCATCTCACAACTTAGATAATGGTGAAATCTCAATAGTGTAATCAACAATTATAATACCTTGCGTAAGGTTTCGAGTCATGTATGCCATGCTTAGTTCCATGACAACACACATGCCATTGGAATCTTGTCATCTCACCTTAATCACTTGTTCAATTATATGGATTTGCAGTCAATGGTGTTGTAAATAGCTACAAGTCTTGTACAAGGTACAAGTCTAGATTAACCTCCATGAAGTTGTTCTAGTTCCCATGTCTTTATCACTTAGTGAAGCATATCTAGGGTCCTATCCCATAGTATAAAAATAGGTCAAATGTAGTTATGATAATAATCATTTCTACCTATCTCTGCTTTCTAGATATAAGATAAATCACTCTTTAGATCTAAATTCCCGATCTTACCATTGTTAATGATACAAATTCAACCGAATAAAATAATGCCTCACATTATCAAGGAGTAATAACCATTAACGTTGTTCTTACTCCTATAAGTAATCATGAAAGCTACATAACTACCTCTTCATTAGGGACATACATATTCATTCCCATTATCCTCCTTTCAATAACACTTTTGCTATTCATTAGAATCATGTTATTCAGTTTTACTTCAGCATTTATATTAGCCAGGTCTAATTTATCTATATATATATATATATATATATATATATATATATGAATCTTATTCATTTTAAGTTTCTTTTTCAGTAGTAATCCAAATTCTCTTTAGGACTTATACAACAATTCCCAAACCTGAATTAGGTTTTTTTACATTGTTACTATCATCTTGGCATAATATTCATTTTTCTTGATCTTCATACCAAATTCCTTGGCATCAAAAATACAATCTCTACATTCCGATATCATGATCATCGTTATCCTTTATATGAATACACCATCATATCTTTACCGTGGTTGATTTAAACTCACTAATTTTAGGAGCATAGATACCAAAATTTATCCATGGATCTCATAATAAATACTCACATTGAGCATAATCTACATGATCCTAACAACGATTTCATCATTTGCATTAGGCATCATACCCAAGGTTTCATATAAGTTTGGTGTTCGGGAGTTTAGTCTCCCATAAATTTCTTCACCAACTTCATCCTATACCTTGTGGGTTTTGTTAGTATTTAAGTTTATCTTGATTGATAATGAATTGTCTTCATTACACCTTTTAGTTGGAGTAAACTTCATCATTAACGATCATCATCACATCATATTTCAAATGATGGTACTCTGATAGATCTTATTTATCCATTTTATGGAATGATAGTTCACTTAAGCATCAAAGAACATCCGTGTTCTATTCTTATTTATTAGAATACAACTTAATTACCTTAAAGGTTTAAGTGCTTCCCAAAAGGAACATCAATTAAGTTTTAAATACTTAAGCCTTATATGTTAAACTTTGCCTTAACATTTAGAAGTATCATCATCATATTTTTACCTCTAGTATGGTTACTCAACTTACTAGAAGAAACTCCCACAAATGTGTATACATATGCATATACATCAAGATTCATACCTAGATGATTTCTCCTCTACCAAGTATTAGAACTTTAACTTGACTTGCAAGGAATCACAACCTCTTGCTAACATTACTATTAATTTTCCATAAGTTAATCAATTTAGATAAAAATAATACTTTAACATTGATCCATAATGTATTCCATTAACCTATCAGTTATATTAATGATTTTTAACTTCCCATTTCAATCATTGAAATTACTAGGTTCATCTAGTCCATAAGGTAGTTAATATACTACTGAATCAAAGAGTTATAACATCCCTCCAATATGATCATCCAATGATTCAATTTTCATAAAATATCACAAGCATATAGCCATATATATACTGATATTACTACAACTTAGTAGAAGTTGTTACAAAAATTGTAGAGAGGGATCAACAGTATTTCAATGATATGAAGCAAGTATCTATTGATCAAAATATGGAATCTTTACCATGTCACCATATATCATAAATGTACTCAATATATTTTCACAAGGAAATCATTATTCAAAAACAACAAATAACTTCTTTACATAAATAAGAATATCTCAATTCAACAATTGACTACAACTTTATCCTTTTAAAAGAAGCATATGATTCTATTAGATAACCAAGGCATTTCTTTACTTTACACCTGTAATCTTCGCTCACTTTCCTGCAATGGTTAGGCAAGGTCAGTTTGACTGAACTGAGCAAGAAAATTCCTTTATCCCATTTATCAATTTATGTCATTAAATGTTAGAATGAATATATACAACAATAATAATCTCATTCTTACAATTTAATCATGTAATGCAACAACATCAAACTCTAATAACTTGATTTTCGCTTATTAGTACAACTCCTTTTACCTTCTTAAGTATTCCTCAATGACAGAGTCTTATTAGCACTTCACATAAATAAGTTAAGTAAAATCTAGATATATGTATCCATACCCAATAATGACCATCAACTAATCAATACCACCTATTATTATATATACAACCAAATTCCATAGAACTTAAATGGAAGTATCAAATATTATCAATTGTGGTATGAATATTATATCATCTCATTCATAACTAAAATTTTCTGCAGCTATTGTTATTGTTCTAGCAATTCAAACAAGTATTAACCTTGGAAACACAATAGGAAATCCATGCTATGCAAATGAAACCAACCAATTTCAGCGATACTAAAGTAGCCATTAAATAAATCTAGTCTAAATGCTGCATTATTATTGCTTTAATTCCATGAAGTTTATATGTCACAACTTCCTAAAACAACATATCCTGAATTATCCGTTAATATCGTAAGAAGGAATGAGACTTATACATCTCAAAGTTATATGTGTTGTAATAATTTATAGGAACTAAATATAAACCTCATTTATCAATTGAAACAGTCTTGTGTATTCTTTATTATAATACAACATCTCGAATTATATCTTACTATATTTCCCTACAATAAGAATTTGAAAACATAGGGCAATGTACACTTCATTTCACAACTATATAGACTTATGCATTCCTTAATACAACACTACACCTCCCATTATATCCTACTACATTCCACTATAATAATAATTCGAAAACACATGCCCACTGCCAAGGCTTGATCGAACTTATGTCTAGAAGTCTAAACTTCCCGAGTTTTTCATATTTAATAGTACGTACTACTCCTTTATAAAGGGAAAGTAATACACATGATTTTATCATCCAATAGAGATTCATTTAGTTACATAAGATCCACATAATACAAATAAAAGAATCTTCCTTAAAAATTGATTTAAAGAAATGGAAACAAAACTAAGTTTTAGTTCCATCGTTGCACCTTACAAGTGGAGCATCAAAACTTAAGATATATATCTAAGATGCCAACCAGTCAAGACTTCTTGGTTTAGGATAAGGATTTTCATTCTTCCTTATAATAAGGCACAATCTATCATTTTTCTATTTGTTCCCATCAAGGCCAAGCTCTAATCAAGATTATTCACTAGTATAAATCTGGTATATATATATATATATATATATATATATATATAATATCCGAATCAAGTAGCTTTGGAATGAGGAAGGAAATATTTTCCATACCCGGTCATAAGATGAGTTAGGTTCAGACCTTCAAAACTTGAGAAAAACAAACTGGTTTTGACAACAACTTAAGCTAGTAAGTTAGTGAAGATATTTTTTATATCCGAGTGATTCTAGGGCTTGTTACTATCAACATCTTATCACAATGAACAAAATACAATCACCTTATTCCTCGGTGAAAGAATGTTCCTATTGAACTTATAGTTTTCACAAGACTGATTGGTAAATAATAAACCCATGTTTTACCACTTAGAATTTTATTTCAATTCAATTCCAACATAACCAAAAGTAGACCCAAGAAAATGTTCAAAAACTCTCAAAAGAGTTCTAGGATTAACACAACAACCAGGGATAACACAAAGTGTTATCTATAAAAAGGCTTTATTCCTAATCTAGAATAGTAGGAAAGTTTGACACCCAAGTCTGATTTACAAAGATGATAGAGACAACCCATTCGCATACCTATTAAAAAAAAGTAGTCTCATTAAATAAAACCAGTGAACCTAAGCCATAACAATAGATCATGTCTCTCTATCAGCCAAATCAATGGAAGGTAATAGTCTATTAACTATCCTATACTTGAGATAGAAACACCAACAGGAAACCATCACTCAACCTTGGTGCATACCAAAAAATGCCTCCTTTTTTTGTAGTTGGTACACACAGACCAAAAGTGAAAGAAGATAAACACCAGTATCAAGAATCAATTCTTACTAGGTCCATACATCAAGATTTTGGTCACATCAAAGAAAACCCATGCACTCAAATTTGATTTTGCATAATATTATAATATTTGCATAGAAACCCATTATTACCTAGATCAGCCAATTTGAAAAAATGCAAAAAAGTTAATCATTTAAATTCATAATAGGTAAACATGATTTGATAAAAATAAATGATAAAAGTATTAGATACCCAAGTTCTACGTCATTGATTTACCATTTCATTTCACGAGAAAAATAGTGTATAAGAACAACAACCTCCAACCATCATGCACCCACTATTTCCTTAGCTCAAACAATTGCAATATGTATTTACTCTAATATTTGATGAAATAACAAGATAAATGGGATAAGGAATGTCTCTTTCCTACAAATTCAATTCCTAAATCCTTTGAGGTCTATCTCCAGCAATTGTTACAACAACAAAGAGTCTAAGGAATCCAATCTATCCACTTCAAACCAAAAAAATTCAACCCTTCTTCAAGGCCATATAATGAACTTCCTCTTCTGAAAATAAATACATGAACTCATGGCTTTCTCTCCATGCACAGATACCTAAAGTGGAGCTTTTCCCCCAAATTTCAACAATAAAACAAAATGGAGAAGTTGCATGTGGTTTGCTTCCTTATGAAGCTTTACAGATTTGCATAATTTTTAAATGCACAATCAATGGTGTTAACTACTAAAGTACCACACTAGTGACTCATCCAACTACCACCTCCCTCCAACTCTCCTCCAAAATTGGTAGGGTTAATTCAGTTTAAATCCTCATTTACATTTTCCATGAAATTAACCAAATATAAATCACTTAATAGCTTTCAATAACTTAGGTTGAATAACCTTTGGAGAGAATGAATTATAATTTAGTAGAAGACCAATGTTATAAAAATACATGGCCTTAAAAACATTATTTAAATGGCCCATTGTTCCCGAAGTCCATGGATTACAATACATAATTTTAAATATGTTGGCAAGTCTCTTAAGGTCTATGAGCCCCACCTTAAGTTATCAATGATCTTATACATAGCGGGTTTGGTTCTACCATTTTACGGTCATTTAATCACTATTTAACAATCTTCGGCTGCCCAATAGGATTCCCCTTAAATCACACAATCAGTTTTCAATAATTCAAAGGTCCCAAAATTAACATCTCGACCCAAAATTTACAAGCCCATGTCAATTAGTCTCCAAAGTGATTAATCATTAATATGGGTTGAGTGAGTTTCTCCACTCGAATCTAATGTTCAAAACACATTACCCTAAGGTTGTCACAATGATACATTATCTCGCAAATATGTATGATAGTTTTAGAAATGTATAGACCAGGCCTAATGTGATATCATAGCCCAAGATTAATTTATAGTAATGTATATCATGAAGTAGAGAATTTTGACCTGAAATTGTTCACAATACTTCGTGAGACTTATTGACTTAGTGCTTAAAAGCTTAAGCCAGTAACAATAATACTGTTTTAAGGCATTAATTATCAACAACACCCTTAATTAGATAATCACAAGATCAATATCTTTTCTTAATAACCATACCATTCCCTTTGTCTTGTTTTCTTAACCTTTATTGTAAACACTTGTTCCTCTTCGCTTGATGTCATGATCAATTAAAGGTGACAATATTGTTAAATTATTGATCTGCTTGTGAGGTATTACAGGATATCCACAATATCAAATTACCTTGATCCCTTCTTGTATGCATATGTGGTGATGGTTTCTTTGATGGATTCTTTGTCACATAGGTCGTCCTCTATACTTTCTCCTTCATAGATGCGACCTGTGAATTTGAAAATCAGTTGAGGACTTATGCACATCTTGCACCTCATGGAAAGTGATCTTCATGTACATGTGACATCAGCCATTGATAGAGGCACTCAGGCTTCCAAAATTATGGAAACTCATAGAGTTGTAATAATCCCACCTTCTCCAACTTCACTTTTAATTTGTCACTATAAATGGGTAATCCTTCTGGTGTCCTCTTGTTTTTTGGGAGCACCAAATCTAGTGCCATTTCCTTTCTATTCACGTTTGTGTGATGGTTATAATCACTTACTGTCATTTTTGTCAAATGGGACTCCCACTCCTTTCCAAGGAAAACCCCATCTAGATATTGCATTTCTGCATACCATTCTTCGTTGGTACTTGTGGTAGTTTCTTGTTGTTTCCCCTTACCCTTGCCTTTACCCTTCTTAGGTGTTACAACCATTTTCTTGGGTGCCATTGTGTAGGTTATATTTACACTTAAACTTCTCTTGCTCTAATTATCTACCCTTTCCAACCTCGATCTCAAACTTGTGAAGAAAATCCTTTTCAATATGTGCCCTAGCTGTCAAACCCTAACTCGAATATCCCTTTTCACAAGATGGTGTTTCTCCACAACTCTCTCTATGCATGTGAACTATTTCCCTCATTTATAGATCTAAACTAATCACTCACAGTTAAATGTTTCTAATTTTTCTTCACACAGATCAAATCTAGAAACCCTAGTTCACAAAATCTCTTCCTTTTTGGTATTTGCAATGTCAATATTGAAGTGTCCAACCTTCTCTTTATAGTTTTTCTCACTTTTTAACATTAAATGCTACCTCACCCACCACCGTACTTCAACACTTAATGTGGATTTTTCAACAAAACCCAATTTTAGCACCTTAACTAACACACATAACCTACATAGACAATCCCCTAACCTTATGGCATGTAACCAATCCATCTTGAAAGGAGAAACTTGCACGCGTGTCATTAGCGCGCCCAAAGATACTTCCGTCATGATTTTTTCTCTCACCTACCTCATGTTTTTTTGGTGCTTTTTTTTCTCTTTTACATGGATCCACAATGTAGCCTTACCCTAACACCAACCATCCTTTTTCACCTTTCCTTCCATGCACTTCCTTTCCTAGGGCCATCCAACTAGGATTTCAACACAATCCTTCCTGGTTCTTCACACTTTGCACTTTCCTCCACATTATTCTACCCCACACTAAAACAATGTGTGGTCCTCTGCACATTCACAACATTTGAAAAAGTAATGAGGTTATTGGTGCCCAAGGCACAACACAAAACAACAATGAGAAAGGGAAACACAAGAAAAGAAAATGTATTAAAGGAAATCCTAAACTAACTAAAGAACATCGCTTTATTACAAACACCAAGAAGACTTATTTATAATAGGACTTCAGCGTAATCCCATTGAAATGTCCTAGCAATATCATCCCATCCAAAGGCACACAATCGGCATGCACTGAATCAAGGATGTATGAGATGTAGGGACCCAATCAATGCACCTTTAACTTCTCAGATGGCACAAAACTTTGAATCATATAGTAAGACCATCTGCCCAACCTCAAACTTCTTTTTCTTGATGTGGTGATCATGCCATGCCTTTTTTTTCTTTTCCAGTCTTCTAGTTTCACCTGACGAGTGATCATATTTCATCTAATTGAATTAACTTGTAAAGCTGTTTCTTCTAGCATTTGTTCATCTACCAATCCTCCTGCGCGCTATACACATAGAAGGTGACATGAATTCAACTGGAAGGACAACATTTGATCCAAACACTATTTAAAATGGTGTGGCCTTATTTAATCTCTTGTAGGTTGTCCTATATTCCCAAAGAACAACTGATACTTTGTCATCCCAATCCTTTCTACCAACATCACAGATCTTAGTCAACATGTGACTAAGTTTTTTTTTAAATGCCTCATCAGTTCTATTTGATTTTGGATGGTAAGGGGTAGTGTTTTGATCAACCACCATGAATTCTAGTAATAAAATCCTTACTATTTCATTCAAGAAATGTGTACCCCTATAACTAGTAAAACTTAAAGGGCATGCATACCTTGCAATAATGTTTTCCCATAGGAACCTTGTTGTAGTAGTTGTTTTAAATTCCTTAGTAGGTGCTGATTTTTCCCACCTTGTCAAGTAATCTATGCAAGTGATTATATATCGTGATTCAGTCCTATGTGTGGCTAGTGCAATAGGGTCTACAAAGTATATAGCCCACTTTTTGAATGTCTTAGTCTTTGGGAAAAGGGCACAAAGGCATTTCATTTCTTCTCCCAAGTTTTCCAATGTGATGACAATGGTCACACACCTTGCAATATTCCTTTTAGTCTTGATATAGGGTCTTCCACTAGAATCCAACCATTAATATCTTGCATGCGAAGTGGCATCACCTGCATAGTGTCCACTTGCACTACCTCTGTGCACCTATTCTATTACAGCTAGGTGCTCATGTTATAACACACACCAAAGACAAAATATCATCACGTCCTAATTTGTATAAATCCCCACTAATCAACATGTAGGTCATAGAGACTATAGCTAACCATTTTTTTATCCAATGCCTTCATCCCTTCGGTGCTACACCTATCTTGAGAAAATACCATGATGTCTTCTAATTATGAGGGTGTGCCACAACCTAAATAGTTGTGCATCCGACATGGTATCCTCAATTCTTTTCATGCCTCCTTGAATCTATTGTAGACAAATGATCAAGTCTAGAATTTGTTTTTCTTGGTTTGACAACCACCATGAACTAAAATTCTTAGAAAAATAGTACCCACCGAAATATGTGCCCTTTTAGGATGGGCTTGTTCACTAAATATTTCCATGCCATATGGTCGAGTGTAAAATATAAAAGGGGTTGCCAAGAAGGCGTACTTGTCTAAACTTGTGAAGTGCCTAGATCATTGACAATGCCTCATGCTTAGTTGTTTTATAATTATGCTCCACTGGTGTCAACTTCCTTCTTGTAAAGCACAAAGGATGATCAACAATTCCTTCACCAGGTTGTGCAAGTATTTCTCTAATGGTGGTTCCCGAGGAATTGTTATCACCCTCAAAATTCCCCTCATTTTCCAAGTCTAGACTTAAATTTTTGAGTTGGTGGCTCCATAAATATTGAAAAAAAGTATTGTGAAATATGTTTCTTTCTAAGGGTTTGTGGTCTCCTGAAACTTCTTCATCGATGGAAAATTTCTTCCCATTTCCAAAAAATTAAATAAGTCCTCCTAGCTCTTCATATATTTTCAAGTTATGGCTCGGCTAACTTGAGATGGTATTATTTTCCCAAGGCGGGCTGGCGGGGCTGCGGGAGTTTTTTTAGCACTTAACACCTTTTGGAAAAGGGCACAGTTGGTGATGGTGTGCCCACAAACCCACACAGAGATAGAAAAATAATTCTTAAGCCTTGCCACCAATTAGATGGTGCCATGTAGCCGCGATGAAAAGTCAAAGCAGGGATGCGGGTCGATGGAGAGTTTTGAAGTTTTAATATTTTTTGATAAAAAAGAGTTAAAAGTAAAAAGTGATCCACGACCCTCGCATTGCCAAGAAGATAACACCACGTGTCTGACCATTGAAAATTCAAAGAGGGCTAATGGGCCAAAATGTTCCAAAATTCCTTTCCTCTATAAAAGTTATAAAATGTAAAGGTTTCCCCATGCCCACTCCAATCAATTTCTTCCACGTGGGTGACCCAAATTTAAAGTTGTAAAAGCAAATCAAATGGCCCATATTTAAACTAGTGAAATAATGTAATGGCCGTATATTTGAAAATATGGTTTTTCCGCCATTAACATTTCTTTGCGAATCAAGAATTTGAAAGGGCATGAATGATTGGAATGATTTGTAACCATTTCTTTCTTGCTCGAGGAAGTTGTAACCATTTCTTTCTTGCTCGAGGAAGTTGTAACCATCTCTTGCGAGCTATTTCATGGGATTTCAAAGCCATTATATGGGGTTGGAATTTTGATATTCTGGAACTATAATTTTGAATCTGAAGAAATCAATACAAGGGTTTTCCCCCTTTTCCTCTATTTTCTCTTTCCTTCTTGCTCTGATCTATGAATCATTTAATCCTTTCATGCTTAGAAACTTTGTGTTCTAGTTTATACAATCTCAAGAAATTTGAGTCTGCAGATTGTTCTGTTATAAACATGAATGGTTATGCTCTATATCTCATTTTCTCAATACATATAATGGTTTTCTCTGCCATCTATTTTCCCTAAAAGTATTGTCTTCTTCTACCTCCCTCCTCTCTTCAAGTCTTCTATCCTCATATATTGATAACTTTCCAGGCATAAAACACATTTCAAGATATCAAGAAACCACCATTGAATGAAAGATTGTGCATTTGTACATAGGTTTTTCCCCGCTTTTAATAAGGTAAGCTCTCCCATTAAAGAGGAGGGAATTTGTTGTCCCTAACCGTGGTTTCATTCCAAGTGAAAATCTGAAACCCAACAGCTTTTGGTGACTCGCTGGGGTTTTTTTCAAAAAAATCCTTTCTAAAAACAACAACTAATTTGATAATTTCTTTGATCCTGGTGACTCTAAGATACACTCGTGGTACAAGGGCTCTTGGAATTGAAGATCCCCAATTTCAACTCCTAGATTAATGAGATTTTCAACTTCCTCCAACAAGAATAAATAGAAGAGCTCATTCCAAAATCACCTCATGTTGAAGATAGAGCTTCTAGTAGTAGCATTCCTCAAGCACAACTTAGCCTTAATCTCCATGCCCTAATTCTTGTTGATGTCTGAGTTCCACTTCAAGAAATCTTTCTAAGGATAGAAGTAAATCTACCTTGGGGATAAAGAGTTGGGCTCTAGTTCTTCCTTATCTATTTCATGAGTTACCTAGGGGTAACAGGAAGATTTTCCCCAAATTTAGAGGTGATGGTAAAGTTCACCCTATTGAACACATTGCATCCTTCATTGTTGCATGTGGGGTCCTTGGAGTTAAACATGAGGATGTATCTGTTAGGTTGTTTGTGGAGACCTTGCAAGACAATGCTGCAAATTGGTTTTACCATCTTCCTTCTGGGACCATCACCAATTGGACTACTATGACGACTAAATTTGAGCAGCATTTCAAACCTGCTAAATATGTTCATGCTTTGCTAGCTCAGATTTATCAAATCAAGAAGGAGCCACATGAGACTATGAGAGAATTTTTGGCCAAGTTCAACAAGTTGATTAACAAGATTCCACTAAATACTAGGCTTGTTGATCAGATTTAGAAGTGTTTCTTCTTGAATTCTCAATTACTGAAAGTAAGCTATGCCCTGAGGAGAGAAAATCTTGTAACTTTAGATGTTGATCAGAGACTGGTTGTCACTGTGGAAGATGACTTGATCATGTTTGGCAAGATGAAAAGGGAATATTTCAAATCCAAAGCATATTCTTCTTCCTCTTCTCCTAGAGGTAATGCAAATCAGTTAGTGCAAAAGTTGGCTAATGACCTCATTGCCATCAAGAAATAATTAGCTCAGCATGCTCCATATCAAGATGTTCCACGGAAGAACTTTCAGCCTAGGAACCACTTGCCCTCTTCTCAAACTAGGTTGGACATTGAAGTTCCAACCCTCAAGGTGCCTATCAATACTACTTGTGAGGTTCTTGAGCCTGATGATGAGGAAGAAAATGGCATCTATGATGAAAAAGAATAGGAAGATGATGAATAACCTGGAGGAGCTTGGTGGTTCTCGAGTTCATTTCCTCACAACTGAAGGTGTGGATGATGAAGATTGATGATGTAGTGGTTGAGATGAATAGTGAGTCATATGATGTTATGATCTAGGAGCAGACCAACAAAAAGGAAAAAGTGGTGCAACCTGCAAAAAGATCCAATTTGTACGCCATCACCATCCTAGTGATTGCAAGAAGAGGATATCCTATTCCTACTACTTCCACCCAAAAGGTAAGCTCTACTAGTCCTTCTCCCTCTACTTCTACTTGAGAATTCTTTTCCAACAAATGAGAAAGATGATAGAGAAAATCTCCTCCTACTCCTAGTAGTGATTCCCTATCCACATCTGGATCTTTTGACATTATAGACCATCATAAAAAGACCAAGATTCACATTTATGAGGTATATTTTTATCAAACCCATCCTATAACTTTTCCAAAATGGTTAACTTTGTAAATTCTAAATCTAAAACCCCATCCCATTCATCTAAAGGAATTTTCCCCACTCCTACTCTACCTCAACCCAACCTTGTGGCTATAGTCACTTCACCCAATGAGAAGATCAAACCCTTCTATGTGACTCTCCTCATAGCTAGCCATAAGCTTAGAAATTGTGTCATTGATTCTGGTGCATTTGATAATGTAATTCTTGTAAAAGTGGCTCATGCTTTGGGTTTAACCCTAACCCGCACTTATGGTTCTTGATATTCCATGGAAAGTAGAGAAGTGCCTTTGGTTGGGAGAATCAAGGATGCACAAGTAGATTTTTCTACTTTACCAGAGAAGAAGGTCTTGGCTACCATCTTGGCTATTAATATCCATACTTCCTATGGCATGCTGCTAAGTAGGAACTTTGGAAATATGTTGGAGGTGAGATCCAAATGGATTGGTCACATGGCTTGATTCCTGTCAATAGGAAGATGAAGAAGCTTCGCCGATAAAAACAAGCAGTATATTGTGCAAAAGACATATGATCATAAAGCATAAATACTGTATGAAGACATTAGGCATGGGAACTACATGATCATGTCACAAGAGGAGACAAGTCTATCAAAGGGAGTTTTGCTTGATCCTAATGGTGTGTGGAATTTGGATTTTGATGGAAGATTCTCTTCATCTGGTTCTGGAGCTGGTGTAGTGCTCATTTCTCCTGGGGGTAAGGTTCATCCTTTCTCTTTCAAGTTTCAATTTGAAAATACCAACAATACTATTGAGTATAAGGCCCTCATTCTTGGGTTTTAGAATTGCAAAGGAAATGGGAGTGAAGAACCTTATTGCTCATGGAGATGTAGAGATAATTGTAAAACAAGTCGAGACCTTTATCGTAAAGAACATAAGGTTAAAGTACTATAGGAATCAGTGGTCTGGGATTCCATTGAATTCCTTGATGCTTTTTTCCATTAAATTTGTGCTAAGGGAAAGGAACACTAGGGCTGAATCTCTAGCTATTTTGGGGTTCGTCTTTGATTCTCATCTTGATTTCTCTCAAGAGAAATTCACTATTGAAATGATCCATAGATCCGGTGTGATTGAAAATGCAAATAATTGGCAAGTTTTCAATGATGACCAACATTTGATTTTTTTTTGGAGCTCAAAGACAACTTTGATCAGTTGTACTTTGAAGGAACCGATAATATCCCTACAGAGTGTGTGTCATCAAATGAAGAGTGTGTCAAAGAAGATATGGATTAATATGGATGCATCAAATTGAAAGGAAAAAAATCCCTAAAGGGATGGTGAGTTTAGATGATTTTTTTGATAAACATGATATGTATATGAAGTCTAAAGTTTTTCAAGGAGCCCAAAATCTCTGATATTGGGAAAGTGAATACCGGGAGTCTTGATGATCCTAAAATAGTCAACAATGGAAAATGATGCACTTAGGAAAAGAAAAAGAAGGTGGTAAATATATTAAAGATGTATGTTGATGTTCTCGCTTACTCTTATGACGATCTTAAGGATTTTCAGCCTAAAGAAATGCAACATTTCATTCCTCTTAATCCTGGGATCAAACTCTTCAAATAGAAGAAAATGAAATATAATCCAAAGATAGCTGATACAATTTTCCAAGAAATAAAAAATATTTTTAAGGATAAGATCATCTTCCCCATCCACCATTCAATGTGGGTTGCTAATATAGTGCATGCCAGGAAGAAGAATGGTGAGATCTGGATTTGTGTGGACTTCAAGAATCTAAATCGAGGTTCTTTGAAGGAAAAATACCCTCTTCCCATGATGGGCCAAGTATTGCAAGCTGTCACGGGCTCGAAGATGCTATCTATGTTAGATGGATTCTCATGGTACAATTAAGTAGAGGTGAATATTGCAGATCAACATAAGACCACCTTTACTTCTCCTTGGGGAACCTTTGCATACAATAGGATGCCATTTGGTCTCATCAATGCTGGTGTTACTTTCCAGAGGGCCATGGACTTGGCTTTTGGAATTTTGAAAGGGAAATGCATTGTTGTGTATTTGGATGACATGATAGTGTTTTCTAAAGAAATAAAAAATCACTTTCAACACCTTGAAATAGTATTGTAGAAGTGTAGAGAGCATGGGATTTCTTTAAACCCTAAGAATTTTGTGTTTTGTGTCATAGAAGGAGAGCTATTTGGGACACACTATTTCAAAGGAAGGGATCAATATTGATCTCAAGAGAGTTCAGACATCTAGAAATTCCTCTTCCATCAAGCAAGGAAGGTGTCCATTCTTTCTTTTGTAAGATCAATTTCCTAAGAAGATTCATCCCTGATTTTACAGAACTTACTATGAGCATTGATCACATGATGCAAGGGAAGCAAAATTTTTGTTGGTGCCCTGAAGGGAAGAAATCATTTAAGGACATTAAATAGGCTATTGCAAAGACTCCAATCTTGGCTTGCCCTAACTTTAGCAAAGATTTCATTATCTATTGTTATGTAACTGAAAATACCCTAATCGCTATCTTATCCCTTAAGAATGTTGAATATCATGAGCTCCCATTTTCATTCATGAGTTGAAGTACACCATGATGGAGAAACATGCTTTTACATTTGTCAAAGTTGTCAAGTAGTTTAGGTTTTACATCCTTAATTCTCATTCTGTGGTGCTAGTGCCTGATACAATAATCAAATCCATTCTTACTCAACAAAAAGTTGGAACCAAGAGAGGTAATTGGGTAGAAAAGGTGTAAGAGTATGATCTTGACATCAGGAAAAAATCTGGTTTGGGGTAAGGGCTTGTGTGAACTCATTGCTGAGGGATTTGCCAAGGAGTTGTCCAAAGATGGAGTTGATGTCCATGTTGTTTTGTTCCTCATCTCAACAAATGTATGGTATGCTAACATTGCTCACTTTCTAACCTATGGAGAGTGTCCATCTCACTTGAGTGCTAAAGAGAAGAGATCTATCAAACTAAGGTCTACACAATATGTGCTATGGGAGAATGCTTTGTTCAAACGAGGCATAGATGGAAGGTTTTTGAAGTGTGTAGACAAGGAGAAACAAAAGAAGTTGTTCTCTACTTTTCATGACTAGGCTTGTGGAGGTCATTTCTCCTCTACTGTAACAACTCATAAAATACTTCATGTTGGTTATTATTGGCCCACTCTATTCAGAGATGCATCAAAATGGGTTAGTAAATGTGAAGCATGCCAAACATTTTTTAGAAGACCTAAGTTGACTTCTTTTCCTCTCAAGCCTGTAGTGATTAAAGATCCATTTCAAAAATGGCGTTTAGAATTCATTAGAGCACTCAATCCATATTCTAGTGCTAGACATACCCATGTGTTTACTACCACAGATTACTTCACCAAGTGGGTGGAAGCCATCCCAATCAAGAGAACTACTTTTGAGGTAGTTTACAACTTCATTAAGGAGACCATATTGATCAGGTTTGGGACCCCAAACAAGATTGTGACTGACAATGCTTCCAAATTTTCTTTTGCTAAGATGATGGACTTCTACTATGGGTATGGGATCTCCTTGCAAATTCTTCATATTACTACCTAGTGAACATATTTAGAAAGCTTCTAAATGATTCTAAGAGGAATTGGTATAAGAAGTTATATGATGCACTTTGGGCTAATAGAATTACACCCAAGAGAGAAATTGGAATGTCTCCTTTCCAAGTGGTGTATGGTGTGGAAGCTCAACTTCCAGTCATGATGGAATTTCTAGCCTTGCATCTGATGAAAACCATTGAAGATTCAAGTTTCAGTAGCTCTTTGGATAAGAGAATTTTGTACCTTCAGAAGCTTGATGAGGACATATTGCAAGTGGTTGACAAGATAACAGCTCATCAGTTGAAAGTGAAGGCTTTGTTTGACAAGAAATCCAAACCCAAAGTTTTCCAAGTGGGATACATTGTGCTACTTTGGGACAAAAGACATGAGCCATGAGGAATCCATGGTAAGTTTGATTCTCTT
This sequence comes from Taxus wallichiana var. yunnanensis, assembly GCA_018340775.1. Classification (NCBI taxonomy): domain Eukaryota; kingdom Viridiplantae; phylum Streptophyta; class Pinopsida; order Cupressales; family Taxaceae; genus Taxus; species Taxus wallichiana. Next base: position 369,665,153 of record CM031233.1, read on the forward strand.
TGGATTGGTCCTTTTAGAATTAGAAATTTTGCTGGAGAGAACTCTTTTTATCTAGATTACATGGATGGATCTCCTCTCCCACTTCCTTATAGTGGGAAGTACCTAAAGTTTTTCAAGTCCTAGGTGGCTAGGAAGTCCTTTTGTACATTGTGTTTGGTTTTTGGTTTTGGCTTGTTTCCCTTTCTTGTTCTTTGTTGTGTGGTGTGTTTTGTTTTGGGTCTTCCCTTTTGGTTTGTTTTGTTTCTTTTCCCATCTTGTGTGTGTTGCCTTGTATTGGTTTTGCTTTTGAATCCTTTTCCCAATGGATAAGGCACTGGTCCTCTTTCCTAGAGTTATCTGTCAGTTCTTGATCTTGCCTTGTGTCTTTTTCCAAGCCAAGTCATCCCCAGAAAGAGCCAACTATTGTCACCCTCAAAATTCCCCTCATTTTCCAAGTCTAGACTTAAAATTTTGAGTTGGTGCCTCTAAAAATATTGAAAACAAAGTATTGTGAAATATGGTTCTTTCCAAGGGCTTGTGGTCTCCTAGAAACTTCTTCATTAGATGGGAAATTTCTTCCCATTTTTGAAAAGGTAAAGAAGTCCTCCTAGCTCTTCATATTTTTCAAGTTATGGCCCAATGAACTTGAGATGGTATTATTTGCCCACGGTAGGCTGGCAAGGATGCGGGAGTTTTTTAGCACTTAACACCTTTTGGAAAAGGGTGCAGTTGGTGATGGCAGGCCATGAGCCCACACAAAGAGATACTAAAAATAATTCCTAAGCCCCGCTACCAATCAGATGGTGCCATGTAGCTGCATTGAAAAGTCAAATCGGGGATGTAGGTCGGCAGAGAATTTTGAAGTTTTAATCATTTTTGATCAAAAAGAGTTAAGAGTAAAAAGTGATTCATGACCCCATTGCCAAGAAGGTGACACCATGTGTTTGATCGTTGAAAATTCAAAGTGGGTGAGTGGGCCAAAATGTTCCAAAATGCCTTTTCATTGTAAAAGTTATAAAACGTAATGGTTTCCCCGATGCCCATTCCAATCAATTTCTTCCACGTGGGAGACCCAAATTTAAAGTTGTAAAATCAAATCGAATGGCCCATATTTAAACTAGAAAAATAATGTAATGGTAATATATTTGAAAATCTTATTTTTTCCATTAATGTTTCTTTGCAAATCAAGAATTCGAAAGGGCGTGAATGATTGGAATGATTTGTAATCGTTTCTTACTTTCTTGAGGAAGTTGTAACCACTTCTTGCTTGCTCAAGGAAGTTGTAACCATCTTTTGTGAGCTATTTCATGGGATTTCAAATCCATTGTAATGGTTTGGAATTTTGATATTATGGAACTATAATTTTGAATCCAAAGAAATCAATACAAGGGTTTTCCCATTTTTCCTCTAGTTTCTCTTTCCTTCTTTCTCTCATTTGTGAATCATTTAATCCTTGCATGCTTAAAAACTGTGTTCTAGTTTATACAATCTCAATAAATTTGAGTCTATGGGTTATGCCTATTATAAACGTGAATGATTCTACTCTATATCTCATTTTCTCAATACATATAAGGGTTTTCTCTTCCATCTCTTTTCCTTGAAAGTATTGTCTTCTTTTGCCTCCCTCCTCTCTTCAAGTCTTCTATTCTCATGTATTGATAACTTTCTAGGCATAAAACACATTTCAAGATATCAGAAACCACCATTGAATGAAATATTGTATATTTGTACATAGGTTTTTCCCCTGCATTCAATAAGGGAACCTCTCCCATTAAAGAGGGGGCTTTCTTGTCCCATGATTGTGGTTTCATTCCAAGTACAAATCTAAAAGCCAACATGCATCAACATGAACATGGAAGGGCTTATCCCAAGAGGGGAATTTTAGTATGGGCATGGTGACAAGCCTATCCTTTAAAGTGTCAAATTACTTCTGTTGTGCTCTCCCTAATGAAAGACACTTTTATGTCTAAGTAACTCTTATAAACCTGTGACGATCTTGGCGTATCCCTTGATGAAGTTCCTATAGTAACCCATATGTCTGAGGAATCCACACACTCGCTCCGACTAGTAGGCTCCCCCAATTCCACAATTACCATAACTTTGGAAGGATCTACTAGTAAGCCCTCCCTACATATGATGTGTCCCAATAATGTTCCAAATGGGGTAGTAAAGACACATTTCTTAATGTTGATGGATATCCTCAATCGCTGGAACCTTTCGACATTAACCTTAAGTTGTCATAATGGTCCTTCACTAACCCATATACTATCCAATCATCTAGGTAGACTTGAAGAAATTTATGGATGAAGTCCTGGAAAGCTTGTACCACAATGCACAAGAACACAACAGGTGCATTATTCAACCCAAAAGGCATGACTATATAGGAAAAACTTCCCCACTTAGTGGTAAAAGTTATCTTCCTCTCGGTATTCCTTCGTTATCCTTACCTAGTGATAGCCCAAGAATCCATATGTGAAAGAGTAGACCTCACGTCCTGCCACTCCTTATAATATTTCTTCAATAAATGAGGTTGGGAAAGGGTCAATGATACACACTAGATTCAGGTCCCTGTAATCAACATAGATCCTTATCCTTCTATCCTTTTTTATACTAATCACCATTGGACTAATCCACTCTAACTCCTCAATATCTTCAATGATTCTCGACACTATCTTCTTATCTGCTTCCTCTTTAAACTTCATGCACAAAGTCAGGGATTCATTCAATATGGTCTCTTCTAGACTGGGTGCACACCCTCCTTCAACTTAATTCTCATTTACCCCAAGGAATTCTGAATGCCTTTGAGTTCATGATACCCACGCATGAACAAATCCTAAAATTCATGTAAAAGATCAATGATCTTAGAGACTATTTCTCGACTAATAGTCTCCAATGATAGCCTCTTTGGGTTCTTCTCCTGAGCTGATGTTAACCTTTTTCATCTTTAAAGGTTCATGGTAGGCACATGCCCATTCATCAACACTATCTATGACTTTTTGCATCCCTACAGAGTGGTTAACATCCAATTTCTAAACCTCTTCTCCATCAATAACATACACCATCTTCCATTTTTCTTTCTCTATACATGTGTGCTCAAAATGTATCTCTTATGTCTCTTCTTCCTTAAAGTGTGCATCCATGATAGGTTCACCTAGAAAATGTTGTATCATGTCTTCCACCATAGCACTATCTCTTATAGTAAGGCACTTGACAACCTATAATGCCTTATGTACGATGGCTTTGTACTCTGGTACTTGAATGTTTGAATGAGGTCAGCCACCAATTATTAACAATTACCAGTTTAATGGTGCATCTCTAAGTGGATGTACCACGCACATGCACAACCTTACAGAGTGGAGTATAACTTGTGAACCCATAGTGAAGGTGGTAATGCTTATGTGCTTCCCATCCATGCTATCTCACATGCTTTGATATGGAAGGAAATAGTCTCTTTACCATGGTAGTCTTTTATATCCGTGGGCACATTGCTCCTATAAAACTTGAAGGAAATTCTCACCCCACTCCATTATAAGAGGTTATCCTTATGTGTCATCCACCAGATGCAATATTTATGAGTAGGACATAACTTAACATTCCTCTCCTTTCATTCTTCTTCTTCCACTGAGCTTCCATCTCCTATAAAAAAATCTCAAGGAAGGCTCCTCCTGAATACTTAGGTAGCTTCTTTCCTCCTAGGTGCTTGGCATGTATGCACCCTTGTTACCTTTGTCACCGATCTTCTCAAATTCCATCCGTTTAACTCATAGGTCTCATGTTCCCAATTGTCACATGCCATTCTTGTGGTATCACTCATAGACTGGGCATCCTCAAACAAGATAACTCCTTCTATGGGATGGATTATCTCAGGGTCCCTAATTGAGCGCATGTATATTCTATCCATGACCTCTTCTCTTAGGGTTTCAATATAGGGTGTTGATTTTCCATCAGCTAGGGGTATGATGACCCATTCCTCCTCATTGTTAAATCTTATGTATCCCTTGTTGAACCGAATATCCATATTTCTCTTATAGCACAATGGACAACCAAGTAATAGTGGGAAATTGTCTTCCTTGATGAGCGCCAAGACTTTGAAGTCCCCAATAAACTTAGTCCTCTGAATGGTGATAGTTGTATCCTTTAAGATACCGATGAGAATTTCCTTAATTTTTTTGCCATATACAACACATTCAAAGATGGCTGTAATACAGGTCTTCCCATCTGATGCCATGCATCTAAGGTGAGAACATTGACCTCCACACCTATGTCAATGAGGATATTACTAAGGAGTCATCCATCCACGACCGCATTTAACATGATCTCCTTATCATAGTCAAGGTTGTGAGGGGGAAGGTTTGCATGCAAGACCTACCTCTCATGCTCTTCTCTAGTGTATGATACCTTCTCTCTCAACCATGCTCCTAACAACGAAATAATATTCTCTTGTCTTAGCATTTTACATACTTCCTTGACCTCATTCAGGATATCATTTGGTGCCTTGACCTTCCTTCTTCGCTCCTCCCTCCTAGACCACTCCTTTAGATACTAGATTTCTCCTTGTAAACTCTGAAAGACATCCATGGTTTCTTGATATACCTCCTGCCTTACTTATGTACCACTTCTTCCCTTAAAGCTAGGTTCTTCTACCTTACCATTTCCTTTACACGCGTGACCTCTGATCTTGTTGTTACCATAATAGGTTCCAAGCCTGCATCACCTATCACCTGTGGAATCCATTGTGTGTCAACATTCTTAATGCTTACCATTGCAGTACCCTTGTCTTTCCAGTGCTGCAAACTCATGTGTTCAAACAACTCAGGACACTCCTCATACTTGTGCTTCTTCCCGCACCATGAGCACTGCAATAAGTCTAGGCACTCACACTTGCAGTGGCCTATAGATCCATAATTAAAACAGGTTCCATGTGGGAACCATTTTTTTTCTCCTTTCCAGTTTGAGTCACACCAAAGATATGGCATGAAGCTTGAAGATAAATAGATCATGATGTATGTCATTTTGTAGTCGGGAATGTGATCTAACTGGCACTTAGATTTGTGTAGAGATGGATAGCACTCAAATAGGACTTGATATTGTCCTAAATTTTTTAGGTTGTGCCTTTCAACCAAGGTAAGAGAACCTATTTTGTAACCCTCAAATGGTGAAGGAGATGAAGATATACCTCAATTTGTGTAAATAGTATGAAGAGGGCCTTGGGAAAATATGATCAACACTCTAAATTTGAATTTTATAAGTTATCACTTCCAGATTATGGAGATAATTTCAATGCAAGGCAAGGGTTATCAAGAAATTTTGAAATCTTGATCTGTTCTACATACTTTTATAAATGGATTTTGATATTCTATGGGTGTATAGGTCAAAATAGGGGTAAAACAGGTGAGATAAGTTGTTTAGAATGATTTTTGGTAGGATATTGACAAGATAAACTTGACTATGACAAATATTTGAAAAACTCTACAACATTTGAACAACTATCGATAAAATGCTTCAAAAAGTCAGGATGTTCTTTCAACCAGAAGAGATACACAAATGGAGGCCTAGGTTTTTACTCTTCACACAATCTTTGAGACCTCAACACAAAATCTTGAGTTAAAGGACTCAATTAAACATCAAAATATCTCATCAAATAATGTCTAAGGTACCCCCAAAGGCTTACAAGAAATCTCTCACAACAAATGAAGGTGAAGGGATTTTAAACTACTTATTTTAAATGCCAAATGAAAGCTCTTCTCGGAAAATGAAATTACAAATGCCACTAAACTATCAATAAGGATGAGACCTGTGTGATTCCTAAAGATTTCAATGCAAGATTGCAACAAAAACAAGGAAAATTGTTTCAGACATTTAAACATGATAAAATACATCATATTGCCCAAAATAACATGGATTAATTATAAATATTATTAGATTCATCATCATGGTGAGTGGGTTTCAAGAACAATCTCAGAGCTATGTGATGGCTATACACTTGTAACCAACTCAACATGAATGAAGATCTAACACAGATTACATTAACCAAGTTTTTTGGAGGGTTTCTCAAAAGATGAGCTTCTCTCAAAATTTTCTCATGATTTCAAATTTTCCACCCTCTTGCATGTTTCAAAACATGCATTATATAACATTTTTTTACATCCAAGCCTTATTTCCCAATAAAAGAATATCGATGGCATCTTAGTTTGTTACAAATTCATTCATGACTTTCTGAAAGTGACACTTAACCAATTTTTGAGGTGGAGATGTCAGAATTCAAAAAAGCAAATTATTAAAAATCTTCATCATTCCTTATCGTGGGAGCATGTATTCTTCCTTTGGTTCCCGCAACATCTTTCTCTTCCATCACTTCACATTTACACTTTCCAAATTTGCTCTCTGTAACTTCTAGATCTAGTATTTCATGATTCTTCTCGAGCCTCGAAAAAATTTCATTTCAAAAGTACCTCGATATACAAATTGATTCCATTGATCCTTGAAGGAGAAAATGACATAAATTCACTAAAAATTTGGTGAAAATTGATGCAAAAATCACATCTCCAAGCTTCCTAGAGCTCAAATGGAAACCAAACTAAAAATGCATAGTTATCATTAATCTTCCTTTATCATTTAATTTGAGCCCTCCACGTGTGACAATGTGATTGGAAATGGGCTTGGGATCATTTTTTGAAATTTTTCTCTACCCCTCTGCCCTTGAGATTTGGCACTGACACGTGGCACAATATGATTGGATCTGGGGTCATGGCTTAATTTTACACATTTCCACCTTCTTTTGGAAAAAGGAAATTTTTCACAATTATCCCCACGGACCCGCACCTCTATTTTTATCCCTAACACGTCGCGGTTGTTGATTCACTGCGGGGCCATAACTCCCCTTTTGCTTCATACTTCCTTCACAAAATTTCAATTTTTTTCAAAACTCCCCTGAGGATCGCACTCCCCTCCTGCCATTTTTTTTGACACATGTCTCCTTAGATTCATTGCAAAGTCATGCTTCAAATTACCACATTAACTTATTTTTCCAAAAAGCCAACATTTCCTTTTTTCCTCGGCAGTAAATGCCAACCCAACCCATGTAAGCCTTTAATTTTCTTCTTTGTCGGGGCCGTGCCTTCTTTTAAGACTTTAACCCTTTTTAGGAAAAAGGTTAAAAATATCAAACTCTCCCAGGACATCCACCACTCTGCCTTGCCTTTCAAAACAAAAAATACTAAGGCATTAATTTACTCTAGTGGGCTTGTGGCCTTGTTTTGCATTTTAGTACTTTTCACCAAAAAAGGCAAAATTTCTCCAAGTCCACCGCCAATCCGCATCCCCTCTACCAATTATAAAAATCCATGTATGCAAAATCATATGAGCTAGAATTTGACAATAAAAGGACGCCCATATGACCGTCAAAAAATGCAAAAATTGCCAGCGACCCCAAAATCAATTTTTTCTTCATGGGTGAAGAATTTTTTGATCAAAAGACAAATGGAAAGTGTTTTTAGGCAATTTATGACCATGGAAAGGGATATTTGAGGGAAAATAAGTACAAATCAAATGATTTCAAGCTCCAAAGGCTAGGAAAACACAAGAAAAATGGCAGAGGCATTTGAATGGGAAAATTAGGGCAAAACATAGGAAAACTTAGAGATTCCTTCAAAATGGTGTAAAAATGGAGAAAAAATGAACAACTCAAAGCATTCAAATGTAGATACAAGTTGTTTTTTCACCAAATGCGAAGGATGGGAGAATCCAAAGCCATTTTTTCTTAGAAACAGGGAAAAACACACTTCTCCTTAGAAAATTAGGGCAAGGTAATGAGTTTGCAAACAATCCAATGCACAAGAATGGAGCTACAACTTCACATCATCGATTTCATGAGGAAAAAATGTTTTAGAGCACAAAGAGCAAAAGGGGAAACATGGAAAAATGGTAGAGGATCAAAATGGGCACCAACATCGGCTCCTGCTCGGGGATGGGCACTCCTAGTGAGTGCCACAAGAAAAAAAGTAGACCAAGTGCCAAAATAATCCATTGGGAAAATGGAGTCATGAGCCAAAGCCACAAAAACTAGCTTAAGCAACCGGCGTAAAAGGATTCCACACACCAAGGCAAACCACGAACCGACAAAACACCAAAAATAGAGCAAAAGCCAAACACTATACACTGTACAAGTTGGTGCATACCTCAAATTTGGGGATTAATCCAAGAAATGCTTTAGATGCTTACCATTAATAGGAAGTTCAAGTAATTCCCCATCTAAGTCCTTGAGAAAAAGGTATTTTCACCAATTCTGATATCAATGGAGTAAGGGCCCATCCATAATGCATCAAATTTACCATGTTTGCCCTTATCTTATTGCCTATCATCCCACAAAAAAATAAGATATCCAACATTGAAAGCCCTAGGAGTGAACTTTTTGTCAAAAAATATTTTCAACTTCTCTCTATATATGACATGCCTTTATCGGATGTTCTTCTTTCTTCATCGAGCTCATTAATCGATTAATCCTTGCTTCATATGGACTAATCTCTTGATCTTCAAGATTTTGAACAAACTGAAATAATGATAATTGCAGATGTAAGGGCAGCAGAGCTTGAGTTCCATACACAAACTCAAATGGGCTCTTACTAGTAGCTCTTTTGGTAGTGATTCTATTAGCCCAAACTACAAATTTCAGTTTTTCACCCCATTTTCTCTTGTTCAACTCTAAAGTTCTCCTAATGATCTTCAATAAGTTCTTATTACTAGACTCAACTTGTCTATTTCCTTTAGGGTTATAGTTTGAAGCATAAGTCAGATTGGTTCCATACTCCTTACACATTGCCATCAAGGGCTTAGCTCTGAAACACATGGCATTATCAGCAACAATCTTTACTGGCACACCAAATCTAGATATGTTGTGATTCAACAAGAAGTCCATAACAACTTAGTGTGTTGATTTCTTGGTGGGGATTACTTCTACCCATTTAATGAAGTGATCGTGGCTATAATAATCCACTTATGTCCAGCACTAGAAGGGTCTAAAATATCACCAATGAAGTCTATTCCCCATTGTTTGAAAGGATCTTTAATTGATATAGGATGCAAAGGAAGGGAGCCTAAAGCTTTCATTCTTCCAGAGAAATGTTGACAAATTTCACATTTTCTAACCAGCAGGGTTACATCTTTGAAGAGAGTAGGCCACCAATAACCAGCTCTCAAAATTTTGTGTGTTGTAACCCTTCCATTGAAGTGTCCTTCACAAACTCCCCCATGGAAATCAGCAACTATTTTTCAAGCTTCATCTTTAGTTATACATTTCAAGAGGACACCTTCAGGGTTCTTCCAAGCCAACCCAAAGTCAGTGATGATGTATTTTTGAGAAGCCATCTTAAGGGCTCTTTTCTAATTTTTATTCAAATGATCAGGGTAGCATAGGTGTCTGAGGTAAAATATTACATCCTTGTACCACTCAGAACTTACCAATTTCTCAAGAACATCTACCCTTTCTTCCTCTACTTCATTCACTTCAATTGTTTGCAGGTTTCTCTCAACCATAAGCTTAGCCAATCCCAAACCTCTTACCAACTTTGTGGTTTGGATGTCCATGTCATACTTCTACAGTTTGTTCACCCATCTACATATTTTTCTTGATATCTTCATCTCTAATACAATGTATTTTACCGTGGTGTGGGGAACATAAGAAACAACTTTTGAACTTAAGATATAAGGCCTGAAAACCTTTTTTTCTTTCACCAAGGAAAATGCTTGTTTTTCCATGATTGTGTACTTTAACTCAGCAGCTTGTAAATCCTTGTTAAAAAATTCAATAGGCCTCTCAACCACATCTTCATCCTTTTGGAGAAAAATCGATGCAATAGTATTTTTGGAAGCAAAAGAGAATATTTGGAAAGACTTCTTGTAATTTGGAGCTGCTAAGATAGGTGCATGTTTTAATGCTTCTTTGATTCCTTCAAAATCCTGAATAGCAGACCTCCTCCCATTTAATAACTTGGTCTCTCTTTAACATGCATGTAATAGGAAGAATCAATTCAAAAAAATAGACACAAACCTTTTAATGAAATTGATCTTCCCAAAGAAGGATTGGATGCCCTTATTTGTTCTTGGAATTAGAACCTTGCTGATTTCTTCTACCCTCTCAGGGTTAATCATGACACTAGTCTTTGAAACAATATGAATAAGCAGCTTGGCATTTTACACCCCAAAATGACACTTCTTTGGATTGAGAGAAATTCCATATTCTCTACATCTGATCAACATTCTTTCCAAGTTCTATAAGTGATCTTTTCCACTCCTTGAAAAAATAGTCACATCATCCTGATAAACTACAATGAAGTCATTTATGTAAGTAGCAAAAGAAACATCCATTTATCTTTGGAAAGTAGCTCTAGCATTCATAAGACAAAAGGCATTCTTACATAAACATATGCTCCCCAAGGAGTGGTAAAGGTAGTTTTAAATCTTTCTGACTCCTTGAAAACAACTTGGTTGTGGCTAGAGAAAGCATCTAGGGTGGACAACAATTCAGATCTAGTCACTAACTGCGGCATGTTTTCCATGTTTGGCAAAGGATAATTGTCCTTCAATGAAGCTCTATTCAAATTTTTAAGTCTACACAAAGTCTGATATCTCCATTTTTCTTTCTGACTGGCACAAGGTTTACAACCCAAGATGAATACCTTGTGGGCTGAATGATCCCTCCCTCTTTCAATTTCATCAATTCATCTTGAATTTTCATTGAGAGGAGTGGATTAATTGGCCTTTTCTTTTGTTTGAATGACTTGGCATTTTTTTCAAGAGGAATCTCATGCTTTGGAATAAGTCTACTCTATATGATTTCATCATCTCGGAGTAAGACCAAGCTAAAAATTTTGATATTGTTTCAACAATTGGAGGTAGGACTATTTTTCTTCCTTATTTAAACCACTTCCTAACCAAATCTTCCTTGGTTTTTCATTTTTTCCCAAGTCATGCTCTTCAACATCTCTAGATGTAAACATGTTTCTATTGATTACACAATCAACATTGCTAAAATGTTTTTCAAGAGCAACTAGCCCTCTAGGGATGGTGTTAGTCTTCAATTGAATGATATCCTTACCAAACAAGGTTTCTGTTCCATCAAAATTACACACCAATGGTTCCAAATCAATATGCTGATCCACAAACTCACCTTAGTTCTACAAAACCCTTTGCACTTGAGCATCATCATTAAACACTTGCCAATGCTTGATGTAGTCGGGGACAATGGCGTATAAAACTTCAATATTGTACTCACAATAAGGTGAAACGATGTAATTTCCAAATCTTGACCAAAACATTGGAAATTTGTCACTAGTAACATTGAAACTTCTGTCATGATGCACAATGTTGAAGGAGTCAAACATATCAATTAGATCCCAAACTACATGTTTGTCTTTGTTTCATCCGCTAATTTTTTATAGCATATAGTTTTCTTATTTGTTTGAAAACTAGTTCTGAATCTCCTTTTGTAACGATTTCCTTGACATCATACTTCCATGCAATTCTTAGACCCAACAATAAGGCTTCATACTCAGCAATGTTATTAGTAAATTCAAAATTAAGCTTGAAGGAAAAAACAAATTCTTCTAAGCTAGGAGAAATAAGAATTATACCAGCACCATTTTCAAATTTGGAGCAAGCTCCATCAAATAACAAGGTCCAAGGAGAACCTACTTGTTTAAGACACTTTGACTTATCCATCTTGTGCTCCTTACCATCAGCAAACCCAATAAAATTATCAACATCAACATTAGCAAATTATACTTCATAAGAAGTATTGTTTGGATCCTCAATTAGATGTAACAACTTCTTCTCACCATATAATTTTACAAGGCTGCCTTCAATGGGAATGGTGGAAAAAGACATATCCATTTGGACACTCCTCCAACACTTGCATCACACTTTCTTGATAATAACATACCCCATTTGGTAGGGCAATCAAAAATTACAACATCAAGTTTCAAATTCTTACCTAAATAGGCTGCAAGTTGCACTACCAAACCTTTGACACACCCAAAAACCAACACTTCTCTTGAGTCTATGGCAGTACAATTTCCATAGGCTGTTGTCACTTTGATATCCAATGCATTCATGACTTATAGAGGCATGACATTACATGATACACCAGAATCAAACATACAATTATGAAGTAGTCTATCCTTTATGATCAAAGTTGTACATAATGGATCAACATTAAATTGGTAATTAACCAAGGATGTCCCCAAGTATACCTCAGGTGTTTCTCCAAGATCCTCTAATGTTGGTGGTGTTTCAAGGTCTGTAATGATTCGAGGAGTTTCAACAACATTTACATTTCTGCTTGGGGTAGTCTTCTCCTCTTTCAATCCCAAGTACTCAAATGCTCTCTTCTTGTGATCAGGAATCCTAAACAACTCAATGATTGGAGAAATCACTTTGATTTGGCTCAATACTTTGGCTATGTCATAGGGAACATTCTTTGGCAAGGCTACTTTGGAAAGGAGACAAGAATATTCATTAGATGGAATGGGATGCTTGGCAGCTTAGGCATGAGGAGGACTGTAATTTTTCTTGGGACAACAGAGATTTTGGCGGCGTTTTCTTCTAGGAGCTTCTTTGGGAATACTTGTAAGCAAGGGTGTATTAGGTTTGGCTGGAGGCCCAACTACCTTAACAACCTTTCTCCTCGTGTTATAATCTTTCTCTTGAGGCACAACAATATTCATTAACAATTATATATCTTCCTCCGAAGGGATACCACCATCATACTTCTTAATCATCAAAGCTCTTGATTATTAAAATTCATTATTAGGAATTTCAAAAGCTTACACTACATCTACCCTAAGAGTATGAGGGGGAAGAAATACTTGTACCCATTTGATGCAATCCCAAAAGGTTGCTTCTATCCTTACACTTATTACCTTAGCTGTTGTTGCTTTTTCTTATGAGCTTGAAGAACAACCCATCATGTAGATATAATCATCAGTTCCATCTTCATTATTAGCTTCACCATCTTGCTGGTCCATTTCACATGGAGGATGGGGTAGAAAGAACTTATCACACAAATCAATATCAACAACTTCCTCAATAGCATCAACCCTAGTAGTTAAGGGATCAGGTAACACTCTTCTTTCACATGTTTGAGGATGTCTATTTGCATACCCATGGGGTCCTTTACCTCTATCATTAGATATCTGATCACCCCTAAGATGATTTCCAAATCTGTCATGGTTTTGTGTTTTTGCTGACCTTGTGAAGTCTTCCCAATTCCCTTCTCTACCTAGGATAACTTGTATGAGATTTCTTTGACAGCCCTTGCCAAAGTTTTCAAAACCTCCTCCAAATTAGCACCCTTACTAGCTTGAGGTTTTTCAAGGTTTATCAACTTTACACCATCTCTCTTGAGAGGTTTCCCAATGGCCTTAATGTTATTTTCAATCTGTAGTGCCATGGTAAAGGCCTGCCTTAAATTGGTAGGGTTCTTGTCTCTTAGGTAATAGGCTACCTTCTTGTCAAATGCATCTAAATATTTGATCAAGCATGACTAAACACATGGCCTCAAATTAACCGACACCCTTCTTAAATTTTTGTTAAACCTTGTGTTGAAGTTATGAACTGATTCATTGGGGTTCTTGATATTTTCAAATTTAGACAACAGAAACCTAGGATCAGTTTTGTCACCATATTGCAATATGAATGCATTCTATAGAATTATCAGGTAGATCCTTGTACCAATCCCTTGCATCCTCTTCTAGTGTATGAATGAACAATTTAATGTACACATATTCATGCTCAATCTCAAATTCCTCCATCATGTTAATAAAAAGTTTTAGGTGCTGATCACCAGTTATTGCATTGTTACCTTGGAACTTTGACAACCTATTCCTTACATCTTATGGGACAACATTTGGGTAACAATCCATTCCTCTAAATTTTATAGGAGCAAAGGTGTTCACAACAAATGGAGGTCTAGGCTAAGCCATATTATTTTGAGGCGCTGATCTTGGAGGAGAAACAAAATGATGAGGAGTGAGAGGTCTTTGGGGCACAAGGATGTGATTCACAAAATTAGTACTCTCTAGGTGCTGATTTTCTTGGAAAGTTTTATTTGAATTGAAGCACACAGGTGCAAACTGAGAAAAGAACTTACCAGGTACACCAGAAGGACCTTCACTAGTTGAAGTAAAAAAATTTGTGGGAATATTTCTTGAATCAAAATCACTGGAAGAAGAGTGATAATCCTCTACTAAAGGCTGATCTCTCTCACCAATGGATATTCATTTGCCTGATGTCTGACCTTCAACAACCTTCCAAACTTTTCTTTCCTCTAAAACTATCTTTCCCAATTATTGAAATAACTTTTTACTTGGGTATCTCCTGAAGAGATATCTTCTTCCTTCAGGTTTTCTAGATATTACCAACACTAAAAAACAAATGACATGAGAAAGCTAAGACACTTGTATTTATCAAGATCAAAACAACATACTAGTAAAATTACTGAGATGAGTTTGAAACCTTTGGATACAACTTGTAAATCTGAGTATAGAATGATGCTTTAACAATATATTTGCATGCAACATTTGTAAGAAACATTACTAGGGTTTGACATGTATCCAAATATCTCAAATATTTTCAAGAACTCCGTAATAACATGGCGCCACTAGTGTGGGTAACCAATTTTTTTCTCCTTTTCATTCCCGAGAAGCATCAAATATATGGCATGAAGCTTGAAGATAGATAGATCATGATGTATGTAATTTTGTAGTCGGGGATGTGATCTAACTGGCACTCAGATTTATGGAGAGATGGATAACACTAAAATAGGACTTGATCTTGTCTTAACTATTTTAGGTTGTGCCTTTCAACCAAGGTAAGAGAAACTATTTTGTAGCCCTCAAATGGTGAAGGAGATGAATATATCCCTCAATTTTTGTAAAAATAGTATGAAGAGGGCCTTGGGAAAATATGATTAACACTCCAAATCTAACTTTTACAAGTTGTCACTTCCAGATTATGGAGATACTTTCAATGCAAGGCAAGGGTTATCAAGACATTTTGAAATCCCTGATATGTTTTGCATACTTTTGCAAATGTATTTTGATCTTCTATGGGTATACTGTGAGTCAAAAAATGGGTAAAACATGGTGGGATAAGTTGTTTAGAATGATTTTTGGTGGGATATTGACAAGAAAAACTTGAATATGCCAAATCTTTGACAACCTCTACAACATTTGAACAATTATCAGATAAAATGCTTCAAAAAAGTCACGATGTTCTTTCAACCAGAAGAGATACACAAATGGAGGCATATATTTACACTCTTCACACAATCTTTGAGACCTCAATACAAAATCCTGAGTTAAAGGACTCAATTAAACATCAAAATCTTTGATCAAATCACACCTAAGGTACCCCGAAAGGATTACAAGCAATCTCTATCAACAAATGAAGGTGAAGTGATTTTAAACTACTTTTTTTCAATGCCAAATGAAATATCTTCTGACAAATGAAATTGTAAATGCCACTAAACTATCAATAAGGATGAGACTGTGTGATTCCTAAAGATTTCAATGCAAGATTGCAACAAGAACAAGGATAACTGTTTGCAGACATTTAAACATGATAACAAACATCATATTGCCCAAAATAACATAGATTAATTCAAAATCTTGTTAGATTCATCAGTAAGGGAGAGTTTTAGGAACAATCTCAGAGCTATGTGATGGCTATACACTTGTAACCAACTCAACATGAATGAAGATCTAACACAAAAGACATTAACTAGGTTTTTTGGAGGGTTTCTTAGAAGATGAGATTCTCTCAAAATTTTCTCATGATTTTCAATTTTCCACCCTGTCGCATGTCTCACAACATGAATTATATAACATTTGTTTACATCCAAGCCTTCTTTCCCAAGAAAAGAATATCCGATGGCATCTTAGTTTGTTACAAATTCACTCATGACTTTCTAAAAGTGACACTTAACCAATTTTGTGAGGAGGAGATGTCAGGCATTCAAAAAAGAAAATTATTAAAAATCTTCATCATTCCTTATTGTGGGAGCATTTATTCTTCCTTTGGCACCCACAACATCTTCCTCTTCCATCATTTCACCTTTACACTTTCCAAATTTGCCTCTGTAACTTTTGGATCTGGTATTTCATGTTTTTACGCCGAGCCCGAACAAAATTTCATTTCAAAATTACCTCAGATCTGAAATTGAATTTTCAAATTGATTCCATTGATCCTTGAAGGCAAAAATGACATGAATTCACCAAAAATTTGGTGAAAATTGATGCAAAAATCACATCTCCAAGCTTCTTGGAGCTCAAATGGCGGCTAAACTAAAAAATGCACAATTACTATTGATATTCCTTTATCCTTAAATTTGAGCCCTCCATATGTGTCACAATGTGATTAGAAATGGGTCTGGGATCATTTTTTGACATTTTAACACTTTTGGAAAAATGTAAAAATTTGACATTTTTCTCTACCCCTTCGCCCTTGAGATTTGGCGCTGACACATGGCACAATATGATTGGATCCGGGGTCACAGCTCAATTTTACACATTTCCACCTTTTTTTGGAAAAAGGAAAATTTTCACAATTATCCCCATGGACCGGCACCTTCACTTCTGTCGCTGACACGTGGCGATTGTTGATTCTTTGTGGGGCCATAACTCCCCTTTTTGCTTCATGCTTCCTTAAAAAAAATCAAAGTTTTTCAAAACTCACCGCGGCCTGCACTCTCCTTTACCATTGATCTTGACATGTTTCTCCCTCTCGATTCATTGCGGAGCCATGCTTCAAATTACCACATTAACTCATTTTTCCAAAAAGGCAACATTTCCCTTTTTTCCTCCGGAGGCCCGCCAACCGCGCAAGCCTTTGATTTTCTTCTTTGTCAGAGCTGCACTTCTTTTAAGACTTTAACCATTTTTAGGAAAAAGGTTAAAAAATATCAAACTCTCCCAGACATCTGCCACTCCACCTTGCCTTTCAAAACAAAAAAGACTAAGGCATTAATTTACTCTAGTGGGCTTGTAGCCTTGTTTTGTATTTTAGTACTTTTCACCAAAAAAGGAAAAATTTCTCCAAGTCCACCGCCGATCCGCATCCCCTTTGTCAATTAGAACAAGCCACATATGTAAAAGCATATGAGATAGAATTTAACTAGCAAAGGACTCCCGTATGACTATCAAAAACACAGAAATTGCCAATGACCCCAAAATTGATTTTTTCTTTGTGGGTGAAGAATTTTTCGATCAAAAGACAAATGGAAAGTGTTTTTAGGAAATTTACGACCATGGCAAGGGATATTTGAGGGAAAATAAGTACAAATCGAATGATTTCAAGCTCCAAAGGCTAGGAAAACATGGGAAAAATGGTAGAGGCATTTGAACGGGCAAAATTAGGGCAAAATGCAGGGAAAACTTAGAGATTCCTTCAAAATGGTGCAAAAATGGAGAAAAAAAAAAAAACAACTCAAAGCATTCAAAAGTAGATGCAAATTTTTTTCACTGCAAAAGATGGGAGAATCCAAATCCATTTTCTCTCAGAAACAGGGCAAAAATGCACTTCTCCATAGCAAATTAGGGCAAGGTAATGAGTTTGCAAACAATCCAATGCACAAGAATGGAGCTACAACTTCACATTATCTATTTCATGAGGAAAAAACATTTCAGAGCACAAAGAGAAAAGGGGAAACATGGAAAAATAGCATAGGATCAAAATCAGCACCAACATTTTCCTTTTCCAAAAATTCCTTTGAACACTGGAATAGTATGCGTAGCCATAAAATTAGGAAATGAAAAATTGTATCTCCTGGGTGCAGATATGTCACTTCCACCAATACCAACTGGGTCAAAAATACTCCTCCCTTTATCTAGAAAACCAAGTGCTAGGGTTTAGTCACTAGGTGGGTTCAAATGTGTGCCAATGACTCTCCTCTCTCCACATGAAGAAATCTCATCAGAAGTTGAAGGGGTCTCTCTTACATGCTTGCCAAGATGGGGTAGCACAAACTTCTCAGGTTCCATGTCCTCTACGTGAACCTTAAATCCTTCCTACAATGTCTGCCTCCATATATCCATTACACTTGCAACCTCAAATTGTCTAGTAATATCCCTTTCAAGCACTTCACTATACTTGAGTCATCTCTCCTCCCTCTCTTTCTTAGTCGTAATATCTGCCATCTTCCTCCACCCTAGCTTCCTCACCCAATGCTCGGAAGCAGTTTAGATGGCCATCAGAAATGCCTCTAAACTCAAGGTAACAATCAAGATCTTCATTACCAGACAAATAACACATAGAAATGATCCTCTGGGCTCCTAGAGAAACTCAAACTCAATGACTTCAAGATAATAATATGTAGAAATAGCATACTCCAGAGTGTAGCTAGCTAGTACTCCTTCCCACCAACGATCCACAACACGAGTCCATGTCAGATATGCATCTTGCAACCTTTGGTACTCTTCTTGGGTTCACACAAGTGATCTATAATACCAGCTTGATCTAGATATATATGCCAAAATCCATTCATACAACTCTACTCAGAAGCAACAATTTTTTTTTCATACAACTCATGGTCGAGGTTCTCTTCTACCCATCTACATGCATCAAACTCAAGTCCAGTGTTGAATCTCTAAGAAATTTTTTCCTCTGTGCTCTTAAACCATGTTTCAATACCTTCCAAAGTTAAATGCTCTTTCATCACTCGTTTCACAGATCATGATGTATGTTATTTCCAACTACAACTTTACAAAGAGGTCCCAATAATAAGAACCAAGATGTAGTCAACCAACTATCTCTATGTCCTTAGACAATTTGATGACAAGTCTATCACATACTTCTTCGCATGATGGCATGGCATAATCAACCAACTATCATTCTCCCTTCATCGATCTGAATTAATCGAACTCTTCTCACCTTCTTTTGTGAAGCATATATCCTCTACTCTTCAAATAAAATCATTTCAAACCTTTGAATAGGCTTTTACCATGGCTCGTAAAATTGAATTTCATGCATTTTAGTAAGGAAATCTCAAAATTTGATCGAATAAACTAGAAAATTAATTCAATAAGTCATCCATGCATGAAAAAATGTTTAAGAACATGGCCAATGCAATTATGGTAAAGTCTTACTTCACATATAATTATCATGTGGATCCCCACAAAGATTTCCTAAACCACCTCTTTACTATACTCCTCTTGGGGAATCCTATAGTTCATTATTTTAACAATTGATGGTAGTCAATATTATTCAAATTCCTCCCATATGACCCATTGAATACTCATGATCCAAGCCCATATGGTATTGTAATGGGAATTATTGTAACTGTCATCAAGTCTAAGGTCACAAAATAGAGAAGTTTATTTCCTTCAAATATCTCATCCAACAATTCATAGATTGTGGTGAACTCTAAGTTGATAATCCTAATGTGCCATCTAATCAGTCCCTTGAGGTTTATAAATGACCCTTCCCCAATCATCCACTAAAAAATCAAAGTCCACCTCCACATCTCAAGCACCTCATGCTCACACAATCAATACCATAAATCATAAACCAACAATATCACCTACACCCACATCTATTTTAGACCTTTCTCCCACACCCATCATTCCTTCATTAAATGAACTTATCTCCATTTAAATTCCAACCCCTTCACCCATAACCTCATTGGTATCCACACATAATTACATACCTATCATATCACACTAACCATATCCACTAAAAATCAAAGTCCCTCTACAACTAACTCATCCATATCAATCTCAAATATACCAACAACCTCATCCATATCTATTACACCCCAATCTATCACACCTAATTCATCACCGACATCTACCTTAACATCCAATCCTATATCTGAACCCATATCCACATCTACCATCATGACTATACCTACATCAACATATAAAACTATCACCACATCTATACTACTCCTTGAAACATATACTACACAAACACCCCCACTTAAGACAATCCCAAATGATATTAATGCCCCATCTATAAAACCAATCACCCTTACACCAATCAATCCTTGACATATATAATCTACAACCACTTTTTATCTCATCAAGTGTATCATCAAAAATGCCCATTTACCTTCAATATCCATATCTACAACACCGCCCAAATCATTTAGCTCTTCTTCTATAGTTCCCTGATTGAAATTGTCTTGATTCCTACTAAAAGAAAAACCTCACAGATGTAGACATTTTTAAACCCACCAAAGAACAAGGGAATCCCATGCGTGCCAAACTATCACCTAGCGGGAACTAGGTTCTCACCAAGGCATGCGCAGTGTTGAGTCTCTCCTTTATGTGATTTTATTGGGAAACATCATCTATTATAGGAATTTAAAGAGAGTGAGTGGAAACGAGACATTCAATCATTATAGAGCTAAAAATGTCTTCTAGACCAATGCAGTCTTTCCTATAGAAAGATACTTAATAGATTATAGGACTGAACCAAAATAGAAAGGAAAATGCATAAGGATTCATACTCATTCCATAAACAAACATGAAACAAAACCATGAAGATATATGTATGGACTAGAATCATTAATGATCATATTCAAATAAGTTGGTAACCTCATTACATCCATTAGATCCATTACAAGACATCATAGTATGGAAGACCGAAGTTTTACATTATAACTAGATTTACATCCCTTAGCTCTCAAATAAAATTTACAATCCCAAGCCTTTTGATGTATCCCTCTCCTATATTTTATCTACCTAACCTAATACAACGCCTTGTAGCATTTCTGCAGAGCTCCACTCTCTATTGATCTACTACTTTTCTTCTGTGGGTGCTTGTATTTATAGGCATCTTGAACTACCAACTCTTCTTTTTGAGGCTTCAGATCTATCACCAAGTATCCATATGTGGTCCTTTATGGGAGCATGCTCTTTGAGGCCTAAGATATCCACTCCTTGCCATGATGGTATTCTAGAAGCTTCCATCACAGGGCATATTCTTTCCTAGGCCAACTTGTCCCCGGGCTGGCACCTTATCCATTCATCATGCCTAGGTGGGTCACATTTTTTACGGTGACCTTCCCGATATGCCAAATACGGTTAAGTCCAAAGACCTTTTTCTATCGATGCATATCAAAAACCCTCCTAGAACCCTACCTTTCATGCCTTCTCCTTACGTGCCCAGTCCTTAACTTAGGCCTTACACACTCATGTGACCTTTTCTACTTAGTTAATATTTTAGGGTCCCAACAACAATAAAAGTCTAAAAAACCTGACATACCTATTTAAAAATCCCTTTCTTAGCCTCACAAAATATTTGAGCTCCCTCTTTCGAATACTAACCCTCCTAAGAAATATAATGTCACGACATCACTCTTAGGAGTATCCCCATCCATCTTAGGTCCAATCCCTTCATCTAAACCACCCATCATCAATCAAACCTAGTTTAACCAACATAATTATTCTACCAAATCTGATATTCCTTAAAAACATCCCCAAACCCATACCAAATAAAAATTCAAACCACCCACATTCCAAAACATCAACACCGAATCTAAGTTATCCAATTCTCCTCTTAGACTTACACCTAATCAAATACATCCCCATTTGTTACATCTAAATCCAAATCATCTAAATCCCCAAACATTAAAACTGAAACCAAGTTACAATCACCTCATTCTTCTTCAAACTCTAAGATATAATTCAAGGTTGTTAGGAAGCCTCATCAAAGATTACTTGTAGTTCCCACCTTTTTTAGTGCTCTCATTTTGGTCATGTGCGAATAATTGTATTTATATTATTGTGATGATAGGGACATTATTAAAAAAATTTGTTATTTTGATGGGACATTATCTCATGGCATTTTTTCTTAATAGGTTTTTTCTTGCTGTGATACACTGTTATGATATGAAACTATCAAAGATATCATATTGCTAGTATTAGGATGATAACACTTGATCACATGTTGACTATGGGGAACATGATGCCATTTTGCATTTTACAAATATTATGTTGTGATGATGATATCATGTGTTATTATTGACATGTTTTGGTATTGATATTTGATCCATATTTGATGTATGATGATGATTATATTGTTTCATTTGGTAGACGATTCATGTTGTCGATATAATTCTAGCTTAGCATGGATTATATAGATGTTGATTTGAAGCATATTATTGTATCATATTTTATTAAACATATTGGGAAGATATGAGGTTTTCCTTGAGTGTGTAGGTGACATGTATTCAATCATGGGAGAACGTGGGGTTCAAGAAATGCATCCCAATTAACACAAAAATACCATAAGGGAAAACCATTCCATATTTATTGATTTACGACACCTTCTCATTGTGTTTTTCATTTTTGGTATATTGTATTTGGTTTAATATGTGATGGTTGGCTTACCTCTTACCTCTGACCTTTATTAAAGTATGCTCATGTTGTATTGTTCTAAACATGTACCCTCATCCTCATTTGGTTAATGAATTCTTGGTGTTTTATACTATCTTTGGTGGTCCTTGAAATATTTTGTGGTATGTGATGATGTTTCTTGGTTAAGAGGTATTAGGACACCTAACCATGGATTAGGTGAGCCTAATTTCCCCTCCTAAATGTCACATTTTTACCAAACTCGGATTTGGGAAAAATGTTCCATTTAAGAAGGGTAAATTGTAAGAAAATGCCTTGATTTGCATTGAAAAAGGGCCCTAACATCCATCCCTATGGGGGTTGGTATATTTTTAATGAAAATGAGGCCCATTGGACCATTTTCCCCCTCCCACACATTCCAAATTTATGAAGTTTTGATTTTGGGAATGTTTATTGAAATGTGAATCTTCTCATGATTTCCTAGAGCTAAATTTGTTTTCCCCAATTTTAATTTTATGGGGTAATTTTGTTGCATTTTGTTTGGATGTGGTTTTGGTGGAGGGTGACATTTGTCACCCTCCCATTGCTTGACTTATGTGGCATTCTTTCCTTTTTAACCCCTCATGTCCTTAGTGAAGGGTTTTTTTAAAACTTTTTGGTGGTAGAAGAGATTGGAGCTTGGAACAAGCATTTGGATTTCTTGGTGAACTTCTTGGTTGGATTGTGCTTGAGTGCAAGGTAGGATCTTGCACCCACTTTGTTTCCTATTTGAAATTGTGTTATAAGTTGGATTATGCATATGAAAGAGAAATGAATGTTTGATTATCTTATTTTTGTTGCTCTACCGACCCTTGAGCGGTGTCGGTTTTGGAGATGGAGGAAAGAGGGAGGTGATGAGAGTCATTGATACTCATACTTTAATGATATTATATATATCAATCCAAGGTGGTGTCCATGGATATTTACAACAAAGGGAATGAAAATAATTAGTTTTAGCACGTACTTAATCATAGAATTTACTGAATAATAATTGCTTGCAATTATAAAATGTAATTCATGGAAAGAAAAGGATATTAAAGATAAAATATAAATATTTTTAATATATTTTAATGTTGAAATGTTAAATGAATCAAAGATGATAGAAATGAAATAATAGTAAATATCCCTTCTCATTGGGGAGGAGTGGCCCTTACCCCTTCCCTTCGATCAGGTTTAAGGCTGAAAGTCACACAAAGTTTTCCCATGAATCTTCAATCTTGATTAAAAGAGTATGAATTAACAATGAATCAAATAACTGAACAAACTCGATAAATCTAAATATATTAGCTCTTTTATACTAGAGCAATTCTAGTCCCTCTGGGAGAGAACTAGTTTATTCATAATAACTAATATCTACTTAACTAACTGTTGACTAAAAAAATTACTATCTATTTTAAGGAGTACCATTGTGGAAGAAGTATGTAATGTCTCTTCCATGGTTGTTATCCTTTCTTGCTTCTAAAACTGAAGTTGCAAACGTTGATAAATGATTCTTGTTTGAAGATGATGTACTATTTTGAACTAAGTGATCATGTTTGTTGTAGATGATATGTTTTATCTTCTAAAATTGGATACAATCATGTCATGACAATTTTGAATTAATAATGAAGTATTTCACATATTCCTTATGCTTGAACTTTGAAATATGTACTTACATTGGTGAATGAAATAAAGTCAGTTCAAATAAGAATATGATTATATGTGGCTTAAATTTCATTGTGAACTTATTTCTCTGCCTATTTCATAAATATAGGATAACCATACCTTGGATCAATTGCAGTGATCCAAGGCATGTCTATGATTTTGCGATGTTTTAATCATTTTTTGAGCCGGTCATTATGTGTGATTTTGAACTCAAGCTTGCATTTAGGGATCACATGGGCATCTTGTAGCATCTTATAGATGCACCATACTATGTGATCTAAGTCATCATTTTGATAAAATTATTAAAGGTCATGTCCTTTGATTAGTAATTGGGACCTAATTAATTTAAGTATCTTTGATTATTTATCTTATCCTTAACCTAAGTTATGTAGATTACATTTATTGTGATGATTAATTCCTAGAAGGGTAATGAAGGACTAACCTAATTATTTTATACTAATTATCCTAATCTATAATATGAATTATTCCTAAGGTCTTAAGCTATGGTTTAAAAACTAATACCAAGGAAACCTAACTAAGTGGCATCGAACTAACCTAACGGGAAATGAGGTTTGCTTGAATGTAAGATAGTGAATGGCAATGGCACCATTCAAAAGGCATTAATAAGATTTAAATGGTTCATTAAATATTTTGTACCACCAATTTTGGCTAAGGCATGGTGGTGGTGGAAATTACTAAGTTGTAAACCTTGCTAAGCATTGGTTAAATGAAATTTCAATTGATATTTGTAACTAAAAAAATGGATGGCATGGTGGGAGTTTGGGGGCATTGGCTGTCCTACTATCATTAGTAATCCTTTACCCTTGAGCAGTAAAACCGCATGGGGAATAACAAGATGGGTTTGAGGAAAAAGGAATGGTTTGGTTTTATTGTGCATTCATATTTTTGAGCTCTTTGGCTCGCATGTAGTATTTTCATTATTCGAACTATCAGTTCAATTCTATTACAAATTAAAAATCGCCATTGCATGGTGGAAATAATGGCAAAAAAATTGTTGTGGAAACTATAAGAAGAAAATGGGGAATTTATAAAGGCTTTTTTTGGCATTTTCGTTGGAAATATTTTAGTTGAAGCTTCACAGAGAGACTTGAAGCATGGAAGAGAAACCAGGAGCACTACCAAGCATGATAGGCTCTATCTCTTTAAGATTTATTGCTTTTATTTAAAAATTTTCATTAAATGAACTCTGCTCTTCGTGAAAATGTCTCTAAGAATGGTTTTCATGTTCATGTGTTTTTGCTTTTTCTTACCTCTATGGATTTCATAAAGGTTGTGGTTCTTGTGGATAGAAATGAATGTACTAGTTTGAAGTCTATTATATTGATTATGGGTTTTGGAAAAAGTTTGAAAAATGAATGTGTTTGCATTATATTAAGTGAGAATGATTGATAAGAGGATATTGTGTCATATTTATCTTTGATAAATAAATATCATTGTATTTTTAATTTTTGCGTGAAATGAATTCTCAGGGTTTTGGAGAAAGTTATGTAGAATATTGGTAACATTTTAGGTTTCTGTTAAATTGAGTCTTATGAAATACTATTTAGGTGACTTTTTTTTAAAATACTTGTATTGGGATTCCTTTCAGTTGATGGTCATTCATTTTTGGTATAGATTCGTGACTGCACTTTTTGTTGTTATTATGAGATTCGAGCCTCGACCCATATTGGGTACTCTCAATGGAGGTATTTCGAGCACTATAAGTGCATAATATAAAGGGGTACGATAGAGTTTTCTGTCTCTGTTCTTTTAGTTACTTTTTGATACATTTTATTGTGTTTTTCACCCTTCTCGGGTCGGATTGTATGGAAAAAGGGGAGAAAACTAGGTAAGTTCTTGTCCCTTCTTGTTCATTGAGTATTGTTTGAATATGCACCCATCACGGGTTGGTTTGAATATTGATTTTTTTAACATCGTTCATCCCAAATCTTACTATTATCATTCATGGATTTCTCTTACCCTTGAGCTCTATTAGTTACGAGCGTTGTGAGTTGGATATCAAGGTTCTGTATTTACCTTGGTGATTTTGGTGGTTTGGGTCATCAGTGTTTATAAGGAATGTATTCCTTGGACTGAAGCATGTTTTGTTGAATGTTATTTTCCTACAAAACATCTCATTGGGACTAAGCTTGTAATTTGGTTGTTTTTAAGTGTTTGAGTGGTGACTATGCTCATAACTCGATTTTGTTTCAAATATGTTGGAAGCTATGAGTTTGTTATCATCATTGTTAAGGATATTTTTAATCCTTACCGGGTGAAAGGCGTAATCTGTGATTTGTTCTTTGGAACTGATTCGATTTTCATTATCCTGTAATTTTATGTGAGAGTTGTTTGTGCATTCAACTAAAGCTTGATCATTTGAAATGCATGTTTGTGTTATGAATCTCTCTCTCTCTCTCTCTCTCTAAATACATATTTTTGATCAAATGGATTACTTAACTACTTTTATGGGCAAATGATTCTTAAGGTGATTAGTGACATCTTCTCGTATTTCTAACATTCGGATTTTTGGGTAGTCTTTTAATTTGATCTTATTCTTTTTACTTGCAACATTTTCATAAATAACAATGTTCCTTTTATGAAAATGTTAGATAAAAACATATTATTTTAGTTTTATAGTGCTTATCATGCTCATTTTTTGTGAACCACCTCATGCTAACAATTTTGCAAATGGACTTTGTGAAAAGTGAAAGGAGAAAGACTTATAGAAATTTACATTTGATTTATTAACAAATTCATTTTCTTCATTCAGATGCTTTATGTATTGAAATTATCTTGAAAGGAACTTGTTGGAAAAAATATGAGGATGTATCAAATTGATTTTTACTCTTTGAAAAATGTTTTCTTATAATAATATGGAATATTTATTAGGTTTGGAATGAAGTGAACTCTCTCTCTCTCTCTACGATAAATGAAATG
Organism: Taxus wallichiana var. yunnanensis; assembly: GCA_018340775.1. Classification (NCBI taxonomy): domain Eukaryota; kingdom Viridiplantae; phylum Streptophyta; class Pinopsida; order Cupressales; family Taxaceae; genus Taxus; species Taxus wallichiana. Next base: position 369,692,104 of record CM031233.1, read on the forward strand.
TTGTATAATGGTTAGTGATTACTGATTTATTTTAAGGGTCACATAAGACTTATATTTGGTTAAAATTCTTAATATTAACATGCCTGAATGGATTTGATTAATATTATTAAATATCGATGAAAAATTTCACTTGACATAGGTTAAGACACTAGTAATCATGAAAATTTAAATTCAACATGGAGTTTCCACTAAGGAATTTGACCTTAGTTACATATATGCACTATAAGTAACTTGCCACATGTCTAACAATGTTTAATTTATGCAAAGCTTAACATATCCAACCTTCCTTTCCCACATTTATCACTATTTATGTAAATTTAGTGCAATAACCACTATAAAATGGAAATATTACACAATGAACTTGTAATCTTACAAATCTCAACAAATGATGACATTTAAAAACATATTTACACTTAAATCATGTAAAAAATATTACGTGGTCCATATGTGTATGCATTTGTATAAATTTTCCCGAAAATAGCGCCACTTCGGTGTTGTTGCTACACAAATAGGTCTCGGTGTTCAAATAATCCCTGAAAATGGTGTCACTTCGGTGTTGGTATCAAAATTGATTCTCCTACGAGGGTGAGAAGCATCACAAAACTGGTAGGATGCTTAGAGACAGACAAATCATGATATAAGTCATTTTGTGGCTAGGGAGGGGATTCAGCTGACTCTTTTTCACTCGGGCATTGGATAAATGGATAGCACCTCACAAAGGGTTTGATCTACCCTCATGACTTTAGGTTATGCCTTCAACAAGGGTGAGAGGACCCATTCTGTAACCCGTATTGGTGAAGGACATTAAGAGATCATTTTTAGCACAATTTTCATGAAAACCTTGAGAAAATATGATCAATAAAACACAATATAACTCTCATGAGTTGTCACACTAGAGAGTGGAGATGTTTTCTGGACAAGGTTTGGGTTACTAAAGACAATAATTGAAACATGACTGCCTCTCTCGCATATTTTTGCAATGGAATGTTTTCATTTGTTGATAAATTGGTTGACACGAAGGTTAATCAAATATGTAATCATCGGGATGATGAATCTTTTAGGAGGGAAGAATGTAACACCCGAAAGCGTTGTTAGCTCCTCCTGAGCATTCAAGTGTTGATATATGGTTTCTTTGTAAAAGGATGTGTTCCTTGATTGAGAAATCATGCTTGATATGTACTGTATCTTCTTTGCAGATTGCAGATCTTTGACTGAGTTGGAATATGATTGGACTCTTTTATTTCTTTCATTTTGTATCTGAGTTTAATCTGATCTCGGAATGAATTATAGAGTTATCCACCTATAATACCTAGCCTTGGATCAGTGGAATTGATCCAAGTATTGCTTTAAGTTTGTTCGTGATGAATTAAAATTACGGACCTTGAAGCAGTTGCAAGGTCTAGATGTATTGAATAAGCTAGTCCGGAGTATAACTTAGGTTGATCATGTGAAATGAATTGGTTCCCGATATCTGAAGTATATCCGGAAGGTCTTGATCGCGGACTGTAATAATTGATTACATATAATTCTGTAGCCTAATGGCAGGACAGAGTTAACCCTGTTCGAGAATGCATGTTGTGGGTCTTTTTCTGAGCATAAGAAATGTTAGACCTAACTGGAATTATAAATGTTAGTAACCTAAAACTAAACTTAACCTAGGGGTTAGTGTTAATCTAACCTAGACCTAGGCTAAGAGCTAATGTTCTAAGTTAATATCTATGTTCTAAGAAGTTAGACTAGGTGTTATCCTAAATTCTAACCTAAGTTACTAACCTAACTATTGAACAAGGATGTAAGGGGACCTATGGAGGGGTGCGAACCATGGGCAGCAGTTTCTATGTTATTAAATGTGTGGATAAGCATGAGGGACAGGTAATTGGTGGAGGTTTTAAAACGGCTAACTTGAGCCGACGTGGCAGGTCGCCAAAATTGGAAATGGTCTTGGAATTTCTCTTGTCTATCGCCAACTATGGCGGTCGGTGGCAGTGGAGTTTGAGCGGGAAACTGGGAATTAATGCAATCAATGCACTCGGGCTTCGAGCTCGGATTTCTTGGGGAAGCATGCAAAATGGAAAGTTGATTGTTTGTTTGGTTTTGCATGCGCTCCGGTTTTCCTTCCGTCATTCACCTTTGGTTCTTCACACCGCCTTCTTCTTGGTATTGCATGGCGAGTATGAGTGTATCTAGCTCTTTCCTTTGGCAAGGAAAATATATATGTCATGGAAATAGCAAAATTTTGTTGGTGGCTCTAACTTGGAAAAGGAAAAGAAAGTCCGAGCTCTTTCAGTGGTCTGCTTCGGAATTTTGAGCAAATATCCAGGCATGTTAGGCCCTAACTTTTAAAAATCTTGCTCTTCTTCAAATGATTTCATTAGAACAACTCTGTTCAAATGATTTATGGAAATAGATGGTTTCTATGGTATCCTTGTGTGATTTTCGACACTGTATCTTCATGCTGGTTCGGCTTTTCAATTTAACCCTTGATGGGTGTTTATTATATTCGAACTGTTGCTATATTTCTTTGTGTTTTGCATTCCGGCTTTTATATGTGAAATATATGAAAAGAAGGTATGCTCGGCCTGCTCTGCGAGAGCCCATAAATTGTTCTTGTGATGGGTACAGGCCACTGTGATGCTTGTTGATTTATACTCGAAGTCGATGCTTGTTGTTGATACTTGCCGTTGTTGCTTGTTGTGGGTACTTGTCGGAAGGGATACTGATGGACATTTGTTTGATTGTTCAGTTAAAATTGAACTTTTTGTAAGCTATGTCATGGTTATTATTTAGTGGTGGTTATGGATTTTTGTTGGGTTTTGTTATGAATTTTATAGTTATTGTGAAGAGGTAACATATTGTGTTACAGTATTCATTACGACCTCACTGGAGTTGTTTTTCCCTTTCGTGAAGGTTAAGGGGATTCAACCCGTTTATATATATGTTTATTATATTGAAACGACTCTGTAGAGTCCATTGAATGATTCGTGCACTATGGACCACTGTGGAAGCTTTATATATCTTTGAATATTGGTAATTTGAGTTTCGTTGGAGTCTAGAAGAAGTAACAGGTCATACGACCTCTGTTATTTGTAATAAATTTTGGTACAGACTCCCTGGTTGTACTGTTACGTTTCCTTCTGTGTAAGCTTGTTCGAGAATATTGGAGAGATTCAGTTGGAATTCTTGTTACGAAATCAGTGATTTGTTTAAGCCTGATTTTTAATGTTTATCATTGTTGGCACAGTTGGGAATCATTGTTTATTATTTATTTGATATACTGTTACTCGGGTTTAGTGGAATCCTTTCTAGGTAACTACAGTACCTGTCTCAAATTAAGCTTGCTTAGTTACTATTGTTTCGACACTGTTGGGTTCCTTGAGTTTGGAAAGATATCTTGTATATCGGCTTCTGTAAAAGCTATATTGTGAATACTGATATACGGATTTAGTTTTAAATCCTTGATTGGTAATCTGTGTCACTGTATCTGTATAAGCCTGAGTATGAACATGTAATGTTTTTGGCTTTGTTGGATTTCTTAAAATAACTTGACATTATGTATTATGGCTTTTATAAAGTAGGTCGTGAATAACATACTTTCAACTCTGGATGTGTTCAGAAGTGACTATGTTATGTTATGTTATGTTTTCTTTCTGATTACATTCCAGATAGATGTGGTTGTGCATGTTGCGTGGATTTCATTTAAAAATCTCTCTGCATAGTCATAGGAATTGTCATTGCTAAAATGATTTCGAGTCTCTTGTTGATCTGCAATAATAATGAAGAGATCCTTTGAATTCGACCTTGGGTCTAAAAGCCTTACAGTGAAGAAAGGACTTGAATGAGTTGAAGGTTGTCATAAGGTATGGTTGGTGTGTTACATCTTCTCAGTGCATAGATATCCATTTCTAAGCTTGATTGAGTTTAGGAGTAGTCGATTTCACCTTAACAGGTAACGGCATTTAATATCTTCTTGTCTGTCGCTTCTTGCGTGAGGACATACTGAGTCTGCTTGTTGATAGACACCATTGTTTGGCATGAGGGCTACTATACTGTAGTTTCTTTCTTGTAAGCTTTAACAAAACAGTGGTGCTATTGATGGTCTCGACTGATTTATTTGCTTGTGTATTAAGTGAATGCCTTGCTCTTGAAAAGACGGTACAGTCATGAGCTAGATCTGAAGGAAATAAGTATTATTCGTTTATTTCTCTTCTGTTATAAAGTATAGGTTGATATAATTGTTTATCTAACTTTTGGAATTGTTCTATCATGCTGATGGAATCATGAAAGGTTATTTATTTATTATGTTGAATATATAATCCATCTGATGTTGTTGTCCTTGGGATTCAGATGGATAGTTGGTTAGATGCATTTGTCTTCTTGGTCACTAACGTTTTAATGATTTGATCTCATTTAAATAGGGTGTTTAATGAAAACAATTGATGTATTGCAATTGTTTTAAAGGTTAGTGCTTATCATGCTCAGTTCATTGAACTGACCCATGTTGACAATTTTTGCAGATGGATGTCGTAAGTGGTAAAAGCATGCAGATCGATGGGACGATCGATTGTTTAAATATATTTTATAATGAATTACCGCTTGATTTTCTAAATGTACCATATAAGGAAAGATGTTCCTTTGTCGGTTGAGTAATGTATCAAGTATCTTTGAATGCATAAAATGTATTTGATTATTACCGAAAGAAATGGAAATGGATATTTGATACTTATGTGATTGTATTTCTATCTTGATAGTTAGTATTTCTCCGGTTCTTATGTCGTGAGAGTATTGTTATCATTGTATAATTGGTGACTTTTGTGAATACCAATGAAATCTTACAAGAATATGTGATTGAATTCTTATGAGTGTTTAGTAGTTCTTGTATGTTCTATCGAAAGCTAAATTGAAATTTAGGTAACTGTCTTTTTGGAAGATAGGGTTAAAATATACCTAAGCAGAACGCTAAACAAACTGAATTAAATTATTAATCCCTAGTCTTGATTATGACAGGACAACATTTAATTGGGTTCTTAATCATTTATATCTTGATACAAATAGTATGATAGTAATTTGATTATGAAAGCGATATAAACCTAATGGGGTTCAGATGTCAATCTCATGTGAAGTCTATGAGATATTGACCGATTTCGTTGTTTTAGAATTATGTATATTCTAAGAACTCCTTGATGAGACCTTGGCCTTAATATCTCCACCGTGAATGGGTTTTATTGAGGAAGGTCATCCTAAGATAAAGAATCCAGGGATCGGGAAAGGCTAATCTTAGGGGAATGTCTTTAATGTAATTTAAACTCAACGTGCGTAACGCATATTAATAAGTAGATCTTTTCGAGGTGGATTTAAAGGTTGACGGCACAAGTCAACTGTAGGGTTGTACCTCCGAGAAGATTAGGATCTTTTCGAAGTTACAACAATGCAGGTGACTTATGACGACACCCTTTGCATTGATCGCTAAGATTTACACTTTGATCTCGAACGAGTTACTCAGGGACCGATTAGGAATGTGATCACGTTACAAGGCTGCCTAGGAGAATCGGGGTATCTTGACACACTGGTTTAACTAGGGTTGAACCAGTACGTCATCGTATCCCTAATCCTCGTGGGCATCCATATAACGTTATCACCTTGTTAATCCGTTTCCGAGTGAATAAGTTGAGATAGGAGGGACTAATGTGAAGTCGGTATAAGACATTCTACATAACATAAGAATGGGGTGAAGGGCGTATTCCAGATTGACAAGTATGCCGTTAAGGAATACGAGACATAAACAGTATGTTTCAAATCTTTGGCCAAAGTATCGCAAGCTGCTGATTGCGTTGTCCTAATTCACCTAGTCTAAGGGATGAGATGCCGATGAATAATGGTAACAATTATTTAGTTAGGTTCCTTGGATAGAGCATTCTGAATCCCAGAATAGGGAAGAGAACCGCAAGAGTGAAGTGTTAAATAAAAACGCCAACTCTTATTACTCATGAATAGATCGGTAGATTACCGAGTCATGGAATGAATAGATCGGAGGTACTCGAGTCATTATAGATGCATATGGTCGTCTGTTATAAGAATGGTTATTTGATTTGTGAGTTCTAAATTATGTATTTAGAACCAGGATGTAATTATCAAAAAAAAAAAAATTGACTTGTTATATTGTCTAAAATGAGGATGTTACACATAAGACTTATATTTGGTTAAAATTCTTAATATTAACATGCATGAATGGATTTGATTAATATTATTAAATATTAACATGCATGGATTAATAGAATCTAAATAATAAAATGATGCTTGGATAAGGAATTATATATATTTCTGACTCATTTAATCTTGGGGTATTGGTATAACTATGATGATTACGATATATAGATCCTTATTCGAAAAGGGAATAAGGATAGTTACTACATAGTTGAATGTGGCATTCTTATTAAATATATACTCCTTATGTTTTCAAATTTCATGAATAGGACAATAGTCCTTAATTATGAAGAAGAGGATACTTCTTTTTATCATTAAATCATATCTAAGTACGTTATCCTTATTTATGTGATAAAGTATATCATTATTGTTGATTGGTTGTATGCTCTACTATATGAAAACAATAAATGGAAATTGGAAAGATTAAAATAATTAGTAAGATGGTTTTAAATATTATGATATCACTAAGTCTAATTAACAAGATTTCAACCAAGATTGTTTACATAGTTGAATTAAAGTAAAGAGATTTAATGATCTTACTTACTTGATATTGGAATAATATTTATTGATAAATGAAATAATGGTTAAGAAATGAGAGTTCAAAAGAATGAACAAAAAAATTATTTGCATACCTTCAACTGGTGTAAAAGTACATTTCGAATCATTTTTTTGAATCAATCATATTTAGTCGACCCTTAGGTGCGATGGTTAATAATAATTATACAAGATAATAAATTGAAGGTTAATACTATAATGTTTCTTTAAGTATGTCAGTTTCATTAAAAGAACCTATTAGGTTGCTGTAATGTAGGGGCTTCCACAGAATACCCTCTTAGTGATGAGATTCATTATGAGGATACTTTGATGTAGCCAACTATGCTCCAACACCCCACTTAGTTTAATTAACTCAAATGACATAAGTGGAAATTCAATTCATAGTTCTACTCTAAATAGAGATAGACACATGAAATTTTTTTATTGTCAACTCATGTTGGCTTAGGGTAACTACACAAACCCAAATCGACAAAAGTTGATTTGAGTATGTCTATCTATCCTTAGTCACCATGAGTAGACTACACAACTAGTGTATGTGAGCTACCCCTATTTAGTGTGAAAATTTGACTCGAGTTTGGTTGATAGAAGTCAAGGAAGACTAACCTAGATAACATATCGAATGAGGGGAAAGACATATTACTTTTGACAAGTATTCCATCTTGGAATGTAAACATTGTAAACATGTTTAAAACTTTTGACAAAGTATCGAAAACTAATGGTTGTGTTGTCCAATGTCACCTGGTCTAAGATTGCGAGATTTTAGATGAGTATCGAATAAATACTTAGATAGGCTTATAAGAAAAAACACTTGAGTGACCTGTAATGGGTAAAAGAGAAAAAGTATATATTGTATACACAGGAACAATTTAAACATGAGAGATCAATTTAATACCGAGTCATGAAATGAGAGACCAGTGTTACACCAAGTCATTACAGTTACATATGGTTTTTTTGTTATGAGATGGATTGGAAATGGAATGTGTGTTCTGAATTTTATAAATTTAGAACAAAGAACATTATGTAAAAAAATTCCCTTGTTTATAAGTGATTAGAAATTGGATGTTACATTTTTGTATTAGAGCTGAAGGTTACAACTCTTAGACCTATTGAGTCCATATATGATAGAAAACTTAATTTCTTGTTGATGAAAAATGGTTAGAACAAGGGGAGGTGCTACTAATAACTCACCTCTAGGTGGAGAGGAAGCTACCAAAAAAATTGATGAGATTATTGTTTCCCTGTTGGACACAAGAGATCATCTTTGTACTTGAACAACAAGTAATAGGAAACAAAGAGGAGGAAGAAGATGCTGATAATAACAATCATCCACCTCTAGGAAACAATGCCAAGGGTGAAAATTTGGGCATTGGTAATGAGAATGCAACAAATAACAATGCTACAAATGCCAATAATAATGCTGCAAATGTACCTAATCTACCTGAAAATAAAAAGGCAAGATTGGTAGTTGAACTTACTAATGACATAAAAAGGATAATTCCACCAAATTTTTATGGCACTACACTAGGGATGGGGCTGAGAATTGGCTTAGTGAAATGGATAAGTACTTTGCAATAAGGAACTTCTCAGAAGAAACAAAGGAAATATGGAAAGCTTACTAGCTTTCCCATGAGGTATCCTCCTTATGGGACAACCATAAGGCTGAACTGAAAATTGATGAAATAAACATTACATGGGATCAGTTTAAGGGATACTTTAGGAAACACTTGGCTACCATAGCTCTATTTTGATAAAAGAAAATGAAAAATTTCAGAATTTAGTACATGGAAAGTTAGTTGTAACTGAGTATTGGGAGAGGTTTACCAAACTTCTTAAGTACATTCCATAATATTAAACTGATGAAAAGTTCAGGATACAAAAGTTTATTATGGGGTTGAATCATGTCATAGGAGGAGATATAGATGTACACAACCCAACCAACATGGAAGGGATTGTAGAAAAATCCATAACAAAAGAAAATAAATTAAAGGCAATTTCTAAACATAAAGAAGAGAATCGAAAGAGAATTACCAACTTTTCTTCGTCACTTGCACCAAAAAAGGTGTCATGGAAAAAAATTGGAGTTAAAAATAAGTTTGTGACTGTTGTCAATAAGAAAACAACAAAAAATAAACCTATTGCAAATGCTAGAAACATTTTTGTGAAGAATAAGAATAATGGGGATAAATCTTATGGAGGTCAAAACAATAATTTCAAGACCAGAAATAAGTTTGAACCAAAAAGGGGACCTATAGGGGGTTTTTTTAACTGTGGTAAGGATCACTATGCAAATCAATGCCCTCTAAAGAAATATGACAACAACCAACAACATAAGTTACATGTTGCAGTAGCTGATAAGAAAGCTAAAACTCAAGTTACGCCTATATATGTGTCAGGAAAATTATTTTGTACACCTGTTATTAGACTTTTTGATAATGGTGTTACAAAATGTTTTCTTTCTAGTGAATTAGCTACAAAACTAAAAAGAAAATATGGAATAATGTAAAAATATTGGACTATTAATTATGGTAATAATGTTGTCCATACTATTAGTAAATGTCTATTTGGATCAGTTTTAGAGTTACCAAGTTTCTCAACCAAAGGATATATTTATGTTGATCCTTTGGGGTCATATGATGTCATTATTGGTGTTAACTCACTTTTGAACATAAATCAAAAGTTAATTGTTTTGAAAAAAACATTAGATGCCTTGGTGATCTGCATAAAACAACAGACATTCAAGGGGTAAAATGAGAAATTTCAGTTAGGAAATTGTCAATTATGTAGTAAGCTTAAGAAGGCAAAAAACAAATATTACATGTTATATGCAATAAATATTTCTGAGATAGTTAAATAAAGTAGTAATTTCTTGGAAAGTTACCTACTATTAATATATTTCAATGATGTATTTCTAGAATAACTACCCGGTCTTCCACCTTAATGAGAATTTGAATTTACAATAGAAATAAAACCTAGAACATAACTTATTTCCAAGGCACCTTACCATATGAATACAATTGAACTAATATAACTTAAGGAACAATTACAAGAATGGTTATCTATGTTGGTGCTCAATTTAATCTAGCCCTGTTTGTTTAAAAAAATTCTTAGTCCGATTAGTTTGAAGTATTTTTGTCTTCTTGTATGGATGCATGAAAAATTTCTTCTTCATTTGTATGTTGTTTTTAATCCTTCTCTATGGTTGTGGATCATGTTTATCCATGTATTATTTGTAATTTCTCTATCCATGAGGAACATTTTGAATTTTGGGCGAATGGTGAAGTTTCCCCTACATTTTATTTTTCCACGGTCGTGTTTTCCCTATCAAATTTTATCTCAACATCTGTAGATATGTGTTCATATCTAATTGGACAAGGCATGGTGGGTTTATTTGGTGAACTTGGCCCCACGAATCCATTGATTTCTAATTGGTGGGTCAAAATTATGAAGTGGTAAAGAAAATTTCTTATTTTTGCCCCGAAGGTGTACACGTGTCATAAGTTGAGAAGTTGCGAGAAAGCGGGCCTTTTTGTTTTAAGGTGTTATGGAAAAAAGAGTAAAAAGGTAAAAGAAATGCCTAAGTCCCACAAGAGGACATGTGGCCACTTTTAAGTCAAAAGCGGGAAGGTGGGCTATTGGAGCAATTTGAAGTTTTTTGGCTTTGTTTTGTGAAAAGGAGTAAAGTAATAAAATGATCCGCGACTCCGTGGGGGACCAATTAATGTCACATGTTTGAGTTAGCATTGAAAATTAAAAACGGGGAGGTGGGTTCTGGAGTTTTTTGTAACTTTTAGCTTTGTTATGAAAAGGAATAAAGTATAAAAGTGAAGCGCGACCCTGCTAATGCCCAAGTAAATCCATGTGTTAATTCTATATAAAATGTGGGGAGGTTATTCACTGGAGCACTTTCAAATTTTTAAGCTCTGTTTTGAAATGAAGTAAAAGTATAAAAGTGAGTCGTGACTCTGTTGGGGCCCACATCAAAAGTTAAAAGTGGAGAGGTGGGTCGACGGGGCATTTTGAGATTCTCACTTTGTTTTGAAAAAGAATAAAATTCATAAAGTAAGCCACAACCCCATCGACACCGGAAAGCCATGTGTAGGGCCTATATTAAAAGTGGGTGGGTGAGAAAAATTGTCTAAAAGTACTCATTTTCTTTAAGTGATGAAAAATGTGAAAAGCACCCCAGAACCACTTCAACTCAAATCTTTTCCATGTGGATGGCTCAAATTTGAAGTTGTGAAAGATAGAGGTAACAAATGTGATACAATGCATCTAGTTTTGCCACCATTATTGCTCCAAGGACCTTAAGGGGTTTGATTGATTTCATCCTTTTTGGTTAATTCCATGGTCTCTTGTCATTTTTTTAGGGAAGTGCAATCGAATTAATTGTGGAGCTCGATTTTTATATATGAGAAGTGAAAAAGTTGAAGTTTTGAAACAAAGTTGGTTGGACACCTACAAAAAATGAATTATCAGTAGAGAAATATGTAGAGGAAAAGGATGTGGAGAAGGAAGCTATAGGATTGAAAGAGGATGGACATGCTACGAGAGAAGATGTTTTCAAAAAAAATTCCCTAGTTAAAACAACTGGTGGAAATAATTGAAAAAGTTTATGTTTTGTACACAGAAAGCTTTTGGGAGTAAATTTGTTAAAAATCACTTTCTGGAACAAATTTGTAACAAACAATGGATTCCTTAGATATTCTTATTTTGGGGGAAAAAATTGGGATAAGTGAGTGAGTAAAAATGTATAAATGCAATGAGAATACTCTTGCAAATGGTTAGGGGTTAATTTTTCTAAGAAAGTTTGAGAAAAACAATTTTTTCACAAGAGACCGTCTAAGAAACCTATTTATTTTCCTGTGTTTTTAGATTTAATCATGTCAAGATGGTTGCAAGTGTACAACCATTAACAAGCTCTAAGATTGTTGAAGCAAATCTCCCCTAATAATGAATCTAGTGATCCTTAAGTGAATTTGTGTTGATCATGGGATTAATTGTGTTTTCTTCTATTTCCGAATGTTTTCAAATAGTTTTTCATGTTCCTATTGCAATGTTATGTTAAAATATCTCTGAGTTAGACAAGATCTCATCCATGTGTTAGTATTTTGGCATTTTTAATTTCATTGTGAGAAGATATTTCACTGGTAATGAAATAAAAATTTAAAATCACTTTACTTTCATTCTGTTGATAAAGGTTATTTACAAGTCTATGAGTGTATCTTAGGAATGATGAACTAATGATCTTTAAAATTTAATTGAGTCTTTAACATGATCCTTTGTGTCTAATTCTTGAAGGATGTGTGAAATCGTGCATCTATGGGATTCCATTGATTCACTTCTTCTAGTTGAAGGAATATCTTGGCTATTTTGAACCATTTTTTTCGTGTTCCAATATTTGTAAAGATTCTCAAATATATGGTATAATATACTTTATCTTTCTTAACTTCCCACCAAAAACTTCTCAAATGATGAATCCTACATGGAATACCCCTATTTGTATTGTGTATCAACAAATGAAAACATTCACTTTGCAAAAATATGCGAGAGAGACAAACATGTTTCAATTATTGCCTTTAGTAACCCAAACCTTGTCAGAAAACATCTCCACTCTCTAGTGTGACAACTCATGAGAGTTATATTGTGTTTATTGATCATATTTTCTCAAGGTTTTCATGAAAATTGTGCTAAAAATGATCTCTTAATGTCCTTCACCAATACGAAGTTACTGAGAATGGGTCCTCTCACCCTTGTTGAAGGCATAACCTAAAGTCATGAGGTAGATCAAACCCTTTGTGAGGTGCTATCCATTTATCCAATGCCACGAGTGAAAAGAGTCATTTGAATCCCTCCTAGCCACAAAAATGACTTATATCATGATTTTTCTGTCTCTAAGCATCCTACCGGTTTCGTGATGCTTCTCATCCCTCGTAGGAGAATCAATTTTGATACCAACACTAAAGTGACACCATTTTCGGGGATTATTTGAACACAGAGACCTATTTGTGTGGCAACAACACCGAAGTGGCGCTATTTTCGGGAAAATTTATACAAATGCATACACATATGGACCTTGGTAATATTTTTACATGATTTAAGTGTAAATATGTTTTTTAAATGTCATCATTTGTTGAGATTTGTAAGATTACAAGTTCATTGTGTAATATTTCCATTTTATAGTGGTTATTGCACTAAATTTACATAAATAGTGATAAATGTGGGATAGGAAGGTTGGATCATTAAGATTTGCATAAATTAAACATTGTTAGACATGTGGCAAGTTACTTATAGTGCATATATGTAACTAAGGTCAAATTACTTAGTGGAAACTCCATGTTGAATTTAAATTTTCATGATTACTAGTGTCTTAACCTATGTCAAGTGAAATTTTTCATCGATATTTGAATAGTTAGAAGAAATCAATGAATTTTATAGTTATTGTGAAGAGGTAACATATTGTGTTACAGTATTCATTACGACCTCACTAGAGTTGTTTTTCCCTTTCGTGAAGGTTAAGGGGATTTAACCCGTTTATATATATATATATATATATATATGTTTATTATATTGAAATGACTCTGTAGAGTCCATTGAATGATTCGTGCAATATGGACCACTGTGGAAGCTTTATATATCTTTGAATATTGGTAATTTGAGTTTCGTTGGAGTCTAGAAGAAGTAACGAGGTCATACGACCTCGTTATTTGTAATAAATTTTGAGTACTGATACTCCTGGTTATCTTATTACGTTTCCATCCTCGTGTAAGCTTGTTCAAGAATATTGGAGAGATTCAGTTGGAATTCTTGTTACGAAATCAGTGATTTGTTTAAGCCTGATTTTTAATGTTTATCATTGTTGGCACAGTTGGGAATCATTGTTTATTATTTATTTGATATACTGTTACTCGGGTTCAGTGGAATCCTTTCTAGGTAACTACAGTACCTGTCTCAAATTAAGCTTGCTTAGTTACTATTGTTTATGGACCTTTGTTGGGTTCCTTGAGTTTGGAAAGATATCTTGTATATCGGCTTCTGTAAAAGCTATATTGTGAATACTGATATACGGATTTAGTTTTAAATCCTTGATTGGTAATCTGTGTCACTGTATCTGTATAAGCCTGAGTATGAACATGTAATGTTTTTGGCTTTGTTGGATTTCTTAAAATAACTTACATTATGTATTATGGCTTTTATAAAGTAGGTCGTGAATAACATACTTTCAACTCTGGATGCATTCAGAAGTGACTATGTTATGTTATGTTATGTTTTCTTTCTGATTACATTCCAGATAGATGTGGCTGTGCATGTTGCGTGGATTTCGTTTAAAAATCTCTCTGCATAGTCATAGGGAATTGTCATTGCTAAAATGATTTGAGTCTCTTGTTGACTGCGATAATGAGAAGAGATCCTTTGAATTCGACCTTGGGTCTAAAAGCCTTACAGTGTAGAAAGGACTTGAATGAGTTGAAGGTTGTCATAAGGTTTGTTGGCGTGTTACATTTTGTGCATAGATATCCATTTCTAAGCTTGATTGAGTTTAGGAGTAGTCGATTTCACCTTAACAGTAACGGCATTTAATATCTTCTTGTCTTTCGCTTCTTGCGTGAGGACATCATACCGAGTGCTTGTTGATAGACACCGTTTTTTGGCATGAGGGCTCTTTGTCTTGTAGTTGCTTTCTTATAAGCTTTAACAAAACAAAGTGGTGTTGTTGATGGTCTCGATTGATTTATTTGCTTGTGTATTAAGTGAATGCCTTGCTCTTGAAAAGATGGTACAGTCATGAGCTAGATCTGAAGGAAATAAGTATTATTGGTTTATTTCTCTTCTGTTATAAAGTATAGGTTGATATAATTGTTTATCTAACTTTTGGAATTGTTCTATCATGCTGATGGAATCATGAAAGGTTATTTATTTATTATGTTGAATATATAATCCATCTGATGTTGTTGTCCTTGGGATTCAGATGGATAGTTGGTTAGATGCATTTGTCTTCTTGGTCACTAACGTTTTAATGATTTGATCTCATTTAAACAGGTGTTTAATGAAAATAATTGATGTATTGCAATTGTTTTAAAGGTTAGTGCTCATCATGCTCGAGTTCATTGAACCGACCCATGTTGACAAATTTTGCAGATGGATGTCGTAAGTGGTAAAAGCATGCAGATCTGATAGGACGATCAGATTGTTTAAATTGATTTTATAATGAATTACCGCTTGATTTTCTAAATGTACCATATAAGGAAAGATGTTCCTTTTTCAGTTGAGTAATGTATCAAGTATCTTTGAATGCATAAAATGTATTTGATTATTACCGAAAGAAATGGAAATGGATATTTGATACTTATGTGATTGTATTTCTATCTTGATAGTTAGTATTTCTCGGTTCTTATGTCGTGAGAGTATTGTTATCATTGTATAATTGGTGACTTTTGTGAATACCAATGAAATCTTACAAGAATATGTGATTGAATTCTTATGAGTGTTTAGTAGTTCTTGTATGTTCTATCGAAAGCTAAATTGAAATTTAGGTAAGCTGTCTTTTTGGAAGATAGGGTTAAAATATACCTAAGCGAACGCTAAACAAATTGAATTAAATTATTAATCCCTAGTCTTGATTATGACATGGACAACATTTAATTGGGTTCTTAATCATTCATATCTTGATACAAATAGTATGACAAGAATTCAGTTATGAAAACTGATATAAACCTAATGGGGTTGGATGTCAATCTCATGTGAAGTCTATGAGATATTGACCGATTTCGTTGTTTTAGAATTATGTATATTCTAAGAACTCCTTGATGAGACCTTGGCCTTAATATCTCCACCGTGAATGGGTTTTATTGAGGAAGGTCATCCTAAGATAAAGAATCCAGGGGATCGGGAAAGGCTAACCTTAGGGGAACGTCTTTAATGTAATTTAAACTCAACATGCGTACGCGCATATTAATAAGTAGATCTTTTTGAGGCGGATTTAAAGGTTGACGGCGCAAGTCAAGCTGCTTAGGGTTGTACCTCCGAGAAGATTAGGATCTTTTCGAAGTTACAACAATGCAGTGACTTTTGATGACACCCTTTGCATTGATCGCTAATATTTACACTTTGATCTCGAGCGAGTTACTCGGGGACCGATTAGGAATGTGATTATGTTAAAAGGCTGCCTAGGAGAATCGGGGTATCTTAACACTTTGGTTTAACTAGGGTTGAACCGATCGTCATCGTATCCCTAATCCTCGTGGGCATCCATATAACATTATCACCTTTTTAATCCGTTTAAAGTGAATAAGTTGAGATAGGAGGGGTGAGTAAAGTCGGTATAAGACATTCTACATAACATAAGAATGGGGTGAAGGGCGTATTCAGATTGACGAGTATGCCATTAAGGAATACGAGACATAAATAGTATGTTTCAAATCTTTGGCCAAAGTATCGCAAGTTGCTAATTGCGTTGTCCTAATTCACCTAGTCTAAGGGATGAGATGCCGATGAATAATGGTAACAATTATTTAGTTAGGTTCCTTGGACAGAGCATTCTGAATCCCAGAATAGGGAAGAGAACCGCAAGAGTGAAGTGTTAAATAAAAATGCCAACTCTTATTACTCATGAATAGATCGGTAGATTACCGAGTCATGGAATGAATAGATCGGAGGTACTCCAAGTCATTACAGCTGCATATGGTTGTCTGTTATAAGAATGGTTATTTGATTTGTGAGTTCTAAATTATGTATTTAGAACTAGGATGCAATTATCAAAAAAAAAAATTTGACTTGTTCTATTGTCTAAAATGAGGATGTTACAGAAACTCCATGTTGAATTTAAATTTTCATGATTACTAGTGTCTTAACCTATGTCAAGTGAAATTTTTTGTCGATATTTGCAAAGATGGAGGGAAGAAGATCTTTCTTCACGAAGGATCCTCCTAAAAATTATTTCTAGAACTAGGAAAAGAAAATTCAAAAGGAAAATAGGTCTGGAAAGTTGTTGGAAATCAAGAATCAAAAAAGGAGATATTAGTTTTGAAAGGTGAACAATCTGTGATTGAAGATTACCATACATATTCAAGTGATTTTGAACCAAGTAATCTTTATATAAATTTGAGTTCTCCAACTAGAGAGAAGCCATCTTTTGTGTCTAAAAATCTTGCCTCTCAGTTTTCCCCTATTTCTTCCAAGGTTGATAGGGTTTTCCAAGAAGATGAGTCATTAGAGAATATCTATTTTGAAAGCTATATTCATGTGCTCCAAAGACCCCTCATTCCCTATCATTTTGTTTCTCCTATAAAGATCACCTCCTCAAGGAAATATGGCCCAACCTCCACCTAGACATCCTTTTGTTATTAACACTTTTGGACCTATAGATTTTAGAGGTATGGATGGATATCCTAATATGGTGCCACAAGATGTCAGAAATAGGTTGCCAAAATTTCAAGGGAATAATGCCATCACTGGTGACCACCATTTAAGACTCTTTGTCAATATGATGGAGGATTTTTAAATTGAGTTTGAAGACATGTATATAAAACTATTTATTCATACTCTTGAGGAGGATGCAAGTGATCTGTTATAAGGATTTACCATCTAATTCAATACATTCATGAAATGAGATGAAAAATTCCTTTAGATTGCGATATGGGGAGAAGACAGATCCCAAGTTCCTTTTATCTAAATTTGAAAATATAAAGAAAAATACAAATGAATATGTCCATGATTTCAATACTCCATTCAATAACCCCTTAAATAGGCTACCTACAATGTTATCGAGTGGTGTGATAGGTTTTATTACCACACTCCCCATGTGATGTAGATCAAGAAGTTGATGAGCGAGATGATGATGAGACATATGATGATGTGTTCATGATGGAATGCCCTACAAACTCATGATAGGGGGAAACCTCAACTAAATTGATAAGTGCCAGAACTATTGAAAACTTATGGGATTGTGTTCACTAGGTATTACCTCTTCCTCATATTAATACTTTTGAAATTGATATGGTGCAAGCATTTGATCTACCTAATCATGATTTTGAATACTTAAGGGCTTTAATGATTAAAAATTATGATGGAGGGATCCCTTCCAAAGAGGATATAGGTAACTGTTGATGAATGTAGTAGTGGCTCTAGAGAAAGAATATAAAACCATAAGTAAAGTTGTCAAAGGGGGAGGGAAATAAACTAGACCAAAAGTTCCAGTTCTTACCAACATCCCAAGGGACCTTCCTAAAAAGATACATCTACCAAAGGCCTAGTTTCCCCAAATAGAATTGGTGCTCCTGGCCCAAATTATGAAGGTTCCCATATTATAAGATGAAGTTGTGAATATCCCTCCTAATACTACCCTACCCAAATATGTTCCTTGTGACATAACCTAAATATTGAGTCAAATCAAGGTCACTATTCCCATTGTTGAATTACTTAGGATCCCTGAGCATAGGAAAAGGGCATTCGAATATTTGGGATTTAAGGAAGAAAAGATTACTCGGGGAAAAAATGTTAATAATGTAGAGATTAACTCCTATTATTGTAGAATCGAAATACCACAAGCATTGGAGGAGCTAGGTGAATCGTCGAGGCATATTTGGGAACTTTTTTGTTGAATCTTAGATGGATGTTGATCCATTTTTACCACTTTTATTATTAAAGATATAGTAGTGCATAAGCGCATGTTTGATTTAGGAGCCTCATGTAATGTAATGCCTATTAAGGTAATGAATGAGTTCAATATCAAGGTAACAACATATTTTGGGAAATGTACTACTATGGATTCAAGAGAAGTGCCAATAATTTGATATCTCAAAGGAATGGTAGTGCAACTAGCAGCTTATCTAGGAAAATGCTTAACCATGAATGTGGTTATTGTGGACTGTCTTACCAAGTGGGGGATGTTATTGTTTAGAAAATTGGTAGCTAGTGTGGGTGGAAGTGTGTAAATGGACATGTCTTATGCAACCATACCAATTGAGGGAAGCCTTGTGAAGTTATATGGTGAGAAGAAGATGTTACATCTCATTAAGGACCCTAACAATGCTTCTTATGAAGTATTGTACACAAATGTTAATGGTGATAAATTTGTGGGATATGATGACTATAAAGATCATAAAATTTATGAGTGCAAGTATCCTGAGTAGGTAGGTTCTCCTTGGACTCGATGTTTTATGGGGATTGATCTAGATCTAGTAATGGTGTTAGTGTTGTCTTGATATCTCCAAGCCAAGAGGAGTTTAAATTTTATTTTAAACTCAATTTTGAGTGCACAAACAATATTGTTGAGTATGAAGCACTACTCTTGGGTCTAAGGATTGCATGGAAATATGGTGTTAGAGACATTTTTGTTAAAGGAGATTCAGAGTTGATAGTCAAACAAGTCAAAAAGTTGTATGCTACAAAGAATCAAAGAATGAAGCAATACAAGCATGCAGTTTGGGATTTCATTGAAATGTTTGATTCTTTCAATATAATACATCATGATAGGAGCTATAATACTATAGTAGAAAAATTGGAAGTATTGGGATCTAGGTTTGAAAATTATACAATGTCTCCCTATTGTGAATATGATATTGAAATATTGACCAGGCCATCTATCCCTGACAATATCAAGCACTGACAAGTGTTTGAAGATGATGCTCAGGTCCAAAGGTTTTTACAAAATAAAGGAGAATTTTCCAATCAAAGTATAGAATGGGAACCAATGGTTTATACAGCTGAAGGAAAGGAGACCTTATTTGGTAAGGACATTATTCAGTTTAAGACTAATACTATTCCTAGAGGGTTGGTTGCACTAGAATCAAATTTTGATAATGTTGACTGCATTGTCAACAGACACATGTCAGCCTCAAGAGATGTTGAAGAATATAACTTGGGCACAAAGGATAAACCTAGGAGAATATGGCTAGGTAGAATCTTGAATAGAGAAGAAAAGAAGTCATATGTCCAATTGCTAAAAAAGTACTAGTATTGCTTGGCTTGGTCATATTCATAACTAAAAGCATACAGGGAAGACCTCTTTCAACATGAAATACCCCTAGAAGCCAATGCGAGTCGTTTAGGAAGAAGAAAAGACCAATTAATCCCCTCCTTTCCTAAAAAATGCAAGGAGTTGAAAAATTTAAGGGATAGAGGAAATATATCCTACAAGATACTCCTCATGGGTATGAAACCCGATACTGTTTGAAAAAAATGGGGATATAAGATTGTGTGTTGACTTGAGAAACTTAAATAAGGCATCAATCAAGGATAACTATCCCTTGAAAAATATTGATAACATGTTGCAATTATTTATTTTCTCTAAGTTTTTATCTACTTTAGATGGTTTCTTTTGGTATAACAAGGGTAATTGTGAAGCAATCGAAAGAATCAAAACTACTTTCACTACTCAATGGGGTACCTATGTGTATGTAAGGATGTCATTTGGCCTAATGAATCCTAGAGATAAATTTCAAAGAGAAATGGATGTATAATTGTTAGGATATATAAATGACTTCATTGTTGTGTATTAGGATGATGTGACATTTTTCTTCAGGAAAATAAGTGATCATGTGCATCATTTAGAAAAGATGTTGTTAAGATGGGGAATATGGTATATCTTTGAATCCCAAGAAATGCCAATTTGGGGTTCAAAAGGAAAGCTTCTTGGACATATAATGTCAAAATATGGGGTCATGTTTGATCCTAGAGTGGAAGCCATTAGAAACATTCCCTTTACAAGAATTAAAAAGGAATTCAATCCTTTTGGGAAAATAAATTTTATTAGGATATTTATTTCCAACTTTTATGAATTGACTATCCCAATCGCTAATATGTTGAAGAAGGATTGGAGTATCAAATGGGAAGAAGCAGCTACTCAAGCCTTTCTTGGGATTAAGGAAGCATTGAAGAATGTCCCTGTTTTAATAGCTTCTAATTATAAAAAGGCTTTCCAAATGTTTTCCTTTGCTTCAGAGAATACCATTGCATCTGTCATGTTACAAAAGGATGATGAAGGAGCTGAAAGGCCAATTGCTTTCTTTAGTAAAGCATTAAAAATAGTAGAATTAAAGTATACTATTGTGGAGAAACATGCCTTTCTTTGTGATCAACGCTGAAAAAATATTTAGGCCATATATGTTGAGCTCTAAAGTCATAGCTTATGTTCCCCATACCATGGTTAAGGATATCCTATCAGAGATGGAAATTTCAAGTAAAAGATGCCGATGGGAAATTAAATTACAATAATATGATATGGACATCCAAAATAGAAATTTGGTTAGAGGTATGGGCCTAGCAAAGATTATGGCAGAGAGAATCCTGTAAAAAGTTGAGGTAAATGAAGTTGAATAAGAAAGGTTGAATATCCTTGAAAATTTGATAAATTCTAAATGGTACAAGGATATTATTTTTTATCTCAAACATCTGTAGTTCCCTGAATATTTAAGTAAGAATAAAAAAAGAGAACTTAATTTAAATTCCTAGAAATATGTCATCACTGATTATGGTTTAGTGTAAGAAGAACCATGAGGGAGTTCTCTTAAGATGTGTCACTGAGGATGAAGCCCCAAAAATAAATGATGTTTTCCATGGAGGAGTTTGTGGGGGCATTTTTAGGGAGAGTAAGAACCCATTAGATCTTAAGGGATGGTTACTAGTGGCCAAATCTTTTTAAAGATACAAATTTGTTGGTTAGAAAGTGTGAGAGTTGTCAATGCTTTTCGGGAAGATTAAAAATTGTAGGATCCCTCCTTTACATCCTGTATCAATTGAAGCCCCATTTATGTAATGGGAATGGATTTCATTGGTGAGCTTTCATATTCTTTAAGTTCAGCCACAAGTGGATATTAGTGGCCACTAATTACTTCACCGAGTGGGTTGAGGTAGTCCCCACCAAGAAAAACTCACCAAATTGTCATGGAATTCATTTTATATCATATAATCTTTGAGTTTGGAGTGTCTACTTAGATATTTACAAAAAATGCTATGAGCTTTGAGTTAAACCATTATTAGCCACGTGTTAAAAATATATGATCAACTTAGCATATGCTTCCAATTACAATCCCAAGGCAATGGAAAAGAAGAATCAAGTAATAAGAATTTGTTGAAGATAATTAGGATAACCTTGGAGTTAAACAAATGAAAGTGGGGTGAGCGAGTTGAAATTTGTTGTTTGGGCTGATAGAATCACTATCAAAAAGATACTAGAAAAAGTCCATTTCAGTTTGTATGGAACTCAAGCCCTCTTTCCCATGCATATGCAATTATCTTCTTACCCATTTATCCAATAATTGGAGGACCAGGAATCTAATCCCTATGATGCTCGTATTAATCAAATTGTTAAATTAGATGAAGAAAGAAGAGAATCACACCAAATACATGTCAAGTTTAGGGAAAATGAAGAAGTTGTTTGACAAAAAGGTTACTCTAAGAGCTT
Source organism: Taxus wallichiana var. yunnanensis (assembly GCA_018340775.1). Classification (NCBI taxonomy): domain Eukaryota; kingdom Viridiplantae; phylum Streptophyta; class Pinopsida; order Cupressales; family Taxaceae; genus Taxus; species Taxus wallichiana. Next base: position 369,714,260 of record CM031233.1, read on the forward strand.
TTAGTGTGGGAGATCTTGTGCTATTGTGGGATAAAGAGACATGAGGATAAGGTAAAACATGGAAAATTTGACACATTATGAATGGGCCCTTATTCTATTGACATTTAGATTAGTGAGAACACCTTTTCTTAAAAGACCTAGATGGGGAATCGCTTGAGTTTCCTGTTAATGACAGGCACTTGAAACATTTCCTTAACTGATTTCTCAGAATCAAGGTACACATCATTGTAAAGTGTATATTCATTTGGTTTGTTCTATTTTTTACATTTTTTTGTCTCGATTTGTGTTAGTCCTTGGTGACTAGTTTTTGTTGATTTCTCGGTTCATTCTTGGGAAGTTGGTTATTATTTCTTTGTTCTAGAGGTCGGTTCTTAACTCCATTTCCCAATGGATTTTTGGCACATGGTATTCTTTGTTGTTCTTAACACTCGCTGGGAGTGCCCATCCCCGAGTTGGAGCCGATGTTGGTGCTCGATTTAATCTCACCTGTTTGTTCAAAAAAATTCTCAATTCGCTTAGTTTGAAGTATTTTTTGTCTCCTGTATGGATGCATGAAAAATGTATCCTTCATTTGTATGTCGTTGTTAATCCTTCTCTATGGTCATGGATCATGTTTAGCCATGTATTATTTGCAATTTCTCTATCCATGAGGAACATTTTGAATTCTGGGCACGAATGGTGAAGTTTCCCTTGCAATTTATTTTTCCATGGTCATGTTTTCCCTATCAAATTTTATCTCAACATCTGCAGATACGTGTTCATCTCTAATTGGACAAGGAATGGTGGGTTTATTTGGTGAACTTGTCACTTTTGCAAAAAATGTCAAATTGGCCCGCGCTCTGTTGATTTCTAATTGGCGGGTAAAAATTATGAAGTGGCAGAGAAAATTTCTTATTTTTACCCTAAAGGTGTACATGTGTTATAAGTTTAGCAGTTGTGGAAAGTAGGCCCTATTGTATTTTAAGGAATTATGAAAAAAAGATTAAAAAAGGTAAAATAAATGCCTAAGGCTCGTAAGAGGACACGTGGCCACTTTTAAGTCAAAATAGGAAAGGAGGGCTATCGGAGCACTTTGAATTTTGTTGGATTTTTTTTTGTGAAAAGGAGTAAAGCTATAAAATGATCTGCGACTTCGAGGGGGACCAATTAATGTCACGTGTTTGAGTTAGCATTGAAAATTCAATGTGGGGAGGTAGGTCACCGGAGGTTTTGTAACTTTTAGCTATGTTATGAAAAAGGAATAAAGTATAAAAGTGAAGCACGGCCCCACTAATTCCCAAGTAAAGCCATGTGTTGAGTACATATCAAAAGCGAGGACGTGGGTCACCAGAAAACTTTGGAGTTTTTAAGCTCTATTTTGAAATGAAGAAAAACTATTAAAGTGAGCTGCGATTCCATTTGAGGCCCACATCAAAGTTAAAAGTGGAGAGGCGTGTTGCTAGGGAATTTTGATATTCTCAACTTTGTTTTGAAAAAGAATAAAAGTCATAAAATAATCTGCAACCCTACCGACACCCAGGAAAGCCACGTGTAGGGCCTGTATTAAAAGCGGGTGGGCGGGCCAAATTTTCTAAAAGTACTCATTTTCTTTAACTAATGCAAAGTGTAAAAAACACCCCCAGACCCCCTTCAAATCAAATATTTTCCATGTGGAGGGCTCCAATTTGAAGTTGTGAAAGACATATTTAATGGTTGTGATATAATACATCTGGTTTTGCCACCATTATTGCTCCAGTGACCTTAAGGGATTTAATTGATTTCATCCTTTTGGGTTAATTCCATGGCATCTCATCATTTTTGTCAATGAAGTGCAATCAAATTGATTTTGGAGCTTGATTTGTAGATATGAGAAGTGAAAAAGTTTAAGTTTTGAAACAGAGTTGCTCAGGCATTTGTAAAAAAATGAATTATCAGTAGAGCAAGATGTAGAGGAAAATGATGCAGAGAAGGAAGCTATAGGCTCGAAAGTGGATGGACATGCTACCAGAGGAGATTCTTTGGATCCCCCAGTTAAAATAACCGGTGGAGATAATTGAAAAAGTTAATGTTTTGTACACTTGACAGCTTTTGAGAGTAAATTTGTTAAAAAATCACTTTCTAGAACAAATCTGTAACAAACAAAGGATTCCTCGAATATTCTTATTTTGGGGGAAAATTTGAGATAAGTGAGAAAGTAAAATTGTATAAATGGAATGAGAATACTCTTGCAAATGGTTGGAGGTTAATTTTTCTAAGAAATTTTGAGAAAAACCATTTTTCCAAAGAGACCGTCTGAGAAACCTATTTATTTTCCTATGTTTTTGACTTAATAATGTCAAGATGGTTTCAAGTTTATAGCCATTGAAAATCTCTGAGATTGTTGAAGAAACTCTCCCCTACTGATGAATCTAGTGAACCTTTAATGAATTTGTGTTAATCATGAGAATAATTGTGTTTACTTCTATTTCATAATGCTTTCAAATAGTTTTTCATGTTCCTGTTGCAATCTTATTTTAAAATCTCTCGAGTCACACAAGATCTCATCCATGTGTTAGTATTGTGGAAATTACAATTTCATTATGAGAAGATATTTCATGGCAATGAAATAAACAATTTAAAATTAGTTTATTTTCATTATGTTGATAAATATTGTTTATAAGTCTATGAGTGTATCTTAGGCATAATGAACCAGCGATCTTTAACATTTAATTGAATCTTTAACATGATCCTTTGTGTTGAATTAGTGAAGGATGTGTGAAAATGTGCATCTTTGGGATTCCATTGATTTACATCTTCTAGTTGAAGGAATATCTTAGCTATTTTGAACCATTTTTTCTGTGAGTGTTCCAATATTTGTAAAGGTTCTCAAAGATATGGTATAATCAACTTTATCTTTCTTAAATTTCCACCAAAAATTCTCAAATGATGAATCCTACATGAACTACCCATGTTTGTACTGTGTATCAACAAATGAATAAATTCCACTGCCAAAATATGCAAAGATAATCAAGTTTCAATTATTGTCTTTAGTAACCAAAAACTTTTCAAGAAAACATCTCCACTCTCTAGTGTGACAACTCGTGAGAGTTAGATTGTGTTGTAGTGATAATATTTTCTTAAGGTTTTCATGAAAATTGTGCAAAGAAGGATCTCTTAATGTCCTTCACCAATACGGGTTACATAATGGGTCCTCTCACCCTTGTTGAAGGCACAACCTAAAGTAGTGAGGGTAGATCAAACCCTTAGTGAGGTGCTATCCATTTCTCCAATGCCTGAGTAACAAAGAGTCAGCTAAATCTCCTCCCTAGCTACAAAATGAATTATATCATGATTTGTCTATCTCTAAGCATCATGCCAATTTTGTGATGTTGCTCAACCCTCACAAGAGAATCAATTTTGATACCAATAGTCTAAAGGCTTGATAAGGCAGATTGTCTCACCTTGGGATAGCTGGTAATATTTGTGAAAAATAATGATGGAACACTTAGAATTTTTATTAATTACATAATGTTAAACAAAAGAACAATACAAAAAAATATCCACTTCACGGGATTGATGATCTATTTGATCAGATGTGTGGTGCATTAGTTTATTCACAGATAAATATTTGTTCTGGATATCATCAATTAAGAATTAAGGATGAGGATATTCATAAAACAACTTTTCGAACAAGGTATGGAAATTATGAATTCATTGTTTTACCTTTTGGTTTGAAAAATGCACCTATAAATTTCATGAATCTGATGAATAATATTGATGTAGCTTAGAATTTACTAGATAACACCCTAGACATGTTGGCACATCACTCATCCTAGACTGAGCACTCACCCGAAGTGTGCAAAGGTACCAAGTCCCTCTTTAGGATTGTTTTAGTAGGATGTTAGCATGATGAAGGAAGAAACTTATAGATCCATGTGTAATCCACCATTCTATAATGTATGCCATATTCGGAGATCTAGAAAAGAACAAGTTTAAACAATAATCATGATTGAATCAAGAAAATTCATTACTCAATTACACACAAAAATGACACTTAGATTCATCCAATATCTTCCATCTATTAATAAACATATAATATCCTTACAATAATGGCAATCTATACCAATGAGCACATGGATATGATACAATAATCCAGTCATATGCACACATCTATTTATTCTTACCTCTTATGCTTTGCCTATATCTATATATATCCACCACTATGTTATTCACATCATATATATAGGGTGGGGACTTTCCATTCACCACTTATCTATTCAAAAAATAGGCCACATGCTACTAATAGCCACGTGTCATTTTCAAGCATAGCCTCACATGCAATGTGCTATCTATAGACTTCTTACTAGTTAACTGAAGTGACAATCCTATTCTTAGCTTGTATCCATGTAAAATGATTTAATCTGATCCTCTAAAGATAGAAAATACATGGCGAGCACATATTTGCCTCATTTATGTCCTCTACATGCTATCTTCTAAAAATAGGTCTTCATGCTCAAAATTGGCTAAGTCCCGAAAGATGAACTTTCCCTCCGCGTACGGGTTCTTCCTTTCCATTCTTACCCTTAAACCTGGCCTATTTTCCCACACGGAATTCTTGTGTGAGTTTTTTCAAGTGTTTCTCTTATCAACATTACCCCACACTAATCTCGTTGTCACCTCCATAATGAGTATCTCCAAAAACTGAAGTAAAGAATAGAAGAATGGAGAGAATGGAAAAAATGAATGAATGTATGAAAGAATGTTTTACCCTGTAGTCTCTTTTTCAACCTGAATAACTAATTTAGGATATTCCTATTTTATTTTAGCCTCCAATGTCTTCCATTCAGTGATGGCTTGTTCTACGTTTTCTAGAATGTCCATAGCAATGGACTCCAATTCATCCCTCACTATCTCCCCTTTTTTATTTTGCAGAACCAACACAATGATAGAGTCATTCTTCCTTATAGAATATCCATATTCTTTGCAATGAGATTCCCAAGCTCTTCCAGCCAAGTCTTGTGTAGCTCTTGTGCTATACCCAGGGCCTCACACTTCTGCTTAATCATTGACAATCATTTTGCATGGCCCAATGTTTCATCCTTCATTGCTCTCTAGACCTCATTGTTTTCTTCTAGGGTCTTTATATTGATAAGAACCTCTGGATCTATGCAGATGTTCAAATCCTGGTCTTCTTTCTTTAATTCTTCTTGTAGTGCTTGCAACATCCCTTCATAGGATGTAATCTTTTGCATCACTAAAGCTTTCTCTCATTCTACCTCTTATTCTAGATTCCTTGGTGCTAGCATGCACAGAGGTTCATCTTCAAGTACCAGGTCCACCAACTTTCCTACATAATGTATCATTGAGGGAAATGTCTGTGGTACCTTGGTCTCCAAGTGTGGCCTAGCTCTTATGACATTATCTCCAATCTAATCTATGATGCTAATAAATATGTCATTATTATTCTACGTTAAGTCCCTATCTTGCGTTATGTGTGCTATCTCTACATCCTTTATCTTTGGATCCTTGCAAAATTATATTATCGTTGCATCTTTGTCCATGTTTGTTCTAATAACTTCAGTAGAAACCTTCACCAATGCGTTGCTGACCTACTCATCTGACATGATAGTAGGATTTACTGTCATATGTCTAGCTTGGTGTGTCTCCTTTAGCCATCTCAATATGCATGACTCTTCACATACATAAAATTCAGGCTCATCCATGTGGGTATGAATTGTTTATGAGAGTTTCTTTCTAGTGCAAATGAGTCTCCATATCCCCCTCCATTAATTCCCAACCAAATAAATCCTTTTGTTCTATAGTTCTTTGGAAATGTGTGTAGATGATTTTTTGGTGTTTTTCGTATAGCCCATGAGTAGTGCAATATGTTCCCCAGTCATCCTCTTTGATATAGGACCCTTGGGAATTGTATACTCAAGGTTAGGAGTCTTTCTGTTACGCCATGAGTAGTCACATGCGCAGATCTGGAGGTTTCCTTCTCTCTTTCTTCTCTGTCCTTCATCTCTTCATCTTTTTGTTCTTCCTTGTTCTGTGGCTCGTCTTCTTTCTTGAGTGGGGTAGGAGATGCATGCTCACTCTCCCTTGATTCCTCTGCTTCTTCATCCAACTTAAAATGTATTCTCCTCTTTGGCACAGTGGTCTCCTTATGGGGAGAGAGACAAGGTTATTTCCTTACCGTTTGTGGAGTTACACTTGAGTCGTTGTGCATCTGAATAATTTCTTAAATCTATGCTCCCCTCTCTCAACCTCCTTATCTTCCTCTTCTTCTTGTCCCTAAGGTGGAGGGGCTGCATGCCCCAACTCTTCTATGTCATATGGTTGCTTTCTTCTATGCTCCAAGCCTCCACTATCTTCATGCTCCTCTTCTTCATCCTCTACTTCAAAATTTTTTGTGGGCCTTTACACCGGTATGTTTTCCATTGTGTGCTTACCCTTCAGTGGCCTTGGGAGCACGAATTCATTCTCCACATACTTATTGTTCTCCATCTTGGGCTTCAACTAAAGATACACTAATGTTGCCCCTATATTTGCTACAACTAGACTTATTGGCTTGATATTAAATACTTCAGAATGAGCCTCTTGACATAGGAACTTCTTTCTAGATACACATACTTCTTCCTCAATGTGTGGTAGTCACAGTTTACCTTATCCACATTGAATACTAGTCGTGCACGTACTGTGAATCTATGTAAAAATGTTTGGAAATACCTTGCAGTGAATGCATAAAGTAATTTACACCAAGCGCTCTAAACTCCATCTCTCATTGGGAAGTGAGCAATGTAGAAATTTTGATATATAAAAAAGTAGACTTGTTTCCCCACTACTGATGGTAGGTCCTTCAGGATGTTCCACTCTTCTCCAAATGCCATGTAGATCCTATCATACCATTTCTTCACCCTTTTCTTGATGTCATCCGTCATGGACCCTTTACATAGGTACTTGCTGAACCTTTCAGCTAATGCCTTATTCTCCATGGGGTGTTCCCATACCTTTTCCTTTGGCCTGTCTAGTACTCCAATTTCCATGAATACTAGTGATAATAGAACAACTCCAAAGCTGATCTTCCCTCTTGTGCACACTTCATCTACTAGTTTCTTTGTAATATAGCCTACAATATTGTAGACTAATCCTTCTGACATTTAACATGCAACGTGTACCCACATAGTATTTACCTATGACCAACACTCTTGATCATTAAAATTTATAACAAGGTGTGTTGCTACTTGAACAACCAAAAATTCTTCAATTTTTATATATCCATACCGCATGGACCCTTCAGGTACCCCAACTCATGTCTGGTCTTTAATATCATAGATTTATCTGTTAGGTCATTCTTTATATCCTCTCCTGTGACCTTCAAACCTGTGACCATTGAGATAAGTGTGGGTGAGATTCTAACTTTGCATCTTACAAATTAGAAGAATTTCTCATGCACTCTGCTCATAAGCCATTGGTAAAAGGCCTCATACTTCCTAAAATTTGGAAGCTCATATAATTGGTGGACCCCAATTTTCTTTAGAAGCTTCTCACCTACATCATCATAAACTGACATGTCATCTGCCGTACGTTTATTTGTCTTCTTACTGAGCAAGAAATCAAGCTCCTTCTTCTTCTCTAAAGTCCTATGATTGTATTCACTTACTTTTCTCTTTTTGATTTGTGAATCCCATTCTTGGCTAATGATGATCCCTTCTGGATATTACATTTCTAAAAAAATTCTTTTAGGTGCCATCTCTTCGTCTCGATGACCACCTTCTTCTTTCCCTTTTATCCTACTATAGCTACCTTCTTAGGTGCCATTTTTACCTTGCAATCATCTCTTCTTTAACTCTATAATTTTCCAATTAAACCCTAGCTGAGTCAATCATGCCCTAGGTGGAAAATTTGTGCCATAACTCCTCTTTGTCACCTTGCTTCACTCAAAGCGCTTCACCACTTTGGGGATGCAAGTTTATTTTCACACAGATCTATTTTTCACGCTTGGTTTCACACCCTTCGCACCTTAAACTGATCACTCATCTCTTCGTACTTAGCTTTTTCCTCAAATAATCTTAGTCATAATGATAAAAATGAATTCAAATCCCATCCTTATATATATTTTTAAATTTTGATGCATTTATTTCTCCTTCACCTACTAAATATCCTCTCATTTATTGACCAAATTCATTTATTCCATGTGGTACATCTTCATGCCCAATTTATAGTCTTCTAGCGTGTCTTTATACCCTCTGGTCACATAATTCTCTTCATCACACCCTTGTGCCCAAGTACCCCATCATTGTACCTTCTCCTGGTAGTTATCATGGCCTCTGCTTACCTCATGTTATACTTTCCTTTCATTCATCTCCACCCTTGGTCACTTTTGAGACACAATCTTCTTTTGACTTCAAGCACACCGTAGAAGCTTTTTATTTTCACCTTTCAATTCCCACAGTCTTTTACTTTGATAACTATAACCACCGCACACTAAAATTATGTGCAATCATCTACACATAAGCATCTTCACATAGTAATTAGCTTCATGTGCGCAAGCACACTTATTACACAAGAACAATAACTAAATTAATAAAGCATAATGACAATGAAGGAAATACATTAAGGAAATATAGAATTGAAAACCTAATCTAAATGGAAATATTTCCTTATTACAAACACCAAGAAGACTTAGTTATAGTAGGGCTTCAACCTAGTCTAGTTAAAGTAACCGGGCATCCATGTACTTTGAGCTTCAAACTTATAAGTTCTTCTTATTGGCAAGTACTTGATTCAAGTATGTGAGTGATGACATACAACCCCAAATATTGTACTTTGAGCTTGCTTGGATAGCGAGAACTTAGAGTCATAAAGAAGTATGATTTTTCTAACCACCAACTTCTTATCCTTTATATTTCTATCATGCCATGATTTCTACCTAGCCTTTTCTTTCTTCTAACTCCAACGTCCTATGGATCATTTCTCATCCAACTGAATCATCTTTTCAATCCTCTCTTCTAAAGCTTTCTCATTAGCTAGACATCCAGTGTGTGCAATGTGCAAAGAAGATAACATAAATTCTATAGAAAAAATGGCTTCAACGCCAAAAACCAACTAAAATGGTGTGGCCTTGTTCAATATCTTATAAGTGGTTCTATATGCCCAAAGAACATGTGAGACTTTATCATCCAAATCCTTTCTTCAAAAATCACAAATTTTTGTTAGTGTCTGGCTCAAAATCTTGTTGAAAGCCTCGGCAGTTCCATTTTGCCTAAGCATGATAAGGTGTAGTCTTATGGTGTGCAACCATAAACTCATCTAAAAGGATCTGATTGTCTCATTCAAAAGTTGTACCCCTATCACTTGTCAATATTAAAGGACATCCATATCTTGTAAGAAAATTCTCCCATAGAAACCTAGCTACTATATACATTCCTTCATAGGTGCGACTTCTAACCACTGTGTGAGATAATATGTGCAAGTAATGATATAACACGATCCAGTCCTATGTGCGGATGAAAAAATAGGTCCTATAAATTCAATGGCCCATTTCTCAAATGGTTCCACACTAGTAATTGGTCTAAAAGGAATATCATCTCTTTTCCCTAGTTTACTTAGATGCGATAATGGGTATACACTTCGTAATATGATTTATAATCTTTATACAATTTCTCCCATCATAATCTAGCAAGTAGATCTTTTGGGTAGTTGCATCACCTAGATAGTGGTCTCCTGTAATAAAACCATGGGATTCTTCCACAATATCCTTGCACATGCTCTAATACACAATGATGTAATACTTCATCTCTTCCTAACTTGTATAGGTCACCACTGATCAACATAAATGGTTCTACATGTATAGCAAGATCTTTCTTTTCTAAAGCCTTCATTCCTTCCGGTGCCACATCAATATGTAGAAAGACAATAATGTCTTCTAATTTTGATGGTGTGCATTGTGACCAATATAATTGGGCATCGGCATAGTTTCGTCAAATTTTTGTGCTTCCTCTCTTGAGTTAATTCTATTCAAGTGGTCTGGTCTAGAGTTACTTTTCCCTGGCTTCACCATAACTGTGAAATCAAACTCTTGAAATAGGAGTACCCATCTACATATGTTCCCTTGTAAGATGAGTTTGTTCACCAAATAATTCAATGCCATGTGATTTGTATAAAAAACAAATGGGGTTGCTAACAAGTGTTGTCGAAACTTCTACAATGCATAGATCATTGAAAAAGATTCATGCTCTCTAGTTTTATAATTTTTTCAGCATGTGTCAACTTTCTACTAGAAAAGAAGATAGGATGATTGAAAATACCTTCTCTAGGTTGAGCTAATATTGCACCAATGGCCATTCTAGAGGCATCCACGTGTACATGAAATGGTTTTTCCCATGAAGGAAAATGCAAGATAAGCGCGGTAGTAAGTTTCTCTTTCAATGTTTCAAACGTGTGCTCTTTGTGATTCTCCCAATAAAATGTACCTTTTCCTTTCAATAAATCCTCTAGAGGTGTGGCAATTTTTGCATATCCCTTAATGAATTTCTTATAATATCTTCTACAACCTAAAAATTCACCCACCTCACTCACGATTGGTAGGTACTTCCAAACCTAAAATGACTGCAACCTTAGATGGATCAATAAGTAATCCTTCCTTACATTATATGTCCCAACAATATTCCAAAAGGTGTAGAAAATATGCACTTCTTAATGTTCGAGAGAGATACTCAACTACTTGTATTGTTCAAGCATTAAGTGCAAATTGTCATAGTGATCCTTAACAAGCCCATATATTGTCCAATCATTAAGGTAGACTGTAAGATGTTGTGAAAAAAATATTTGAATGCCTAAATAACTATGGGTGAGAATACAATAGGTGCATTTTTCAATCCAAAAGGCATAAAAATATAGGCAAAGATGCTCCATTCAGTATTAAAAATTTATGTTCTTGATCCGCTTGAGAAATCCTAACTTTGATGATACCTTAAAAACCCATTTTTCAATCCAAAAGGCATCACAATATAGGCAAAGATGCTCCATTCGGTATTAAAAATTTATGTTCTTGATCCTCTGAGAAATCCTAACACGATGATACCTTAAAAACCCATTTTTCAATCCAAAAGGCATCACAATATAGGCAAAGATGCTCCATTCGGTATTAAAAATTTATGTTCTTGATCCTCCGAGAAATCCTAACTTTGATGATACCTTAAAAACCCATTTGTGAAGAAATATTTCACACGCTACAACTCGTTCTAGTATTTCCTCGGTAAATGGAATAGGGAATGGATTTGTTACACATGAAACATTTAGCTCCCCCGTAGTTCATACATATTACGATTCGTCCATCCTTCTTGATACTTGATCACCATTGGACTAACCCATTCGACTCATCAAGGGCTTGATAATTCCAAATTTCAACATGTTATCAATCTCTTCTTTGACCTTTTCACACAAATTGGTGTTCATTCTATAAGGTCTCTTTCTAACTGGGTGTGCACCATCCTTAAGCTTTATCTTCATTTCCCTCAGTGATTCATGCATGCCTTTAAGTTCATGATACCCTAGAGGAAATAATTCTGGTAATCCTGTAGTAACTCAATAATCTTTGCCACCTCTGAGTTTGACTAGTAGTCTCCAATTATGGCCTCCTTAGGCTCAGCCCCCGATCCTATATTGACCTTATTTTTCTTCATTGGTTCATGGTATGTGTGCTTATCCTTATTTGTACTATCTAAGACCTCACGTGCCCCCTATGAATGGTCAATATCTGGGTTTTCAACTTCCTCATCATCCACGATGTACACCATCTTTCCTTTTTCTTTCTTAATGAAATCATGTTCAAGAAATAAGGAGTCTTCTCCTTCTTCTTCAAAACATGTTCCTTATTCTGTCTCGCCAAATAATTCCTGTATGAGCTCCTCAACCTTTGCACTATCTCCCATGGTTAGCCACTTGACAAATTTTAATGCCTCTTTTCTTTGGCGGTTGGGAATAAAAGTAGTCAAATTTCTAGATCATTCTTGCAATTAAATTTTTCCAATTTCAGTCTCTCGATGTAGTTTTGCATATACATACCAAGCATGTGCACACCCTTGTAGGGTGCAATACAATTTATGCACGTAGAGTTAAGGTGGTAATGCTTCCTATCTTGGTGTCTAGAGTCTCTCACCTTTGTTGAATGTTGTGTCGAAAAGGTTGATCACCATCATAAGTGAAAATCTGCATAGGTGCATTGCTTCTTACAAACCTGGTAGATAAGGTGATTTTGATCTCCTTCCACTCTGTAAGATTATCTCTATGAACTACCCACCAATGCACTACTATCCCACGTAAGACATATGCTAACATGTCTCTTCTCCTAATGTGGTCTATCCACTATGCCTCCATGGCTTGTAATAATATAGGAAAATCTTCTACTCCTATATACCAAGGTATTGTGCTACCTATTCATCGAATAGAATGAAGTCCATTCTTGTGTGCAACTACACTTTTTACCTTGTGCCCTACTAGTTCATATGTACCATGAGCCCAATTGTCACAAGAAATACTCATAGTATCAGTAATATAGTGAGAATCCTCCCCTTTGTAGGATGCCTTCCTATGATGGTTCATTGACCTCTGGGTCCCGAATAGCACGTACATAGATTCTGTTTAAGTCCTCACTTAGAGGCTCAACATATGGTGTAGAATTCCCATCTGTTAGAGGTATCACAACCCTTTCCTCCTTTTTCTCAAAGATGATATACCCCTTATTGAATCTCAAGTCAACATTATTCACATAACACCAAGGGCATCCAAGTAAGGCTATAAAATTGTTTGCTTACAGTAAGTGCTAATACCTAAAAATCCCAGTGAATTTGGCCCTTTGTATGGTTATAGATGCATCCTTAAAAACTCCTATGGGAGTGGCCTTAGTCTAGTTTTCCATAAAAACACATTAGATGATGGCTGCAATGGAGGCCTCCCCATTTCTATCCATGCATTTAATGTAAGAACATTCACTCTACACTGTGTATCAATTAATATATTACTCAACAACCATCCATCTACAACAACATTTAGAGTGATCTATTTATCATAGTTAGTGCTATCAGGGGGAAGATTTGCATGGAGGATCTTCCAGTAATTCTTATTACTTTCTCATGGAGTGTTCCCCTTCAACCAATTCCCTAATAATGGAATAATATTCTCCTGGTGCAACATTTTACACACCTCTTTGATGTCATCAATATATGAGGGGACTTTCCTTGCTTCTTTCTTCTATTCCATGTTTCTAGTTTTCTCTTTTAAACATTATATTTCACCTTAAAGATTTCTAAGGACCTCCATGGTCTCTTGATAGACTTCCTTCTGATGGGAAAGATCTAGGTACCTTGCATACAAAACCTCCTCCTTAGTGATTGTAGGCTTCTGGTATGATGCCTGTCTTACACGTGCCACTTCAACACATATGGTAATCTTCATAGTTAAGGCCTTCGGTTTTGGTGCTATCTTGGATATTCAATAATTTTCCTCTGTGCACCAGATCCTAACCATACATACACCTTTATTTTCCTACTTATGTTGTTTACTGAGATGCTTATATAAGTCCAAGCACTCTTCATAGCTATGATTCTTTCCATAGAAAGAACATGTAACATTCTAGGGACATTTGTGCCTATAATGATCAGGGGATCCGTATGTATGGAACATTCCATGAGGAAATTCACTTCTTCCTCCACCATGGCCTCATTCTCCATATCCACCTCGATATCCACATCCTCTTCTACAACCTCCTTCACAACGGCCCTCATTCTTATCATAGCACAGTTGATTATGATCCCAATCCTGGTGCTCATTCTTGTTCTTAGAGTTATCCATTACACTTATCTGTTGTACCCCAATGTCTATAACATCATGGATCTGACCAATCAATCAAAAATCCTTAGTATCATGGGTCGTGGAGCTGTAAATCTTACAAAATTAGGATACATTCTTCCTTATCACGCACTGTAATAGAGGACAGTGGCTAGAATCATGATTCAAATGATATATTTCACAATCTAACAGTAATGAATGTATAGATATGTGAGGGAAACTATCCTTGGTGTGACCTTCCACTTCAAAATCTATACACCAAATCCCTGAGTGCATTTCATGAGCTGAATTTTCTGATAAATTTTATAGTTTCTTTGCCATGGTTATAATTTGTGCCTCTAATAATGGACTAACACCAGTGTCAATACTCCCAACTGCCTCAACATGAAGGGCTACCTCCAATACTTCATGTAAATTAGTGTATGTCTTATGTGAAAGTTCCCTTCTAAATGGTGTAATCAATCCTTTAACAAACCATTGTGCACACTAGTTTGTCGAATATCATAAGAAAACTTAGAAGTTTCTTAAAGTGGGCATCATACTCATGTACACTCTCGGTCATTCTCTATTTGATATCTTGAGCATGTTGATAATCTTCTAGTCAAAATTTTGGATATAGAACTCTTTTAAGAAAGCAACCTTCAATCTTGCAAAATCCACACAAGTTTGATTAGGGTCAAACTTCCTATACTAGGTGTGTACTCATCCATGTAAGTTAGTAGAAAAATAAATTTCCTTAAACTCAAAAGCCATGATCCCTTTCGCGTACCATAAAATTTCACACATATGCACATGTTTGGAAGCATCCTCTATACCTATATGCTTTAGAAGATGAAGAGACATATCCATATAGATATTTTTTGGTTGTTACAGGCCTTGAATACCTGATCCAAAACCTCCTGTGTTCCCTCTTCCTCTAGAGTAACCAAATCCATCAAAACTAGAACCACCTATACCTCCTGATCCTCCACCTGTAGCTGGAATATGACCTATAGATGTACTCCCCTATGCTCCAACAGTAGTACTATATTGAACCCCTACATTCTGTGAGGTAGTTCCACTTCAAGAGGTGAATCCAACATTCGTGCATGTGCATGCATTCTATGCGGATGATGAACCTAAAAATGTCCCTCAAAATAATGAAGTAGTCTAACCTACCATTGATTTGGTTGCTTCATGACTTATTATTGCTCTCCTGGTTCCCAAGTTAGCTTGTTGGTTACTTATCATACTAGATCTTTGGAAAACTAAGCACAAAGGCTAGGTCACTAGGTGGATTAAGATGTGCACCGTAGCCTAGGTAGTCTTTCTTGGAAAACTTCTATGTGAATCCAAGGGGGTCTCTATCATGCTTTCCAAGATGGGGAGTTCCCGATGCTCTAGCTTCACATCTTCTATGTGAGCTTCAAATCCTTCATGAGCCATATCTCTCCTCAATTCCATACTTTATGTAATGGTACATTGCTTCTCTATCTCCCTCTCACATGCCTCATTATAATTAAGCCACCTTTCCTCTCTTTGCCTTTTACGCCGCTAGGTCTACCATATTTCACCAAACATGTTCCTTCCCTCACGTGTGTTAAGATTTACTTAGCCATTGGTTTACTCTCTAGGTTCAAATTTACATCAAGATCTTGATCACCAATGGAATACCTTATAGATATGCTCCTCTAGGATAATACAAAAACCTTAATTTAGCTACCTCTCGGGAAAGAATACATTGAAATTCAATATTCTAGAATATAACTGTTTAAAACACCATGAAACCATGTATCCACAACGTGAGTATAGATCAGATCACTTCATAAAGGGCCTAAAATTATTCCTGTGTCTAGAAAATTTTTTGTGATACCTCCAATTCTTCTTAGATGTAGAAGCAATCAACCACTTGTATAATTATACTAGAAAGATGGTGAAAAATATCTCATATAAGTTGTCGTACAAATTTTTTTCTACCCAAATGTGTTCATTAAATTGAGATCCAATGTTGAATCACCATGCATATTCTTCCTCCATATCATGTATCCACTCTCAATACTTTCTAGAGTTAACCGCTAGGTCTTCATCATGAACCATCTTGAAAATAAGCTGAAAAAGAGGTCTTGATAATGAAACCAATGATGTAGCCTAGAATTTACTAGATAACACCCTAGATGTGTTGGTACATCACTCAGTCTAGATTGAATGCTCACCCAAAGCACACAAAGGTACCGAGTCCCTCTTTAGGGTTCTTTATAGTAGGATGTTAACATGATAAAGGAATAAACTTATAGATCTATAACTAATGTCATTCTAGAATGCATGCCATATTTAGATCTAGAAAAGAAAAATATTAAACAATAACCATGATTGAATCAAGAACATGCACTAATCAATTACACATAGGAATGAAACTTAGAATCATCCAATATCTTCCATCTATTGATAAACACATAAGCTCCTTACAATAATGGAAATCTATACCAATGTGTGCATGGATCTAATACAATAATCTAATCATATGCACATATCTCTTTATGCTTACCTCTTATGCTCTCCTATATCTATATATATACATATATCCAGTACTTATGTGATTCACATCATATATATAGGGTGGGGAGTTTCCGTTCATCACTTATCTATTCCAAAAATAGGTCGTATGCTACTAATAGTCATGTGTCATTTTCAGGCATAGCCTCATATGCAAGTGTGCTATCTATAGACCTCTTATAGTTAACTGAAGTGAAAATCCTATTCTTAGCTCATCTCCATGCAAAATGCTTCGATTCAATCCTCTAAAGATAGACAATGTGTGGCACGCATGTCTTTTCCTTGTTTATGTGCTCGGCATGCTATCTTCTAAAAATAGGTCTTCTTGCTTAAAATCAGCTAAGCCTAGAAAGCTAAACTTTCCCTCCACATGTGGGTTCTTCCTATCCATTCATGCCCTTAAACCTGGCCTATTTTCCCGCGTGGACTTCTTGTGTGAGTTCTATCAAGTTTTTCTCTGATCAACAAATATATTTCAAGAATACTTGGACAAATTTGTACTTGTATTCCTATATGATATTATTATCTATTCAAAAATTATAGAAGAACACAATGAGCATTTAAGGATTATACTTGAAATTTTGAGGAAGAGAAAATTGTATGGTAAATTGTCAAAATGTTTCTTTTATGAAACATAAGTACATTATTTAGGAAATTTCATAAGAAAATATGGAATATTAGTTGATCCATCAAATATTGCAGCAATACTTGAATGTCTTGCACCTAAAAATGTACATGAAGTTAGAAGCTTCATGGGGCTTTCCAGTTATTACAGAAAATTTGTTAAGGACTTTTCAAAAGTCACCTTTTTACGATTACTTTATTACAAAAGAAAGACAAAAATTTTGTGTGGAGTGATAAATGCAAATCAACATTTAAAAATCTAAAGAAATAAATAAATTTTGCACCTATTTTGACTGTTTTGGATCCAAATGGAAGCTTTTACGGTAGTTACAGATACTTTCGGAGAAGGACTAGGAGGTATACTATTGCAAGATGATCATGTTATAGCTTATGAGAGCAAGAAACTCAAGCTACATGAGTTGAATTATGATCCCCATGACCTAGAGCTTACTACCATAGTTCATGCACTTTAAGTATGGAGATATTATCTCTTAGGAAGACCTTTTGAATTAAAAATTGACCACCTTAGGCTGAAGTATATTTTTACTCAGCCAAATCTAAATGCAAGACAATGAAGATGGTTAGAGTTTTTGTCACAATATGATTTTGACATAAGTTACATTAAAGGTAAAGAAAATAGGGTGACAATGCACTAAGTTGTAGGAAACATATTTTTGCACTTGTAAATTTGAGAACTCAGTTTAAGGATGAAGTAAAGAACGCCATGAATTCTTATTTTATTTTTCGGAAGTAAAACCAACACTTTCATGAGATATTAATGATGCAAGATATAAATGTTTTAGCTTTGATAATGAAGAAATTTTAAGATATGAGAAGTGAGTGTTTGTACCTTTAGAAAATTATTTAAGGAAAAAGTTAATGATGGAATTTCATAATTCACCTTACTTAGGACATCTCGGTGTTACAAAAATGCTTGTTGATGTAAAACATCAATATTTTTGGAAAGGATGAAGAAAGGCATAACTAATTTTGTTTCACATTGCTTTGAATGTCATCATGTTAAGGTGAGAATATGTACCCACGGATGGTTTCATTGTATCCTCATAGCATACCACAATATAAGTGGAAATTAATAAGTATGGATTTTTTTTAGGAGCTGGCTATATCTAAAAATAAGCATGATATTATTTTATTTGTGGTTGAAAAATTAAAAAAGATAGAGCATTTTATTGTTGGTAATCTTAAAGATGATTCACCTATTTTATAAAAAGATTTGTGCATGAATTTTTTAGATTACATAGAGTACTTGAATTAATTATATCTGATAGAGACCCTAGAATGACATCCTATTTGTGGAAAACACTAAATGCAACCTTATGAAAAAAAAAAAAATTAGTTCCACATACCATCCGGAAATAGATGGTCAAACAAAGAGAGTAAATCAAGTTTTGGAGGATATGTTTAGAATGTACTGTATGGACCAAGTAGTACAAATGGGAAGAATACCTTCCTTTAGTTTAATTTGTTTACAATAATACTTATCATTCCTCTTTAAAAATGGAACCTTTTAAAGCATTATATGGAAGGAAATGCATAACTTTAGTTAGTTGGGATAACATTGAAGATAGAGATGTAATTCTACTTGAAATGCTTACTAAAATGGAACATCAAGTGAAAGTAATTCGTGACTAATTAAATGAAGTTGCTGATAGGAAAAAAGTTATACAAATCTAAAAAGGGTCGATAAGAAATTTGAACTTGGTGAAAAAGTATTTTTACGTGTTAAGCCTAAAAAGAGCTCTATTACCTTTGGCAAGGCAGCCAAATTATCACCTCATTTTGTGGGACCTTTCGAGATTGTAGAAGTGATTATCCCTGTAGCTTATTGCTTAACACTACCTCCCACCTTGTCATGAATGCATGATGTTTTCCATATTTCTTTGCTTAAGAAATACATTTTAGATTTATCACATGTATTAAATTGGGATTCCTTGTAGGTCCAAGACCCAATAATAATCATGGTTGAACCCATAAGAGTGTTGGAAACTCGCCAGTTACACTTACAAAATTGTGAAATCAGCAAATGCAAGGTCTAGTGGGACTAGTTTAATAAAGAAAGAGCAACATGGGAAAACCTTGAGGATATGAAAATTGTTTTTCCTCACCTATTTGAATAGATTTAATTATGATTTTTTAGATAATTAAAGACTTTTCTTGAAAACATTCTTAAATTTATGTCAGTTTTGGGAATGTACTATAATTTTTAAGTACTAGGACAACAATTTTGATATTGTAATAAGTTACGAAAAATTGCATTTTTACAAATCTGGGTTCTGTTTGAAATTTTTGGATAGAAAATTTATAATTATGATTATTTTTCTTTATTATGAATGTGTATTAAGTTAATTATCGGTACGATAATGATTTTTAGAGGGGATGTATTTAATGCCTCTACCATGGTAGTTATCCTTTCTTTCTTTTGAAACTGAAGTTGCAAACATTGATAAATGATTCTTGTTTGAAGATGGTGTAATCTTTTAAACTAAGTGATCATGTTTTCTATAGATGATATGTTTTATCTTGTAAATTTCAATACAATCATGCCAGTAAAATTATGAATTAATAATGAAGTTTTTCGCATATTCCTTATGTTGAACTTTGAAATACGTACTTACATTGGTGAATGAAATAAAGTTCATCCAATAATACTATGATTCTACGTGGCTTGAATTGCATTGTGAACTTGTTTCTCTGCCTATTTCATAAATGCAAGAATAACCATACCTTGGATCAATTACAATGATCTAAGGCATGTCTATGATTTTATGATGTTTCGATCATTTTGATTAAGCTAATTAGTATGTGTGATTTTGAACTCAGGATTACATTTAGGGATCACATGGGCATCATGTAGCATCTTATGGATGCACCATACTATGTGATCTAAGTCATCATTTTGATAAAATTATTAAAGGTAATGTCCTTTGATTAATAATTGGGACCTAATTAATCTAAGTGCCTTTGATTATTTATCCTATCCTTAACCTAAGTTAAGGTGATTATATTTATTATGATGATTAATTCCTAGAAGGGTAATGAAGGACTAACCTAAGTCTTTGATACTAATTATCCTAAGCTATAATATGAATTATTCCTAAGGTCCTAAGCTATGGTTTAAAAACTATACTAAGGAAACCTAACTAAGTGGCATCAAACTAACCTAAGGGGAAATGAGGTTGGATTGGATGGAAAGATAGTGAATGGTGGTGGCACCATTCCAAAGGCATTAGGAAGATTTAAATGGTTCATTAAATATTATGTACCACCAATTTTGGTCAAGGCATGGTGGTGGTGGAAATTGCTGAGTTGGAAACCTTGCTAAGCATTGGTTAAATGAAATTTCAATTGATAGTTGTAACTAACAAAAGAGATGGCATGGTAGGAGTTTCGAGGGGAGGGGGAACTGGATTTTCTAATGTCATTAATAAAACTTGACCCTTGAGTAAAAAAACTCCTGGGGATAAATAAGATGGGTTTAAGGGAAAAGGAATGGTTTGGTTTTATTCTGTATTCATATTTTTCAAGTTCTTTGGCTTTGCATGTAGTATTTTTATTATTCAAACTATCTAGTTCGATTCTATGCATAGATTAAAAATATCCATTGGATGGTAGAAATAATGAGAATTTTTTTTTTTAGAAACTATAAGAAGAAAATGGGGAAGTTGCAAAGGTTTTTTTAGTGTTTTCATTTGAAATATTTCAGTTGAATCTTCGTAGAGAGACTTAAAGTGTGGAAGAATAACCAAGAGCACTATCAGGCATGATAGGGTCTATATCTTTAAGATTTCTTGTTTTTATTTAAATTTTTCATTAAATGAACTCTTCCTTTCATGAAAATATCTCTAAGAATGGTTTTCATGTTTATGTGTTGTTTTCTTTTTCTTGCCTCTATGGATTTCATGAAGGTTGTGGTTCTTGTGAATAGAAATGACTGTATTAGTTTTAAGTCTATTATATTGATTTTGGGTTTTGGAAAATTTTGAAAAACCAATGTGTTTGCATTATACTAAGTTGAGAATGATTGATAAGAGGATATTGTGTCATATTTATCTTTGATAAATAAATCTCCTTGTATTTTTTATTTTTGGTGTGAAACGAGTTCTCAAGGTTCTGGAGAAAGTTCTTTTGAATATTGGTAATGTTTTAGGTTGTCATTAAACTAGGTGTTATCAAATATTATTTGGTTAATTTTTTTAAAATACATGTATTGGGATTCCTATTTCGGTTGATGGTCATTCATTTTTAGTAGAGATTCATGACTATACTTTTGTTTTATCATGAGATTCAAGCCTCGACCCATATTGGGTACTCTCAATGGAGGTATTTTGAGCACTGTAAGTGCATAATATAAATGTGGACTGATAGAGTATGTCATCTCTATATTTTTAGTTAATTTTTATGCATTTAATTATGTTTTTCACCCTTTTTGGGTTGGCTTATATGGAAAAGGGGGGAGAAAACTGGGTAAGTTCTTGTCCCTTCTTGTTTGTTGAGTATTATTTAAATATGCACCCAACACGGGTTGGTTTGAATATTGATTTGTTTTGGAAACCATCCATCCTATATATTATTGTTATCGTACATGGATTTCTCTTACCCTTGAGCTCTATTAGTTACAAGTGACGTTAGTTGAATATCAAGGTTTTGTATTTACCTTGGTGATTTTGGTGGTTTGGGTCATTAGTGTTTACAAGGAATGTATTCCTTGGAATGAAGCATGTTTTTTTAATGTTATTTTCTTACAAAATGTCTCATTGGGAATGAGCTTGCAATTTTTCATTTTTAAGCATTTGAGTGGTGACTATGCTCGTAATTCAAGTTTGTTTCAAATATGTTGGAAGATATGAGTTTTTTGTGATCATTGTTAAGGATATTTTTAATCCTTAAACTAGGATCTTGATCCTTACTAGGTGAAGTCTGTACTCTGTGATTTGTTATTTGGAACTATTCGGTTTTCATTATCCTGTAATTTTATGTGAGAGTTTCTTGTGCATTCAACTGAAGCTTGATCATTTGAAATGCATGTTTGTGTTATGAATCTCTCTCTCTTCTCTCGTCTTGGTTAAATAGATATGTTTTGATCAAATGGGTTTTGATATTTGTTCATTGTATCGACAAATCCTTCAAGAGTTCTTAATCCTTGTGTTGAATTGTCTTGTCAATGGCTAGAAAATATCTTGTAGGAATGTACAGTGAGTACATTTGGTTCCTATCAAGTTTTTCTTTGTTTTTGTAGGCATCCCTTTATGGATAGTAATAGGGATTTGGTTAGATGAAGTATAGTGACAATATTCTGTTCATGACAAGTCATTTGTGTTTGTATATCAACTCCTTTTAGATGGATGATAGGGAATTGGTTGTGATATAGTGGAAACTTATGGCTTGGTGAATTATATTGATATTAATGAGGTCTGATCATGGAATTTTATTAATTATCCTCTTTGATAGTAGGTTGTTGTTTTAAAATTTATCATGTTTGAATGAATATCATGACTGTAACATGGATGGAATTAATTTTGTTGGATTACTTAACTACTTTTATGGGAAAATGATTCTTAAGGAGATTAGTGACTTCTTCTCTATTTCTAACATTGTGGCTTTTTGGGCAAGTATTTTAATTTGATCTTATTCTATGTACTTGGAACATTTTCATAAACAACAATGTTCCTTTTATGAAACTGTTAGATAAAAGCATATTTTTTAACATTATAATGCTTATCATGCTCAGTTCTTGTGAACTGACTCATGCTAACAATTTTGTAGATGGACTTCATGAAAAGTGAAAGGAGAAAGACTTATAGAAAGTTGCATTTGTTTTATTAACGAATTCATTTTCTTCATTTAGATGCTTTATGTATTGAAATTCTCTTGAAAGGAACTTGTTGGAAAAAATATGAGGATGTATCAAATTAATTTTGTACTGCTAAAAAATGTTTTCTTATAATCATATGGAATATTTATTAAGTTTGGAATGAAGTGAACTCTCTCTCTGATAAATGAAATGTTGTATAATGGTTGGTGATTACTGATTTATTTTAAGGGTCACATAAGACTTAGATTTGGTTAATATTCTTAAATATTAACATGCATGACTAGATTTGATTAATATTATTAAATATTAACATGAATGGATTAATAAAATCTAAATAATAAAATGATGCTTGGATAAGGACTTATATATATATATATATATATATATATATATATATAATTTTTATGACTCATTTAATATTGGGGTATTGGTATAAATATGATGATTATGATATATAGATACTTATTAAAAAAGGAAAAAGATAGTTACTACATAGTTTAATGTGGAATTCTTATTAAATATATACTCCTTATGTTTTCATATTTCATGAATAGGACAATAGTCCTTAATTATGAAGAAGAGGATACTTCATTTTTATCATTAAATCAGATCTAAGTACGTTATCCTTATTTATGTGATAAAGTATATCATTATTGTTGATTGGTTGTATGCTCTACTATATGAAAACAATAAATGGAAATTGGAAAGCTTAAAAGAATTAGTAAGATGGTTTTAAATATTATGATATCACTAAGTCTAATTAACAAGCTTTCAACCAATATTGTTTACATAGTTGAATTAAAGTAAAGAGATTTAATGATCTTACTTGATATTGGAATAATATTTATCGATAAATGAAATAATGGTTAAGAAATAAGAGTTCACAAGAATGAATGCAAAATTTATCTACATACCTTCAACTGGTGTAAAAGTACATTTTGAATCCTTTATTTTGATCAATCATACTTAGTGGACCCTTAGGTGCGATGTTTAATGATAATTAAACAAGATAATAAATTGAAGGTTAATAATCTAATGTTTCCTTAAGTATGTTAGTTGCGTTAAAAGAACCTAGTAGGTTATTGTAATGTAGGGGCTGCCGCAGAATACCCTCTTAGTGATAGGAGTCATTATGAGGATACTTTGATGCAACCAACTATGCTCCAACACCCCACTCAGTTCAATTAACTCAAATGACATAAGTGGAAATTCGGTTCATAGTTATACTCTAAACAGAGATAGACACATGGAAAAGTGTTGTTGTCAACTCATGTTGACTTAGGGTAACTAAACACACCAAAATCGATGAAAGTCGATTTGAGTATGTCTATTTATCCTTAGTCACCATGAGTAGACTACAACACTAGTGTATGTGAGCTGCCCCTATTTAGTGTGAAACTTTGACTCGGGTTTGGTTGACAAAAGTCAAGGAAGACCAATCTAGATAATAGATCGAGTGGGGTGAAAGACATACTCCTTTTGAAGAGTATGTTGTCTTGGAATGTAAACATGGTAAACATGTTTAAAAATTTAGCCAAAGTATCAAAAACTACTAGTTACATTGTCTTATGTCACCTGGTCTAATATTGTGAGATTTTAGATGAGTATCAGTAATAGATACTTAGATAGGCTTCTTAGACAGAACACTTGAGTGACTTGTAATGGGTAAAAGAATAAAAGTATACATTATATACAAAGGAATAAGTTAAACATAAGATATCATTTTAATGTCAAGTCATGAAATGAGAGATTGGTGTTACATCGAGTCATTACAGTTGCATATGGTTTTCTGTAATGAGATGGATTGGAAATGGAATGTGTGTTTTGAATTGTATTAATTTAGAACAAAGAACATTATGTAAATTTTTTTCCCTTATTTCTATGTCATTAAAATTTGGATGTTACAAAGTAGTCTTTGTGGTGTTTAAACTTTAGTTAATCTCGATAACTATAGAGGAGGTCGGTGATTGAATCCTTTGAGAGAGTCAATCGCAAAAAGATTTTTTAGTTCTTAGCTTGATTGTAGAGAATCACAGTGATAATAATTACTTAGATGTTGGCCACATTACGTATCCTAACAAATGAAGTGACTGAAACTCAAAATATAAATGAATACAAGTTAAGGTAGTGAAAATTACTTAGATGTTAGTTTTGTTGTGTTGCTTTATTTGTGTCAATAGTAGCCCAAGATATCTATCTTATGTGAAAATACCTTATTTAATGGAATTCAAAGTTGATGACACGGATAAGATCGATGTTGTATAACGAGTGCAAGACTCAATGCAAAGGAAATTCCTACACCATAAGGACAATCCTCAGCTATAAGGTGAGTCCTACGCCGATGTACCAATTGAGTCCCGCTTTAGTGCATCTTTACTCCTATGATTGTTTCACATGATTATTAGATCATTTCTTTAAAGTGTTGACAAAACAAATAGGGTAACAAGCGTAGGAGGAATACTTGTTCAAATGTTGGTTGATGGGTTGTTGCACATGTATGACTTCCGAATCCACAATTGATCGTGAGAGCTTCCTTTTGGCTAAGAGGAACTACATGTAATGAAAACAAGGCCACCAAAAGGAATTAATCAATATGGCAATGAGCGCCTAGCGTATGCTAGATCCGGGAAGTATGATACTTCCTAGATGGCTGTCAGTCCATTGTTTTAAACAATTTAATGTTGTAAACAAAGTAAATCCTATTTTTATTTAAAATGATTTAGGTATCTCACTTAAAAACACAATAAGGAAAAGATCTAATCTAACAGGCTAAGCTAGAATAGAATCCAAAGGTCAAATGATTGGTTCTGGGTCTCTGCAGGTTTGATAGAGGTCTCAGGTAGATCACAGGTGAATGGGGGTGAGATGAAATTTGGTGGGTAGGTATTTTTCTAGGATGTGTGGGAAAATACAGAGATCGGTGTGTCGGTTAGGGGTGACTGACAATGGTTGGGTGTAACAGGTGCTAATCATGTGAGATCTAAAAATGTCACGAGAACAAGATGTGGTCTCATTTGCGATTGCATAAAGGACTTTGGTGAGTCGGGGTAAAATATTGGAGTTCTTGGAGTAGGTTTTGGAAAGGTTTTAATGGGTATATGGAGGTGAAAATATTAGAGAAGGTCAATAGGGGGCAAGATAAACAATGGATGATAAAATGGTGATGAAATGAAATAGACTAGGAAAGTATGATGTTATACTTACTTGGATTCCATTCCTAAATTCTGCGTGTGAGGGATGGAGGTGTTGATGATGGGTTTGAAGGTTACAAGTGATCACCAACTAAAGGAAAGATTCTACATGGGATGCATGTACACTCTTCTTTGCTTGGATAGATCAGATCATGGCTAGGATGGCTGTGTAGGAGAAGATGCTCAATCTCCTTCCTTGCATGTGATTTTCTTTGGAGTTGGCTCTCTAAAGATGTGTTATCTCTCTAAGATGTGTTAGTGCTCATTAAATTTCTCCCAATGTTTTCCAACCTTGAGAATAATGTTGTTTTGGGGTTAAAAGGGGTGATCGATGGTGGTCTAGCTTAACCGGCGATGGTTAGGGGTAGCCGACGTCAGTCAAGGTAGGATTTCCTAGGTTTACTAAACTAGGGAGATCCTCCTAATTTCCTTAGATCTCATGTCATTATCCCATGGATTAGACTAGGAGCTTCTTATGAGCATGCGAGAATGTGGTTAGAGGGAATGTAGGCATTGATTTTTAGGGTTTGGGTAAGTCTTAGTTAGTTATGGCAACTTATTAGGAATAGGTCTTAGGTTGAGTTGGTTTGATGAGGTGTCTAAGTGAACTGTATGTGTGGATATTATTTAAATAAAATATTCAAATAATAGATATAGTGAGGATAATGCATTAATTTAATCAAATTAATTAAATTAATATGAGTGGGGTGAAGGGGGGTCATGGCTAGGTAAATGTAATAAGGGGTGCTTATTGGTTGAGGTACGAAAGGGGAGTGTGACCTGATTTTAGTGTCTATATTTTTCCCCTTTTGGTTGTGTAGCTTATATTGGTAAGTTGTGCTAGTAAAAATAAGATGTGGTTGCCCCATGTGTGGGTGAAGGTGATCCCTCTCAAACTAGGAATTGATGAGGTAGCATGTTGAAGTGGTGAGTGGTTTGATAAAAGGTAAATGAGGAAAAGACAAGTGGGTATAGGGGAAAAGGGTGAAAGGTCTACTCAAGAAATCTAGGGAATGGGCTAGGAGTCAAAGGTAGCGGTAGTCAAATGCACACACACATATAAAATGCAACATGCTTTATCGGGTTGAAGAGCAAGAAAACTCTACATCATCTATGGTCGATAGGTTTATCTGAACAAGGTTGAAGTGAATCCGGTATCCAAGGTATAGGATATGGTCAAGAAACAAAATGTAGGTTAGGTGTAGGAATGTTTAGGTATGTTTCGGTACACCAAAGGTAGGGTCAGGATAAACGGTCATGGCAATAGACTAGGTAAGGTCATTAGGTCAATAAACATAGGTAACAATTCCACAATGTATAGTGAACACATGAGGGAAAAGATCACTAAGGATGGTCCAAGTCCAAATATCTAGGTCACGATGTAGGTAAGGCCATGGTAGGGGTAAGAGAATAAGAAGTCCCCAAAGGAGGAAAAATGGAGGTAGGAAGTGGCGAGGTTAGGAAAGGTAAGGTAATGGGTTGGGTAAAGGTTGGATGGGGTAAAATGACAATGTGAGGGAAATGTGTAGGTGAGGGTGATCGATGGCGGTCATGGATAATTGATGTCGGTATAGGACAACAGGTGATAGTTAGGTAGGGCATGTGACCAATCTTTGGTCAATAGTAACCGGCGTCGATTAGGTCAAGTGGGTTATAAAAACCTAAAATCCACATGTTGATAATTAATTTATTATTTACGAAGTGAAGAAATGAAAAAAAGAGAGAAAAGAGCAAAAAGTGTCTGGAGGAAATGGGACAATGATCTGGAAGTCTAATTTGATGAGGGTTGGGTGGGTGAGTAGTGGGTCCACGGGATCAAGGTGAGAGAGTTGATTGGTCGAGAGGTTATGAGTAGGTATTCAATGATGGTAGAGGTTGAAGAGGGATTGGGTGGACCACCGACACAATGGCGAGAAGTGCTACCAAGGCGAGGCAATGCGACAAGGTAAGTGCCCAATGCTACATTGTTGATTAAATAGAGTAGAAGTTTCAGTATTTGTTATTTGTAGGGTTTGGTGGGTGTTTTTTGTTTGTTGTGGGTGGGAAAAATTTAAATTTGGGTATGGGGGAATAACAGAAAAGAAGAGGGGGAGGGTAGTAAATTGTATAAGTGGGGTGGGTAGGGGTCTAAGGGGAGTTTAGGTCATTATAGGTGGGGTAAAAGGGGTAGGGGGAGGTTTATAGAAAAGGGGGGTTTGGGAAGTCATGAAATTTTCTACGATAGTGACTAGCATCAGTCAAGCTTGGCTAGCATTGTTTGGGTAGAACTAGTATCGGTCACTAAATAGGTGACCAATGTCGGTTTAAAGGTGACCGAAGTCGGTTAGAATGAACCGGTACCGGTCAAGATTTTAGGCACAAGGGTGCAAAAGTGATGTAGGTTAGGTGGTTGAGATGGGTAGGGTAAAAATAGGGTGGAGGGTAATGATAATTGGTGAATATGGTCATGGTAAAATAGGGATTAATGTTGTGCTTGGATTGGATGTAGGGGAGAGTGCAGTTACACATGTGGGATAGGGTTCCACCTCTACTGGTGACATTGTGTAGCTTAGTGACCCCTTTAGAGCTATAACATGTGGAGGCGGTGCACTTGAATGGGATTCAATACTACCAACATGCTTTGTTGGCAGTTCCCAACTTGATGGTTGCACACATCGATAGATGGGACTCAGTGACCAACATGTTCCACCTTCACCCTAGAGGATGTGTTCTAGATTTTGCGGTTACCCAAGTTGGGTGCCCATGTTTACTCTATCTCCTCTGAGGCCTCAGAGGAGATGATCAGGATAATTTTTGGTGAGGGGATGGTAGAGTTGAGATTCCATAGCACCAGGTTTGAGCTATGGCGAGATGTACCTAGCTCATCCAAGTGAAAGCGAGGCTAGTGGTTCTATTGATGGAGGCAGTGTGCTACTATGCATTGCTAGATGCAGAGAGTGGATGCTTTCCCTAATCATTGATGGGGGTGCTCTACAATATGATGGTGCATGAGACATGCTTTTCGTGGGCACCGACATTCTTTGTGTAGCTATACAGAGAGTTGTGGGCATATGGGAGGCTGCGTAGGTTTAGCCTATGTTATACCTTTATACTATATTGTTGGGACTACGAGCACATAGTCTATGTTTGACCTGATATGGATGCCCTGAGTAGATGCATTTCCCGTGAGATATGTGTGGGTGGGATACATGAGATGGGTGCCAATTGTAGGAGAGTAGAGATTGGATAGGCCAACATATGATGTGGCCCATTTTTGGTAGTTGTTGGAGGGGTTGTCCGGCATGGACATTATCTAGAGGCCATATGTGGGATTCCCCTCATATAGACACATACATGAGGAGCTAGCAAAGCTCTATCTAGAGAGGTGGATAAAGGGTCGTCGTGTCGGGGAGGATGAGATGATCTTGGTAGAAAGGGACCGGCAGTAGTTCGGGCTTGTATAGGATATTCCTCCATCCTTCCCATAGTATCAGAGAGATGACATGGAGAGGCCTCTACCTCTACCACAACCTATAGTGCCTATAGGGGAGGAGGAGGAGCCATTGGATTGGTGGATAGATGACGCGGATGTATAAATAGGTACAGGTAGTGGTGGGCGGCTTAGTTACGAGCCATACCACCTAGACCAGGGTAGCCTGACTTAGCTACCATTACAGTGTAGAGAGACACCCTATAGGGGCAGGTAGTGACATTGATCACCTAGATAGGTATCGAGACACAAGCTGGAGGGGGGAGGAAGAGGTAGCAGAGATATATGAGTACAGTGGCGATCTGGGAGACCTAGATGGCGGAGGAGAGGGTGGAGGAGATGGAGATAGAGATGGTTAGGTGGCTGTTTACTGAGGGCGATTAGACACAAACCGAGCACTGATTAGGGCCTTAGAAGCCTAGATACAAGCACAAGGGCATGGGGCACCACCACAGGCACAGGGAGCTGGTCTAGTCCATAGGATGGCGTAGGGTAGGTATAGGGGCCAAGACCTATGGGACCACCATAGACCATGGTTGTATCTAGGTTATGGGATGCCCTAGGTGAGGTGAGATATTATCAAGATCATCTCATTGTGGTTAGGATAGACTTCTTATCCTATGGAGAGTACAAAGCACATCAGGCATCTAGTGAGAGGATGAGATCCCACACACATAGTGTGGAGAGCACATGAGGTTAGAAAGCTTTGAGGCCCAATCAGGGAGAGGCCACCAGCACATGACAACCAGAGCTAGGTGATCTTCCAGAAGGGACACAGGAGGCCGATGGTGTAGGTGACATAGAGATGGAGGACATCCGGTGAGATGCCTGAGATGCGGTCACTTGATTTTTGATGTATACTAGTGATTTATGGATATATATGCCAGCCTGCATGTCGAAGGTAGTTGTATTTTTAATATATACCAACTTGCATGCCAAAGAATGAGGATTTATGAGTGTTTATTGTATATGTTGAGCATATACTAGCCTACGTGTTGAAGATATTGTGTATTGATTCATTCATTCTTTTTGTATATATGAGACCTGACCTACGTGCCGATGACATTTTGTATATATATATATATCGGCTTACCTGCCAAATTTTTGAGATTGTGGATAGGATGAGATAGACATGTATATTGAGATACATATTCATTGATTTTTATTATGAGATTTATGGTATTTCATGATTTATTGATGTGTTTATGAGACATTGGTTTATGGCATGTATTAGATGAGATATGGATTTGTTACTTTAATGTGGTTTGAAATTAGGTGAGTTAGGCATGATGGAGTTAGGTTGGTTTAGGCATGGATCGAGTCAAGTTATAGGCATGGATCGAGTTAGGTTTGGTTAGGCATGGATCGAGTCAGGTTATAGGCATGGATCAAGTTAGGTTTGGTTAGGCATGGATCAAGTTAGGTTATAGGCATGGTTGAGTTAGGTTATAGGCATGGTTGAGTCAGGTTGGTAGGCATGGTTTGAGTCAGGTTATAGGCATGGTTGAGTCAAGTTGGTAGGCATGGTTGAGTTAGGTTGGTAGGCATGGTTGAGTTAGGTTATAGGCATGGTTGAGTTAGGTTGGGTTAGGCATGGTTGAGTTGAAAGTAGGTTTAGTTATGATTCATTATTTTGGAAATGAATGATACTATGGGTCATATGTGAAATGTTCTATAATCTATGCATAGTGATGATAGAGAAATGGTAGGTGTAATAAATGTATGTTGTGGTAAGCAACTTGTTATGTATGTGGCTTCATTTCTAATTTTGTTATAAAATGGGAACTAAGTGAAATGTGATGTAAATGGTGATTTGGGCATGGTTGATGAATTGTTTTAGGGTATAGAATGGCCAAGCTAACCTCCAACGGCCCCATACCCTCAAAGTGCTACCTACATAGTCCCAGCGAAAAGGGACCTCAGGCCAATGTAGTTCTCCCATGAGCTAGGAAAGAATATGAAAATGAGTTGGTAGGTTTTGGGCATGTTGTGGGTTTAGGTTTAATAGGTGTGGGTAGATTATAGGTAAAAGGATGTAGGTGAAGGTGATTATGGTGAAAGGGGAGGATTACCTCAAAGGTAAGTGTCAAGGACCAAGTCCTGTATAAGGTAATCAAAACGTAAACAAATATGGTTACAAGATAAGAAGGGGGCAATAAAGCCAACTGATTGGGTAGGATCATACCGAGTAGATCATACCTTGGAGGGGTTGGTGAACATAAGATCTGAAAGGCATTGCACGATTAACGGTTCTATGATAAAGGTAGTCACAAGATCACCAAATGTCTAAATTCTAAGATGTCCCTTGAGGTAATTGAGACAATGATAGTGGAAGTTGTAAGGAGGGTGAAAGGTAGTTAATTTTATATGTTTTGAGTGATAGGGCTTTTGGCAAAGAGGTACTAGGTAACAATGGAAGTCCACGATTAATTTTTTTTTTTTTCACAATGAAAGATTGATTGATGCGGGAAGTCTATATGGGATAAATAATATGGTACTCCTTAAGGTCTTCATGAAGCTGATTGATGTGGGAAGCTTTGGTTTTCTCTCATTTTTTTTGAAATCTTCACATAGTTGTCCTTCAGGAGTAGTCTATTTATAGTAGTAATTTTGTCGAGAGGAATATTTCCTTTTGAGGGAGTCATTTTTATTACAAGTTTTACTCAAGGAGTTTAGTCCCATGTGAGTTCATTGAAGTCATGGACAAGACCAAGGTGGAGGATAGGACTCTTATTCAAAAGGCAAGGTGGAACAACCATGGGATCTCATATAAAAGTAGTTGAAAAGTATCCATGAGAATCATGCTATGTGCAGCACCATGGTACACATATTCAAGAAGAGATAACAAGTGATGGGTACTCACATGATTCTTGTTTAATCACTAGGGAGGTGTATGGAGTGGATAGCACTCAAGGGATGAGCCTATAAAGAGACAAAGGGTGAGGTATGACAACGTGTCAACAATAAAATGGTCAAAGATGCAATGCATTAAGGGGCTTAGGTTCAGGTTTACCATCAAGTGAGAATAAATGGTAGGCACCTGATCCACAGGTATGAGTTACGATGTATGAACCAAGCCATTTAGGACCAAATTTTCCCCGTTTACTTTTTTCTACTTTGGTTACATGTTGATTTTCTTTCAAGACAAGGTCACCGACTTAGAAGGTTTGTTCATGAACATGTTCGTCATAAGCATGTTTGATATGTTATTGGTAAACTTGAAGGTGATCTAGAGTGTTAAGATGACACTCGTCTAATAACTCTAGTTGTGTTAAGCGGTCCTGATGAAAGTCATCATCAGTAAGCATGTCATGGAGAGAAATGTGGAGTGAGGGTATCTCGACCTCGAGAGGTAGAATAACCTCTGTACCATAGACCAGCGAAAAGGGTGTGGTTGCAATGGAAGTGCGAATACTAGTGCGGTATGCCCATAGGGAAAAATGAATGTGTGTATGCCAATCCTTCCCAGTATCATCAACCACTTTCATGAGAATTTTTTGAGGGTTTTGTTAGTGGATTCAGCTTGGCCATTGGTTTGTGGGTAATAAGGTGATAAGAAACTAAGTTGAATGTCGAAGTCATTGCAAAGTTTTTGCAATGTTTTGTTTTTGAATTGTTTTCCATTGTCGGTGATGAGGAAATGAGGAACACCAAAGTGAAAAATGATGTGATGGTTAATGAACTCATAGATCTTCTCGCTTCCATGGAGATGAGTGGTATGGCTTCTACCCATTTTGTGTAGTATTCGGTAGTAGTTACGATCCATTGATGGCATTGGGAATAATGAGGATTGATTTCTCCAACAAGATATAAACCCCATTGAGAGAAGGGCCAAAGGTCACGGCGACACTGTAAGGCATGAGTGGGTGAATGATGAAGGTTGGAATGTTGTTGGAATTTTACAACGTTTGACATAGTCGCAACAATCATGGTTAAGGGTTGCCCAATAATAGCCTAGGAAAAGAAATACGCTTAGCAATCGCTGAGACCACTAAAGTGACCTCCACATATGCCATCATGAACTTCCTTAATGGTATAAGGAATTTCAAAACTTGTGAGGAATCATAAGAGAATACCATCAAAGCTACGTTTATAGAGGAGTCCCAGGAATGATGAAACAAGAGACCTTTTTAATAAAGGTGCGTTATGCAGTTATGGGTGAGATCAAGAGGTAAGATGGAGAGAGAGAGGTAGTGAGTGAGTACTATTTATAGAAAGGTCACTCGGAGTCGGGGTGTCGGCCCGATTGGGTAAACATCATGAGGTAAATAAGAAGTTGAATGGAGGCATTGTATGGTGACAAAGATTTTAGAATCAGTAGGGGAAGTGGGTATTTGGGAAGCTAAGCAGGCCATGGTATGGGAAAATTTGTTGATTGAATGTGGGATGGTTTGAAGGGTGTAACAATCAAAGGTGGTCAAAAGTATGTCTACATGATGTTTATAATTTTGAAGTATCTCATTATGACATTAGTACATACCATTGACTTAGTTGAAAACCAATTGTGAATCACCAAAGATGTGGATTGATCGACATCTAGGCATATGCATCTTGGAGACATAGTATGAGAACTTCGTTGTAACATCCTCATTTTATACATTAGAACAAGTCAATTTTTTTTTTTTTTTTTTTTGATAAATGCTTCCTAGTTCTAAATACATAATTTAGAACTCAAAAATCAAATAACCATTCATATAACAGATAACCATATGCAGCTGTAATGACTTGGAGTACCTCCGATCTATTCATTCCATGACTCGGTAATCCACCGATCTATTCATGAGTAATAAGAGTTGGCATTTTTATTTAACACATCACTCTTGCGATTCTCTTCCCTATTCGGGATTGAGAATGCTCTGTCAAGGAACCTAACCGAATAAGCTCGTTACCATTATTCATCGGCATCTCATCCCTTAGACCGGGTGACTCGAGACAACGTAATCGGAAACTTGCGATACTTTGGCCAAAGATTTGAAACATATCACTTATGTCTCGTATTCCTTAACCGCATACTCATCAAACGGAATACGTCCTTCACCCCATTCTTATGTTATGTAAAATGTCATATACCAACTTACATCGGTCCCTCCTTTCCTAGGTTAATCACTCGGGAACGGATTAGTAAGGTGACAACGTTATATGGATGCACTCGAGGACTAGGGATAAGATGACATACTGGGTCAACCCTAGTTAAACCAGTGTGTCATGATACCCCGAGTCTCCTAGGCAGCCATATAATGTGACCACATTCCTAATCGGTCCCAAAGTAACTTGTTCGAGTTAAAGGTGTAAATCTTAACGATCAATGCAAAGGGTGTCGTCATAAGTCACCTGCATTGTTGTATCTTCGAGAAGATCCTAATCTTCTCGAAGGTACAACCCTGCAGTTGACTTGTGCCGTCAACCTTTAAATCCGCCTTGAAAAGATCTACTTACTAATAAGCGTTACGCACATTGAGTTAAATTATATTAAAAGACGTTCCCCTAAGGTTAGCCTTTCCCGATCCCTGGATTCCTCATCATAGAATGACCTTTCTCAATAAAGCTCACTACATAGAGAAGTTATTAAGGCCAAGGTCTCATCAAGGAGTTCATAGAATATGCATAATTCTAAATCAACGAAATTGGACAATAACTCATAAACTTCACACGAGATTGCCAACAGAACCCCTTTTTGGTTTATTTCAGTTCTCATTACTGAATTTATATCTTACCTATAAGTATCGAGATATAGTGATTAAGATTCCAATTACACGTTGTCCTGGTTTAATCAAGACTAGGAATTACTAATTTAATTCAGCTTGTTTAGCATTCTTCTTAGGTTTAATTTAACCCTAGTTTCCAGTAAGATAGTGATCCATATTTCAATTTAGCTTAGATAGAACACACTAGAATCGCTAAACAATCATAAGTACTCAGTCACATATTATTGCAAGTTTACATTGATAATCACAAAGGTCTCCAAATTATACAATAATAACAATTCTCTCAAGATATTTGAACCAAAGAAGGTCAAACTATCAAGATAAGAATACAAACACATAAGTAACAAATATCAATTTCCATTCCTTTCAGAACTAATCAAATACATTTTATGCATTCAGCATACTTGATACAATACTCAACGGATGAAGAACATCTTTCCTCTTATAGTACATTTAAAGAAAATCAAACTGAATTCATCATAAACCAAGTTAAACAATCTGAACATCCTGTCAGATCTGCATGCTTTTACCACTTACGGTGACCATCTGCAAAATTTGTCAACATGGGTCAGTTCGATGAACTGAGCATGATAAGCACTAACTCTTAAAACAATTGCAATCCACCAACTGTTTTCATTAAACAACCTGTTTAAATGAGATCAATTCACCAAACAAGTATACATGTTTCAGACTATGCTTTTGTAATACAAAAATGACTACAAACGTGTAACTCTATTATCGTTACAGAATAGTCCTAACTACTTCTCAAATATTCCATCAAAATATTAGGGATCAAGAAGAACGAAAGTATCCAAATCATCTATCCATCTGAATTCCAAAAACAGTAAACTTCAGACAGATCATTTCATTCAACAGTAAAAGGAATATCATAACAAATCATGATTCCATCAATATGTTAAAAACAGTTCCAACGGTTAGGTAAAAATATCGACATATATTTTCATAACAGAAGAGAAAGAAAACAAGTCATTCATATTTCCCTTCAACAAGTTCATGACTGTACCATCTCCTCAAATGGAAAGCATTCACCTTACATGCATACGAATAAGTCAGACGAGCCACAAGAAGAACCACTGTTTTGATAAAATCGAATATAACAAAACTCTGTACAGTAGCTAACATGCCAATAGTGATGACTATCTACCAAACAGACTCAGCATGACCTCCCACACGAAGCGACATACAAGAGGATATTCACTGCCATTGCCTGTTGAGGTGCAGCCGACAACTCCTAAGTTCAATCAAGCTCAAGAATGGATATCCATACAACAGAAGACGTAAACACGCCAACAATCCCTTACATCAACCTACAGCCCATGCTAGTCCCTACTAAACACAGTAAGGCTTTTCGACCCAAGGTCGAAATCAAAGAACTTCTATTATATCGCGGTCAACAATAGACTCCATGGCATTAAGCAATTTGATGTTTCCCTAAGACTATGCGAGAGATTATCATACAAAATCCGTAACATGCACAGCCTCATCAAACTGGGATAATCAGAAAGGAAACATAACATTCTGTATTCACATCTGAACGTATTCAGAATTTGAAGTATGGTATTCACGACCCATTTGTACAGAGCCACGATACTTGATATCATTCAATACTCAAGGAATCCCAACAGTGTCAAAACAACAGTATACAAGATAAATAATAGATAATGATTCTAACTGTGCCAACAATGGTAAACATTCAAATCAGGCTTATTCAAAAGCTAAAAACTGAATTTGTAACAAGGAATCCAACTGAGCCTCTTCCATATTTTTCGCTCAAGCTTACACAGAAAGGAAACGTAAAAATACACCCAAAGAGTCTGTACCAAAAATTCCTTGCAACACGAAGGTATTCATTACAAAATAACAGAGGTCGTAATACTTGTTACTCCTCCAAGACTCAGATAAAAATCAAATTACCAATATTCAAATATATATATATACGAAGTTTCAACAGTGGTCCACAATTTACGAATCATTCAATGGACTCCACAGAGTCGTTTTGAATACAATAATATATGTATATTGCATACTATCAACGGGTTGAATCCCATAACCTCAACGCAAGGGAAACACAATTTCAAAAAGGCCGCAATGAAATACTGAAACACAGCAAGTTATCCGTTCACAAATAACTTTAAATACCATAGCGAAACCCAACTAGATTCTGTAACCACCATCTATAATAACCACGACAAAACTTACAAAGAAGTCCAATAAAACTGAACATTCACACAAAAGTCCAACAGTATCTTTTCCGACAAGAATCAACAACAAGCCTCAATCAACAAGTATCAACAACAAGCTTCTACTGTAGCCTGAACCCAGCAAGAGAAGCATGCATGGGTTCTCACAGAGCAGGTCAAGTATCCTTCTCGCATACATTTCACAGACTTACGCCGGAATGCAAAACACAATAAAACAGAGCAACAGTTCGAAATACAACACACACCCATCAAGGGTTAAATTTGAAAATCGAACAGCAAGAAGATACAGTAACAAAATCACCCGTAACTTCCATAAAATCATCTAAACCCATAAATCATCTGAACAGAGTTGTTCTAATGAAATCACTTGAAAGAAAGCAAGATTTTTAAAGGTTAGGGCCTAACATGCCTGGATATTTGCTTAAAATTTCGAAGCAGACCACTGAAAGAGCTCGAACCTTCTCCTTCTTTTCCAAGTTAGATCCACCAACAAAAATTTGTTGTTTCCATGACTTATAAATTTTCCTTGCCAGAGAAAAGAGCTAGTTACACTCATACTTGCCATGCAACACCAAGAAGACTGGTGCGAAGAACTAGAGATCAGACAGAGGGAAAACCGGAGCGAAAGAAAAACCAAACAAACCATTAACTTTCCAGTTTGCATGCCTTCCCATGAAACCCGAGCTCGAAGATCGAGTTCATAAATGGCATTTACTCCCAATTTCCCACTCAATCCCCACTGCCACCGACCGCCATAGTTGGCGATGGACAAATGCACACCAAAGACCATTTCCAACTTTGGCGACCTGCCACGTCGGCTCAAGTTAGCCGTTTTAAAAACCTCCACCAAATTACCTGTCCCTCATGCTTATCCATGCATTTAATGACATAGAAACTGCCGCCCATGGTTCGCACCCTTCCATAGGTCCCCTTATTCCTTGCTCAATAGTTAGGTTAGTAACTTAGGTTAGGATTTAGGATAACACCTAGTCTAACCACTTAGCACATAGATACTAACTTAGAACATTAGCTCTTAGCCTA
Source organism: Taxus wallichiana var. yunnanensis (assembly GCA_018340775.1). Classification (NCBI taxonomy): domain Eukaryota; kingdom Viridiplantae; phylum Streptophyta; class Pinopsida; order Cupressales; family Taxaceae; genus Taxus; species Taxus wallichiana. The sequence goes on from CM031233.1 coordinate 369,752,686, forward strand.
GGTCTAGGTTAGATTAACACTAATCTAACCCCTAGGTTATAGTTTAGTTTTAGGTTACTAACCTTAATAAATCCAGTTAGGTCTAACATTTCAAATGCTCAGAAAAAGAACCTACAACATACATTCTCGAACAGGGTTCACTCCTGTACTGCCATTAGGCTACAGAATTATATGTAACTGAATTATTACCTGGTCCGCGATCAAGACCTTCCAGATATATCACGATATCGGGAACCAATCCATTTAACACGATCAGCCTGAGTTATACTCCGGACTAGCTTATTCAATGCATCCAGACCTTGCAACCTGCGTAAGGTCTATAATTTTAATTCATCACGAATAAACTTAAAGCACCACTTGGATCAATACCACTGATCCAAGGCTAGGTCTTATAGATGGATAACTCCATAATTCATTAGAGGTCGATTAAACTCGGGTGTAAAATGAAAGAAATAAAAGAGTCCAATCACATTACGGCTCGGTCAAAGATCTCGCAATCTATAAAGAAGATACAAAGTACATATCAAGCATGACTTCTCAATCAAAGGAACACATCCTTTTTACAAAAGAAATCACATATCAACACTTGTATGCTGGAGGAAGTAACAGCAGTTTAGGGTATTACATTCATACTCAGAAATATTGTTGGTGCATTCAAAGTCTAGTTTGAAAGAAAAAGGCATGGGTTATCCATCTAGAGGAATGAGGATAATACAATCCCCACCCCCACACTAACACTTGGAACCATCAAAGAATAATGTCATTTGGTAAGGGGTTCGTCCGGGAAAGAGTATCAATTGACTCATCAGGAAAGTCAAAATTAGAGGATTAATCCTTGGAAATAGGTGCATCGGCTAGTTGGTCAGTGATAACTTAGCCCTTGATAGACTTTTTATGAATGAATTCGAGGTCAAGATCAGCTAAAAGCATAATCCATCATACGACACACTGATTTTGATAAGGTTTGGCATACATAAAGTGTAAGGGATCGGTGTTGGTCACGACATAGGCTTGCGGTTGAGTAGGTAATGGCGGAGTTTGGTGGCAACAAAAAATAAGGCTAAGTAAAGTTTTTTTGGATGGTTATATCAGGTTTCATAGTCCAAAAGAGTATGGCTTATGTTATAAACCACTTGCTCCCTGTCTTGTTCATCATGATGAGCAAACATGCCTCCCAAGGAATGATTGGTAGCTGATATGTATAGGTAAAAGGGTTGATCGTCTTTAGGTGGAGTGAGTACAAGTGGTTGGAGAAGGTATTGTTTTAGTGCCTTAAAAGCTTTGTGATAGTCATCATCCCATTTAAAGGAGACATCCTTCCTAAGAAGATGATGAAATTGTTGACACTTGATCGAGATAATTGTGAAATGAAATGGTGAATGGACTATAATTTAATTTGTAGGCTACAAAGATGGCAAAGGTTAGTAGGCGAGAGGAATTTCAAGGATGGCCTTGAATTTAGCAGGGTCAACTTCTATAACATGGAGGGAAACAATAAATCCCAGGAGCTTTCTGAAAGAACCGTGAAGACTCACATTTTAGGTGAAGGTGGATGTAATATTTAATGAGGAGGTCAAAGATGGTTTTGAGGACATTGAGGTGCTCGGTGTGATGTTTATATTTGGCCAAGAGATCATCCACATAATCTTCTAATATACAATGCATGATATCATAGAAGATGTAATTCATAGCACACTAATATGTATAGCAAGAACATTTTAAGGCCAAAAGGCACGAATCAATAGCAAAAAGGTTCCCAAGGGGTGATGAAGGTGGTCTTGTGTTGATCTTACAGGGCAAGAAAATTTTGGTATAACTGAGAATCCATCCATGAGTGAGAGCATCTCATGACCAAAGTGGTGAGGTCAACCAGTTATTGATCAATATTGGGTAAGGGAAAGTCATCTTTCAAGAAGGCTAGGTTGAGGTCACGGAAGTTCATGAAAATGTAGAGTCCCCTGTTGCTTTAGTAATAGGGACAATTTTAGAAATCAATGAGGATAATTAATGGGTAAGATGAAGGAAGCGAAAGAAGGCAATGAAGTTCATCTTTGTGAGAAGAGCAATGCAAGGGTGAATTTTTCTCATCTTTTGTTTGATAGGTTTGGCATCGGGAACGAGTGATTACAATATTGTGGACCACTATGGTGGGGTAAATACTAGGAATGTATACATAAGACCAATCAAAGTGTGGCTATGATCTCAGAGAAAAGAATTGATGGCATCTTGTTTAACAACATCTAAAGATTGTCGATCTTTAGGATGTGTGGGTCATCCTAAGTATGAATGTTGATCTCGATAGTCAATTCATTCAACATGGTTTGCATCTCGAGAGGGTAATGGCCGATGTATATATGAGTCTTCTACACCAAGGTAGGTGAGTATGGATTCATCATCCCGACATTCAATAACCTTAATTGTAGGTGTGTCATCATCGATCATCTCGGGATACGAGGAATGGAAGAGTGGAAGGGGCCTTGCCTTTGCATTGAGAAGTCAAAGGCACCAAGGAAATGGTGTTTATGAAAAAAAAGTTAGGGGGATAGATTCGGGATCCATCGACTCCTTTGGTGAGGGTGGCGATGAAGGTGGAGTGGGTGAAGTTGGTGATGAAGACAAAGGTAGAGAAGGGCTAGGGTCCTCAATGAGTTCAATGCGGGCACTGTCTCAGTAGGATGTTTGGAGAAGATGATATCACTATGGTTGTTATGTTTGTGGGTGGTATATGGAATAATAGTATGGTAGCCTTGCTCATCAAATCCAAAACCAAAACCATTCCACACATAGTGGTGTAGGAAGGTGTGGGCGAAATGGTGATTGGTAAGTGATTGGAAGTCAACGAGAAAATGGGTGGGTTTATGATGGTGGTTCAGGTGTGTAAGTGGTAGTATCAAGTCCCCCATAGGTGAGACTAGTACGAAGATGAGGAGGACCATAAAGGAGGCGTTCTCCTATACGGTGATCATAGCGAGGGTGTTGGTGAAGGCTTGCATACTTGTGCAAAGTAAGGAATGTGTTGACACTATATAGGTAGTACTCCCCTAGAGTGAGGTATTGAAAAACACCTTCCAAGGGGTCAATGGTTGGTATGTAGGTAGCTGGAATGGATGATGTGTTGGAGGTCGATGCAGAGGTGGAGTTAATAGATTGGGAAGCTAATGGGTCATCATGGAGGTTATAGTAGTGGTAGGAATGGAGGAGGTATGTGTGGTGAAAGCAGTGGCTATACTAGTAGGTGGAGGTGTAGGTGAAGCGGTATTGGTTGTGGAGGTAGACGGCTTGACAGGTATGAGCACATCATTAGGTCGGTAAAGCATGTTGCATGTTTTGAAAGGTGATGGGTTAGCTAGAATGGTATAAGTGTGTCCTTCATGTTCAAACTTTACACAACAATGCAAAGTGGAAGGAACGTAACCCATGACATAGATCCAGGGTCTACCAAGCAACAAGTTATATTGGAATTCCCCCTCCAAAATGTAAAACAATTTTGGAATAGTACGGGGGCCCACGCGAATGTGAAGGATGACAGTTCCTAGTGTGGAGGTGATAGCATCATTGAATGAAAGCAACATGACCAGATGTTTATGCATGTAATTGTCAGGTATGTGCATTTGATAAAATGCATGGGATGAACCGATGTTAATGCTAGTTCCTCCATCAATCATCACATGACATACTTGTATGTCATCAATCTAGATGGAGATGAAGAGGGATAGGTCGGGTCATCATTTTGGTGTGGCGCAATCTCTTCCTCACGAGAAGCTAAGGGAGACCACTTGGTGAACAAGATGGGGTGAATACGAAGGTGGTAATTTGGTAAGAGAGGCCACATGATGGGGTGTGATAATGGAGGCTACTCGATGTAGGGTTATTGGGTAAAACCTCAATAGATTGAAGAACCTCTATGAGGGCTTGATGATGGGATTTTGAGGTTTGGATGAGGTCATATAAGGACATTTTGATGGGAGATTGGTGTAATTTTTGAGTATGGTGCGATGTGTGATGCCATTAGAAATGGGGTACGTGGGGCCATTGATAGTTATTTGAGGTATGGGTGAAGATGGTATGTTGGGTATAAGATTGGTTGGTAGGTCGGTGGCATGTTCTTTTCCCTTTTGCGCACATGTACTAATGTGTATCATGTTGATTTGAGGAGTTGGAAAATGGAGAAGGTGTAGGATGAGTGGTATAACGACACAAAGGGAAAAAAACCTATTGGAGGAGAAAATTCTTGTGAGGTGAGCTAGGTGCAATGACATTAGGGTTATGGCATGGTAAGTTCTCTTATTCAAACCATGTTAATTTCAAATCTTGAGGATGGCTCTAGGAGTGGTGAGCGTGGAGGTTGTGGTTATTGAGTGGGCGTGTGTGAATGGGTGTCGGTGAAAAAGATCCTCATCAAGAAGGTCATCATCATCAAAGTTGGTTTCTGGTTGACATAATTGGATAAGGATGGTTTTCAAGGCCTTACAGTTCTCCACATCATGTCATGAGACACGATGGTATGCACAAATTTTAGTATCATCAAACCCTTTTTGCTTGGGCTTGAGAGGGTTGTAAGGTCGGAGTGGTGGTAATGTGATAACAAAGGTCTCGAGGAGGTTGGCTAAAATTTGGGCATAGGATCCTCGCTAGTGGATAACAATGGGAAGTGAACGTGGGTTTGGGTGTAGGTGTGGTTGATTGTCAAGGAACTATTTTTGGAAGAGGAGGAATGGGTTGAGCTATGGATTTAGGTTCTAGTGTGGTTTTAGGTATCAGTCATGTTTATCTGGGTAGGGTACAATAGATGAACATGTAGGAGGGTGTGTGGTTGTTTTGACTACCTTATTGTGGGGTAGTGGGGTTTTTTTTTAGGTTGCACTTTCTTGGGTTAAGGTGATGTGGGTGTACAAGGTCTAGAAGGAAAAGTAGATGGAGGAATAGGGTGAGTTACCCACAGGGGATAACAAGGGTGTTGTGAAGGTAGATGACATGGGTTGTACTTGGGGTGTGATAGACAATGACCGAAGTGTAGTGGGTAGTGAAGAAATAGTTGAGGATATTGGGGGTATTGGTGGTAAAAATAATGTAGGTGTAGGTGTAAGTCGTGTTGTGCACTTGGGTAGGTTAGAGGTTTTGAGAAAGGAATGGGTTGTTTTGTTATTGGTTTATGGATGGGTGAAGGTCGCTTGACCATGTTGGGTAGGCGAGGTCTTAAGACGAGTATGAGACAAGTGCATGGGTGATTGGTGTAGTCGAGGTATGATGTCGATGAGTTTTTTTCTTTGGTTTGGGTTTGAGTGGGTGTGGTATTGACGTTGGAGGATGTAGCTAAATTCAGTTTAATAGGTAGATGAGTAAGGCTAGTGGCGGGGTGACCCCTAAAGTGATAATAGGTTTAGTTGAGGTAAATGTTGTAGGTGTGGGTTTAGGTTTAGATGTAGGTTGGATTATGGGTAAGGGTGTGATTTGACCACAAACAACCATCATGGAAGGGGTTACAACAAAGGTGGTTGTATTTTGTTTGATTGGTTAAAATGTGTTTGGGTATATAGTGGAGGTATCGGCGAGGATCTCTACATCTATGTTGAGACGGGGAGTAAGAGGCGACCCCATAGTAAAGCCCTATCCACATAATCTAAGTGATCATCCAAATGTGAGAATGACACATCTGTAGGTGGAATTTGTGAGGACCTAATGGAAATTACCGTAAAATTTGTCTTAGAGATAGGGATTTGGGTAGCTTCAACTTCCGTGGGTAAGAGAGCTAAAAGTAGGTCTATTGGATTTTGAGTAGTGGATGGAGAATGCTCACCAAGAGGTAAAGGTATCTCAACCTGGGTTGATGATAGATGGAGGAGATAGGAGATCCTTTATAAGTGGAGGAATAGATGGGCATGCCTCTATGGGTGGAGGATGTAATTGGTACTCCTCTGTGGGTGGAGGAGATAATGGGAGCTCCTCATGGGTGGAGGAGGTATTGTAGGTAAAGGTTCTCTAAGTGGTGAAGCTAGGGATGAGATGGGCTCAATGTTAGCGGAAGACCCATCCGTTGGTGATGAATGAGATGCAATGTGTTCCTCTATTGGTGAAGGAATAGAGAGGTTGGTTCCAATGTGGAAGGAGGATTTCAGGCTAGAATATCCTCTATGAAAGGAATATGGGGTAATTGGGGAGGGACATGTAACTCGTTAAAGATACCGTGAACCTCGCGAGGTATGGGTATCATGAGTTGATGTCTCACCAGTTTGATTGGATGAAGGGGCATGGTTGGGAAATGGTTTTTTGAATATTTGTAGATTTTGGTTGGGGGTGGTGTTGGGATTATCCATAGTTAAATCACCTTTCTCGAGCATTTCTTGGACAATATTTTTGAAAGTGATGTAGTTACCGTCACTATGACCCTTTACTCGATTATAGTTATAGAAATAATGTTCTTTATACCATGTGGGCATGAGGGGAGCAGGTCAAAACCAGTGTGTGGTTTTATAGGTGGAAGGGTGATGGCTCCAGCTTTGATAAGATTTTCTAAGATAGAAGAGTAAGGTTCCCCAATTGGGGTATATTTTTGTTGCTCTCGTCTAAATTGAAAAGTTTGGACAGGTGAGATATTAGATGAGGGTGTAGCCTGATTTGATAGATGAGCTGGGCTGGCCTTGAGTACCACTACATTAATGGTTCCCTTAGCTTTTGAATAATTAGTTTGTGGTTTGGAAGAAGAAGAGGTATCATTCGACTTGAATGCCAAATTCTTATTGCGTAATTGGATTTTCTTCTCTTTGATGGCCCGAATCTCTAACTTTCATTCCATAGTGAATGCCTCATCAAATGTTTGGAAGGTTTAGACCTACAAGGTTGGGAGATATGTCTAGCACAAGCCTATGTGACGATCATGATGAGTTCGGTTTGTGGCGGTTGGAAGGTAAGTTGATTGATCAAGCTACGCCAGTGAGTGAAAAAATCTATGATAGATTCGTCCTCATACTGATGTGTGGAATATAGATCAGTCATGGTAACCTTCTTGATGATATTGATAGAGAAATGATCCAAGAAGGCTTGGGCTACCTAATTGAATGAGAATATAGAGTGTTTAGGTAACCCACTATACCAATCTAATGTAGGTCTAGTGAGGGACATGGGAAAGGTTCTCAAAAGCAAAGCATCATAATGAGTGATTAGATAACAACCGTGTTTGAATGACCGCAAATATTGATGTGGGTCTTCTTTGCTATTAAAATGATTGAATTTAGGCATTTCCTAATGCACAGGGTATGAACGGATAGGAATGGATGGGTGAATAGGCTCGTTGCAAATCTCGTTGTAGGTGAGAGTGTTGTGGGAGCCAAAAATTGATGCCTCCAATGTCTGCATCTTGTCCAACATCAATTTAATTAGGTTGTTGGTGGGTTGTGATGATTGGATGCCTCCTGTAGCATGAGAAGGTTGGTTTTGGGCATATAATAGGGGTGGCACTCCAGTGTATGGGGCTGCCATGTAGGGTGGTGGAGAAGAAGGCAGTGAAATAGGGGGTACGTACCTGGAATGAATAATGGATGAAATAGGAGGTTGTTGGTAGTATGTATATGGGGGTGGAAGGGTCATGGTAACCCTAGTGGTAATAGGGGCTAATGATTTTGGAATAGAAAGAACCATGTTTTGAAATGGGGTAGGAGTCATCGACACTGGAGGTGGTAATGTAGCTATAGGTATGTGTGAGACATTAGGGGTAGATGAGGTTGTGTTTAGGGTAGTTGTCGAGGGTATGGTGGATGTAATGGGGGCCAAGGAGGTAATGATATGTGATCCATGCGATTATAGGACCTAATTGTGAAATGACTGGGGGTAAGGTGGATGCAAGTAGCATGGAGCCAGATGGGGCTGATGCGGGAGTGGGTGTAAGAGTCGAGGGTATAGATACAAGCATGTCATAAATCAACTGACATGAGGCATCTTGAGTGGATGAGTGGGAAAGGTAAAACTACAAGGCGGAAGGGTTCTAGTCAAGGAGTCGTGTAAACTCCTCATCTTTGGTAGCGATAGTAATAGGCTGGATGGGATCCATGGCTGGTGATAAAATAGAAGGTGGTGAAGGACTAGGTGGGAGTGGTTGACAATTGGCATGAAATACGAGGGCGCTTGCTTGTCTTCGGGTCAACACCATGTGAACTAGTACTAATCAGGTAGGGATTCTTCTCTACAAATGACACAGAGAACAATAGGGAAAGGTGAATCGGTGACAAAAATAGATTAAGTACCAAATGGTGGCTGGAATGTAAAGCAGGATAACCAATGCTTTGGTTAGATCAAATCAACGTCGGTGAGGATAACCACTTCCAGTCACTATAGAAAATGGACAGTGAATAAATAGTAAGGATGAAGGTAAAATATGACAGTAAGCCAAATCGAGGATGCTTAAAACATCAATGGGAATAAGGATAGTGAAAGAGACCTGTGAAAAGTGGTAGAAAGTGAAGTAAAATGTCCTTTTGAGTAATTTTAGCAAAAGGACACGAAATCGATGTCGGTTGGGTGTAACTAATGGCGGTCGAGGAGGTAACCGATGACGATTACTATGAAATTGAAATAGTGATGAAAGAAAGTGGTTGTGAATTAAAATCGATGTATAGGAGAATGTTGAGTGTTGGGAGACCACAGAGATCAGATCGATTAAGAACTCCTTTTTGCGGGAAGGACTAATGAATAAGAATGCAAGACCACCAGATTATAGTTAGACAATAAATGAGGGAACTGCCTTGGGCCCAGGAAATATTAGACTTCCTTTCGAAGGTGGTCAGTTCCCCTTTCAATACGAATTAACACAAATGATAACAAAGAAGTTATTGTGAAATTATGATTTAGTTACCTCGTTAAAAAGCAATAGAGGAAAGGTTGGTTTTGGTTTGAGTCATAGTGACCGATGCCAGTCACTGTATAACCGACTGTGGTTATAACACCGGTACCGGTTGCTGATAACCGATATCGGTAGGGGCAGTGATTTAGGGGCTTTCAATGAAGGTTGGCTGTAAGGTGGTTATGGTGTTTATAAGGTTGGTAAATGATCAGGGGTAGGAAATAGGGTGATGGAGAAGACTCAGAGAGTGTGGGAGCTGTTCTTGGGGCAATGTAAGGGTAGAGGAATGAAAGTTAGATGTAGGGTGCTATCGGGTAGTAGATCTAGGAGTGAGCTTATAATTACTATGAATCAGAAGTTCAAGAAATGGTATTTAAAAATGTACAAGACACTACTTACTAGTTCCTGATGAAGGTACAGCTCCAAGGACTGTGATGACGAAGACAAGGCTTAGGTGGGATGATCTGACAATCAAAAGTGAGCTTATCTTCTCTCCCAATGCTTGGATGAGTGTCGTTGTGCTCTAGTTACTCAGTTGCAGTCTTGGGCTCGATGTCCTTCTCTGCAAACTCTTCTCTTTCCTTCACTTGTCTCTGTCTGCAAAGTGAATTCTGGATCTTTCAAATGAATTCCGATCCCTTGTTTTTGGTTGGGGAAGGTCATTTACAGGGAACCGATGGCGGTTACGTAACCGACGGTGGTCGAGTAGGAACCGATGTCGGTTAAGTCAAAGTGGGCTATTTTTAGTAAAATAGCCAACTTTCCCTCCTTTTCTCCCGAGGGATTAGTTGTGGGCTTGGTCAAGTCATTATTAGGTTGGTTTTGGTGTGGGTGAGGAGTAATTAGTCATGGGTGTGGATGTAGACCAAGTTATAGGTCTTAATTAGGTTAGTTTAGGGTTAGGGCTAGGTCATGATGAGGTGGCGAAATGAGGTGGCAGGTTTGGAGATGTGGATTTATTAATTATAAGGTAATTAATAAATAATTGTGTAAGGTTTAGGTGGTGAGGTTAGGTTGCGAATATGAGATGCGGGGCACAGGGTGTCGTAAGACACAAATTTGGTGTCTACATTAGCCCCTTGTTGTCGTGTAGCTTGTCTTGTAAAGCTGCACTAACAATAATAAGAAGTGGTTACTCCCGTTAAGGGTATAGGTAATCCCCCTCAAATCTATCATAGATTGAGGTGACGTGAAATCAGGGATAGGGTTGATAAAGGGTGAATGGTGTTGAGATGATGGTAAGATGGTGGGGTAAGTTCAAGGAAGCAGATGCACGTTGAAATGCAGTAGTGCGACCAGGGTACATGATTTGAAGAGCAAACAAGCAATTCATAGGCAAAGGTCGATAGTTTATCCAAACAAGGGTGATATAATCCTGGTATCCAAGGCATAGGAAGTAGCTCCAGGGGATATAACGGGTAAGGTACAGGAATGTTTAGGCATGTTCGGCAGTACCAAATGGTTGGTTTGGTTGAGATAAACGTCACGGTCTCGGTCTAGGAAAAGTTGGTCGGCTGATCAATTCAAGTATCCTAATCATGCTAAAAACACGAACAGGTGAGTGCGATTGAACAAAAAGCTACATGATGGGTGGATAAAATCGTAATTTGCGGGTCTTGGTCGAGGTACTTAATTGGTGTGCCTTGGGTCGGGCCGATTGATTAGTGAGGGCCTTGGGTCGGGCCTGATTGGTTGGGTGCGGCCTTGGGTCGATTGATTGATTAGTCAGGCCATGGGTGGTGTGGCCTGGGATTGGTTGGTTGGTTGCGCCTTGGGTCGGGCCTCGATTGGTTGGTTGCATGGCCTTGGGTCGGGGCCCGATTGGTTGGTTGGTTGGGAGATTTGGGTCAGGCTTGATTGGTTGGTTGTGGCTTTGGGTCAGGCCGATTGGTTGGTTGCGGCTTTGGTCGGGCCGATTGGTTGGAATTGGTCGATTGGTTGGTTGCCGATTGGTTGGTCATGGCCTTGGTCGCGTGGGCCGATTGGTTGGTGCGGCCGCGGCCTTGGGGGCCGATTGAAGTCAAAATAAGGCTAGTCAGCAAAGCCGGGGGTAGGTGATGGGAAAAAGTGGAGATTGGTGGATTAGGGTGGGAGTTAGGTTAAGGAAGTAGGTAACCGATATCGGTTATGTGTGACCGATATCGGTTACAAGACCGATACCGGTATTCTAGGGCGCGAAATAACCGGTATCGGTTATAGGTCAAAACCTATAAAAAGAAAAATACGGCATGTCATTGTCACTTTGTGAAGTTGAGTGCTTATTTTTGTCTTGTCTGAGGTGTTAATTGATTGTGTTGAGTTTGTGGGCTGAGGTGGCACTAGTGGAGTGGAGGAGTGAGTTATTGGTAGGCCCCAGCGATCAGGAGGCAGAGTTTGATTGGTTGAGGACCTTGCTGAGGAGATTTGGAGCCATGGCACAGCCCGGAGGAGCAGGAGGTGCTGGAGGAGCTGGACCACCGCCACCTATCCCACCACGATGACGTGTAGTCATACCGGTAGGCTCTGAACCCCGACTTATGTGAAGTTAATGAATTTAACTAGGATGTGGGTTTTGGGGTAGGAATCCAAAATTTAATAAAATAATGAATAAATGAAGGTAAATTGTAAAATGGAGTGGGTAGGAATGTTAGGTAGGCCAAAACGGCAGGGTGGGTAAGTTTTTAGGTCTTTCTTGTGGGTAAATGGGTAGAAATAGGTAAAAAGGGTTTTGGGGGCGTTTTGGGTTCGGCTCTAGAATTTGACAGTGACCGATGTCGGTCACTAGGCGACCGGCATCGGTCACAGAATAGTCTAATTGCTGTGTCTATAGACCGGCGTCGGTCATATGTCGACCGGCGTTGGTACATACAATGTGATTTGGGGACCGATGGCGGTCGAGGGTGACCGGTACCGGTCATCATGGGTAGGAGTCAGGGTTGTGAAATTTGTGGTGTTTGTTTGTTGTAGGTGGTAGGATAGAGTTTTTTTTTGGGGGTGAAGGGGGAGGAGGTAGAGTTGATAGGAAAGGTGATTGGGGTGGGGGGAATTGGGTTGTTGGGGGCCGGGTCGGGTAGGATAGATTATGTGTTGTGTATGAAGTAGGAGGTGTTAAATTGGCAGGGGTATGGTTAGATGGCTAGAGTAGACCGGGGTGGTTGGTAGGGTGTGAGATAATTAAAGGGGATATCGTAGATGTATAGGGTAAGATAAGTGGGTGCAGATGTGTGTATAGAGTCGGGTTGTGGTTGGGTGGGTAAGTGGGTATAGATGGTTAAGGTAGTTGTTTTTGTAAAGGGTAGGCCTGATGAAGTGGGTTGTTTTTGCAGGCACGCCAGCAGCTGACGATGCGGGATCGGATGCCACCTCTATTGGGGTGGATGCGGCCACATGTGACTGTAGCGCAGTGGGCCATCATGCGAGAGGTTGGGCTTGGTGGAGTCCAGAGGTATAGGGCTGTGGATAGGGACCACAGCCTGATGGTTGCCCTCATCGAGAGATGGGATCCGGTAACCAATGTCTTCCATCTCCCTACTGGAGAGATGACTATCACATTAGAGGATGTGTATCGCATCCTGAGACTACCGATCATAGGTGAGGTAGTGTTCTAGGTGGATGCGGAGACAAGATGGACAGCATCCTGCAGGTATTTGGGGATGCAGCCCCATTGCTTACATATCACAGCGCGAGCATTGGCTACGGTGATATGTATCGCGCACACCGACAGGAGACACGGCTTGCCATGTTGATGATGATTGGTATCACCTGCTTCCCTCCCTGACTCAGAGGGAGGCCACTTCCCATGGGCTTTGATGGGAGTATTGCATGAGATGGTGGAGGAGCATACCTGCTATGCCTAGGCACCAGTGTATCTGGTGTAATCTATATAGAGAGCTCTGGGGTTATCGCCGTATGAGGTGATTTGGTATATGTTTGACATTTTTGTTACACTGCTGGGCCTACGAGCATATATCATCCGTATATGACCAGTAGGGTTGCCCCAGCAGCCAGGGCCACAGGTAGTTTACAGATATGGATTTCAGAGGTGGTTGGGGGGTCGTGGGGCCAGCCAGCAAAGATGATGATGCAGGGTGAGATGTGGCATACTACCGGCATATGTTAGAGGGCCTGACCGCACTCGATATTATATGGAGGCCCTACAGAGGCCATCAGCCCCGAGGAGGAGCCGCGCAGCTGTGCAGCTACGATGGATCCAGTACATCTTCTAGATAGTGGGACGGAGACCCGGGGAGTATGAGTGGATTCCCCTGGAGAGGGTGTGACGACAGATGGGCTTATGGCAGGATGAGCCACCTCCCTTCTCACAGTATCGGAGGGAGGATGTAGAGGCACCATTGCCTGCACCGCAGCCATTTGACCCAGTCTGGGTAGTAGAGAGACCGGCTGATGATACAGTGGATGATGCCAGAGTGACAGGTGCATTTTTGGTGTGGTGGGCAAGGGCAGAGGGCAGCCATGAGAGCACAACCCGCACAGCCAGATTTGGTGGCTGTGATAGCGGAGAGGGACCATCTCTTGGGCCAGGTGTAGCTATTACAGGGGCAGCTTGCTGCTGCACAGGCATAGATTGGGGTGCTACAGGGGTAGTTAGCCCAGCGTGCATGCACAGCACACAGCACAGCACAGCACCGCAAACACGGCCACAGCAGCAGCACGAGCACATGGCACCGCCTCAGCACAAAGCGCAGGCACAGGCAGGCAGGTGTACCGGCAGGTCAAGGGCCACTTCTATTAGGAGCCGGGGACCAGCCCCACCAGCCATGGTGGCATGGGCCCGCTATATGGAGGTGAGAGCGGAGGCCCGGTATTATCAGGATGTGCTAGATGGTACCGGGGCCGACTATCAGCCATATGTAGCGCACAGAGCCGAGACGTCCTGAGTCATAGGTCACAGGGGGCGCAGCCACAGCCGGTGGCTCCGTGATGGGTAGGAGGTGAGAGCCAGCACAGGGGCCAGTGGGGGATGGGTAGAGGGTGGTGGAGAGAGCTGAGACATCCTAGGAGTGGATATGGGTTGTTGTTATTGGATATAGACACCGGTCTGTGAACCGAGTATATATATAGAGGCCTGCGTGCCCACATAGGATTTATTTATTCATTTTTGTTGTATATACCGGCCTGCGAGCTGAGTACATTTTGTATAGTTGATACCGGCCTGCGAGCCGAGTATATTTTTGACATGAGAGACCGGCCTGCGAGCCGAGTCGAGATTTTGACAGAGACAGCGGCCTGCGTGCCGGCTTTGTATTTTTAGATCACAGAGGCCCCATACAGGGTAGTTTGTATATTTTGACATTGAGTTGATGATGATATATATAGATGAGTTTGATCCACATGGTGTGTAAATTTTTTTTGATTTGATGCATATATTAGAATGTCTCATGTGTTTTGTCGATGGTATTGAAATTTAATGTATATAGATGATGTTGATGAAATTTTGATGATATGTATATGTGTTGATGGTATTCTGATGATAAATATTGATAACGATGTCGTTATGTAGGGAAAAGAGGCGGGCGCCACCAAAAATTTGCTAAAAAACAAAGAAAAGGCCTAGGTTTAAGCAAAAGGAGACATGTGACCGATATCGGTTAGCTAACCGATGTCGGTAGCTATATGACCGATACCGGTTAGGTAACCGATATCGGTTATGCCAAAACGAGTTTTTCTAAAAATAGAAAAGCTTGGGAGGCAACTTAAGTTCATATTTTTAGAGTCATGCAACAAGTTAAATACGAGAATGCGTTGTTGATGACTTATACAGGTAATTGCATGGGAGAATTGAGTGATAAGGAGGAAAGAGACAGGTAAAGTGATTGTGGGCTGAGATTAAGAAGGTAGAAAGGCAAGTTATATTGAAGAGGGTGGTGAACATGGCTGAACAAGGAGAAGCATCCAGCGGGTAGAGACGAGAGGGAAGACAGGTTCCACCTCAAGCTGCTGCATCCCAAGAGGTAAAATTTTTGGTTGGAATTCAACTCTTGCATGTTTTATGAATAGGATGAGAGAAGGTAAGTGGGTAGAGATGAAAAATAAAAGGTGATAGGCAAGGGTTTGGGATGGGGTGAGTGTTATGGGGTAGGTAAGCAGGGGTTTCGGGTATGTTTGTAGGTACAGAGAGGGGTAAATGAGCAAATAATTATCGTAGGTGGTGTTTTTAAGTAGGCTGTATAGAATTGACAGTGACCGATATCATTTAGAGATAACCGGTATCGGTTAGATAACCGGTATCAGTTATCTATAACCGATATTGGTTACTGTATGAAATTCTAGAATGTGATAAAAAACACTTGGGGATTTGATTTATTGAATTGTTGTTTGTTGATTTGATGTATGCAGGCAGAGGCAGGGTTGAGGATGAATGATAGGGTGCCAGCTTTGTTGTCACGAGTCGAGCGGATGTAACACCAGCTGAGTGGGCATTGATAAACCATGTGGGGTTAAGTGGAATCCGCTATTATTCATGAATCACACGCAATCATGCTATGTTGCAGGCGTTGATTGAGAGATGGAATCTAGAAAAGAATACCTTCTATCTGCCAACAGGGGAGATGACAGTGACGTTGGAAGATGTGTTTCAAATTTTGAGGCTCCCAATTACAGGAAGACCAGTGTATCAGGCAGGGCCTAACGTGGCGCGGGGAGTGATAACAGTAGTATTTGGTCCAGCTGCACGAGAATTGACACAACGAGGTTTGACATTCACTTATGGTATAATGTTTGCAGCACACCCTGAGGCAACAAGGTTGGCAGTGGTATTAATGATAGCGGTGGGGTATTATGCATTACCGAGGGTGGATGGGGGAAGATTTCCAAAAGCATTGATGTGTATTATTTGGGAAATGATAGAAAGGAGCGTGACTTTCGCATGGGCACCCGCATATCTGGCGGAGCTATACAGGGGTTTATGGGCCTGCAGGTGAAATCACAGGACTACACTGGATTGTGTGTACTTATTACATTGTTGGGCCTATGAGCACATTGTTTGTGTGTGACCAATAGGCCGACCCATCCAGTCAGGAGAGACAGGAGTGCAGAGGTTGGGATTCAGGCGATGGGTCAGACAGAGCAAGAGGTGAGATTCGAGGCCGTGACATATGATGTCGAGTATTATAGGTAGATGTGGGAGATGGTGACGATTGTGGATATCCGTTGGAGGCCTTACGGGAACTATATGGTGATGGAGAACATAGCTGAGGATTTGAGGGGTGTAGAGTGATTAAGGTGGATCGTGGGACACAGGCCAGGTGAGTACGAGAGGATTCCTCTAGATCACGTGCGGCGACAATTTGGATTTGTTCAGGATATACCCATGGCTTATAGACCATACATGAGGATCGATGCCGAGGCATCATTCTCACCTCCCTGAAAACACCTCCAGAAGGACCAAGAAGAGACAAAAAAGCCGATCGTAGGGTAATGGATGCAGGAGTGACAGAGGCTTATAGATTATGGTGGGTAGCAGAGCTACGAGGTTCACGTGAGAGGGCCGATCATCCTGACATAGCTGTGATTACAGTGGAAAGAGATCACCTACAGGGTTTAGTTCACCAGCTTCAAACGCAGGTGAATGAGACAACAAGATTGTTAGCGGTTGCGGAGTCACGAGTGGAGAGACTAGAGGTGAGATTCCTCCACGCGAGAGGGCGTATTCATATGTTATAGGAGAGATTGGTGGATCAGTGGGAGGAACCAATAGCAGTGGCACCTTTGAGGATGGAGAGGCCAGGTGAGCGGCGTCGATGATCACGATCATCACCTGGTTCGGGATGAGGCGCAAGGGTCTAAGTGAATTTCATAGGGGTAGAAGAATAAATAAGGATGCCGACCTGTGCGTCGATGATATAGAAAATGTATTTGTTTAACATCTAAATAAAACTGAATATGTATGTTGATTTGAGTTATGATAATAATAAGAATGTTTGTGTTTTGAATGTTTGTTTTGAAAAAGGATAAAGATGAGTGTTATCAAATAGAAATACCCAAAAATATTTATATTTACAACACATGATAGGTTATGGTAGGGGATGGTCGAGCTAACCTTGGGAGACCCCATGTCTCCTAAGTGCTGCCTACATAGCCCATTGCACAAAGCAAGGAGGGGCCTCAGACCGATGTAGTTCTCCCTTAGGACCAGGGAGAGGTGAATTCAGGCAATTTGGTTGTGGTTAGGCAATTTGTTGGTTGGTAAAAATATTGATATTGGTAGGGTAATGTTGTTGGTGTTGGTAAGGTATTGGCGGTATTGGTGTAGGTATAGGTGAAGTGAAGGTTAGCTTACCCAAGCATAGGAAACCATGTCCTGATTAAGGTCAACACATAATCCTAGATTCGGGTAAAAGAGGGAAAAGTGTCCCATAGTTGGAAAGAGCTAAACAAACCACGTATTATCGTAGGATGAGCTTGAATCCCTAGGTACCTTGCATAGGTGAGAAGTCGATAGGTGAAAAGAGTTGTATAATCACAACATATCGGATATACGTCACGTCCCTTGAGTTTTGTTGTTTTGAAGAATGGTGAGATGAGGTGGATGGTATAGCTGGGGTGCAGAGAACTTGTTACAAGGTGATTATGCTGACGAAAGAGAACCAAACCTGAATAGACAAGTCCATGACTCAAAAGTGCTTTTGAATACTGCTTTTATTTTTTTTTCGAATATAGACTGATCGATGGGAAGTCTATATGGGATATGCATTTTGTTGTTCTTGAGCTCTTCACGAAGCTGATCAATGTGAGAAGCTTCGATAGGCTGACTTTTATGTATAGTTGTCCTCAAGGGAGTATCTATTTATAGTAGCGAGATGTGGCTTTGCACATAGTTGTCCTTCGAGGGAGTAGTCTATGTATAACTTTGAGGTCTAGATGTCCGTTTGGCATGAAGCATCTAGTTTTGTAGGAAGTTTGACTCAAGAATATCCCATAATTGTATAATTGAGAACGTGTTATTTTGATACTTTTAAGTCATGGACCAGACTAAAAAGGGGAAGGCATCTTTAAGAGGAGATGATGACCAAACCATGTGAGCGTGATTCTATTTTGAGATGTATGAAACAAGGTGTATGAGGTGGTAAATGAGCTCAAGGGACGAGCGCAAGGTAGATAAGAAGTGATATAATACTAAATTCAATAGTAGAATGGTCGAAGATGCAAGGCATTAAGGGGTTCAGGCTCAGGTTTACCATTGAGCGAAGCTAAACGGTAAGTGCCTGATCCGTAAGTGTGAGTGATAATGTAAGGCCCAATCCAATTTGGAGCAAATTTTCCACGCTTGCTCTTTTCTAGTTTGGTTACATGTTGATTCTCTTTGAGGACAAGATCACCAATCTTAAAGGTACGCTCATGAATTCACTTATCATAAGCACGCTTGATGCGCTTTTGATAGATTTGAAGGTGGTCAAGAGCTGTAAGACGATGCTCGTCAAGAAGCTCCAATTGGGCTAACCGCTCTTGGCGGAAATCATCATTGGTGAGAATATCCTGGAGAGATATTCTTAGGGAGGGTATTTGTATTTCGAGAGGCAAGACACCTCGGTACCATATACCAAAGAAAATGGTGTGGCATTAGTGGAGGTATGAATACTGGTACGATAAGCCCAAAGGGCAAAGGGGATGTGATCAGGCCAATTTTTCCCAGAATCGTTAACGACTTTCATGAGAATTTTGGTCAGGGTTTTGTTAGAAGATTCGGCTTGACCATTTGCTTGTGGATAGTAAGGTGATGAGAAGCTAAGTTTGATACCAAAGTTGTCACAAAGGTCTTGTAACAACTTATTTTTGAAAGATTTTCCATTATCTGTTATCAGGCGATGAGGAACACCAAAACGACAGATAATGTGATGGTTAATGAACTCTACGATTTTTTCTTTTTTGGTTGAAATGAGTGGAATGGCCTCCACCCATTTAGTGTAATATTCGGTTGTTGTGATTATCCAATGGTGACGTTGCGAAGAGGGTGGGTGAATCTCACCAATAAGGTCTAAACCCCATTGTGAGAAAGGCCAAAGATCTCGTGCGACCTGTAGCGGATGGCTAGGAGTATGTTGAAGGTTGGCATGTTGTTGACACATAACACAACACTTAACATATTCGTAGTAGTCGTTATTAAGAGTAGGCCAATAATAGCCTAGGCGAAGGATCCATTTGGCCACGGCAAGGCCACTAAAATGTCCACCACAAATTCCGTCATGGACTTGTTGGATGGTATAGGTGACCTCCGCACCGGTTAGACATCGAAGGAGGATGCCATCAAAGCCACGTTTATAGAGGAGTCCCCCCATGATGACATAATGAGAAACACTTTTAAGAAAAGCACGTTTTCCATTACTAGTAAGGTCAGGTGGGAGAACAGAGGTTGTAAGGTAGTCGTGAAATTGGTGATACCAGGTATCCTGCGAATTAGCAGATACATTATTTACCATACAAACATCCGGGACTGAGTAAGATGGGGCAAAGAGTTGTTGGACCAAGACAAATATGTCAGAGTCAGTTGGTGAGGTAGGAATTTGTGAGGCCAAGCAAGCCATAGTATCCGTAAATTTATTAGTTGAGTGGGGAATGGTTTGGATAGAATAATGAGTAAATAAGGTCAAAAGTGAGTCCACGTAATGTTTGTACTTTTGAAGTTCCTCATTTTTACATTGGTAGATGCCCATAACTTGATTGACTACTAGTTGAGAGTCACCGAAAATGTTAATAGACTTTACACCTAAGTGTAACGTAACCTGGAGACCCAAAACAAGGGCCTCGTATTCCGTTGTATTATTAGTGCAGGGGAAATCGAGCTGGAATGAAAGAGGCATAGGTTCAGCGTCAAGAGGAATGAGAACAATGCCGGCCCCTCCACCATGCTGGCATTTGGATCCATCGAAGAAGAGGGTCATTGGATACGACTCCTCACTGAGTGAAAGAGTGGCGATGAGTTCGTCAGGGAAAGTAAAATTGGTAAATTGTTCCCCAGGTAAAGGGGCTTCCGTGAGTTGGTCTGCGATAGTTTGTCCTTTGACTGATTTCTGGTGTACAAACTCAAGGTCGAGGTCGGCGAGGAGCATAAGCCATCGGGTGATGCGTTGGTTTAGATGAGGTTTGGCGTACATATAATGGATGGGGTCCGCATTGGTGATGACAAAAGTTTTGTGATTCAGGAGGTAATGTCGGAGTTTGGTTGCCACGAATGATAGGGCTAGGCACAACTTTTCTACATGTGTATACCTAGTCTCGTAATCCACAAGAGTACGACTTATGTAATAAATGGCTTGTTCTCGATGCTCGGAGTCATGATGTGTGAGCATGGCTCCTACAGCATGGTCGGTGGTAGAAAGGTAAAGGTAGAAAGGGTGATCGTCCTGAGGTGGGATAAGCATGGGTGGCTGCAAGAGATAGGCTTTAAGAGCCTCAAAGGCTTGGTGGCACTCTTTGCTCCATTGAAAGACAATGTCCTTTTTAAGGAGATGATGAAAAGGTTGACATCGATCCGAGAGTTGTGAAATGAAACGCCGGATAGATTGGAGTTTTCCCTGCAAACTACGTAATTGTTTGAGGTTAGTGGGTGGAGGCATTTCTAGGATAGCTTTGACTTTAGCTGGATCGACCTCGATGCCACACAAAGAGATGATAAAACCAAGGAGTTTTCCCGAAAGGACACCAAAGACACATTTCTTTGGTTGAAGATGAACACAGTATTGTAATAGGTGATCGAAAATAATGGTTAAAACATCGAGATGTTCACTGCGATGTTTAGATTTGCCAAGAAGATCATCGACATAATCCTCAAGGATAGTGTGCATAATGTCATGAAAAATGTAAGTCATAGCCCGCTGATAGGTTACACTAGCATTCTTAAGGCCAAAATGGCATGACATGATAGCAGAAGGTTCCCCAAGGAGTTATGAAGGTGGTTTTATGTTGATCGGCCGGGGCTACCAAAATTTGATTGTATCCCGAGAAGCCATCCATGAGAGAAAGCATCTCATGGCCTGCACAGTGAGATCAACAAGTTGATCAATACTAGGTAGGGGGAAGTCATCCTTTGGGCAAGCGAGGTTAAGGTCCCGAGAAATCCATACATATCAAAGTCCCCCGTTGCTTTAGTGACAGGTACGATGTTAGAAATCCATTGAGGATAGTCAATAGGTAAGATGAAGGAAACAGAAAGGAGTCGTTGAAGCTCTTCTTTGACCAAGAGGGCAATGCGTGGATGCATTTTTCTCAGTTTCTATTTAACTGGTTTGGAGTCGGGTTTCAGAGTAATGTTATGGACAGCGATGTCAGGATCAATTCCTGGCATGTCAGCGTAGGACCAAGCGAAAGCTTGGTTGCGGGCATGGAGGAAGGTAGTGAAGGTAGTTTGTTCTGATGCGTTAAGAGATTGTCGATCTTCACAATGTGAGGATCATCCTCTGTGTGGATGTTGATTTCTATAGTCGACTCATTCAACATGGTTTGAGTTTCAGATGGTAAGGCGCGTTGAATATAAGAGTCATCCGCACCAAGATAAGTGAGGATGGAGTCATCATCCTGGCACTCAACAACATTAATTGAAGGTGAGTCTTCTTCAATCATGTCTAGATACAGAAGGGGAAAAGAAGATGGGTCTTCATTATCACGTTGATAAGTGAGAGGACCCAGGAAGATAGCGTTTAAAAAAAAAAAAAGTTAGGAGGGATAGATTCCGGGTCTATCGACTCTGTGGGTGACGATGGCAAAATGGGTGATGATGGTTCAGAAAGGGTGACTTCGTCATCTTCCTGGATACAAATGGATATGCGGTTTCTTTGGTGTAGGTGGTTCAGAGAATCCAAGACCATGACGATCTTTGTGTTTGCGTGTAGTCACGGGAATGATCGTATGTCGGCCTTGTTCATAAAGACCAAAACCGAAGCCCTTCCAAGCACAGCGCGTCAGGAAGGTGAGGGCGAAATGACGATTAGTTAGATATTGAAAATCAGATTGGAAGGGAACCACACCAAGGGGAGGTTCAGGGGTGACAGAGGATGCGTCGACACCCCCATACGTTAGGTTGGTGCGGCAATTAGGTGGTCCGTAGGAGATTACTTCCCCCACACGACGGTCGTAGGTAGGATGCGCATGTAACTGTCCGTACTCCTGTGGGGTATGGAAAGTGTTAACGTTATATAGGTGATACTCCCCCAGTGTAAGGCATTGAAAAACATCTACCAAGGGATCTGAGGTTGGGATGTTATCCGCTGGGAAGGAAGTGGTATTTGCGGCGGCGGTTTCATTGGTTGAAGGTGTAAGTGCGGCTAAGGTGGATGGTTGAGGTGTGGTCGAAGTAGATGGTTGGGTTGGATGAATGGGTGTCTTGACTAGTACAAGTACATCATTAGGGTGATATAACATATTACAGGTTTTGAAGGGGGGAGCGTCAACTTTTACGGTGTAGGACTTCCCCTCATACTCAAATTTTATGCATCTATGTAAGGTGGAGGGAACGCATCCCATAGCCCGGATCCAAGGGCGGCCTAACAACATGTTGTATTGGAATTCTCCCTCAAGGACATAGAAGAGTTCGGGTAAGGTACGTGGCCCTACACGAATGTTAAGGATCACGGTGCCTAAAGTAGAAGTAATAGCATCATTAAATGAATGCAACATGGTGGGGTTGGCACACATGCAGCTAGAAGGGATATTCATTTGTTGGAAGGCTTTGGAAGAGATGATGTTTAGGCTAGCACCCCGTCAATCATAACACGATGTACTCGGATGTCCCGGACGTAAGCCGAGATGAAAAGAGTGGGGTCAGGATCTTCTGCACCAAAGTCGACAATTTCATCTTCGGAGAAACTGACAGCAGCGGCTTGCTGTACAGGGACAGAAGTGGTTGGGGAGGTAGGTTGTTTGGTGAGAGAAGCAACGTGATTGGGTGTTAAAATGGAGGCAACGGGAAAAGTTTCATTAGGTAGGACCTCTATCCCTTGAAGGATCTCAATGAGAGCTTGTCGATGAGATTCAGAGGTTTGAATGAGATCATACAGTGTCATTTTTATAGGTGATTGGTGAAGTTGTTTGATCATGGTACGATGGACAACTCCATTAGAGATGGGGTAGGTAGGTCCATGAATAACCACTTTAGGTGGTGGTGCGATTGGGATGGCAGACGGAGAAAGGGATGCCGCAGTGTGCTTTCTTTGGTTGTCCCCTTGTTTTTCTGACCTCGAGTAGCAATGCTAATCATGTTGATCTCGTGAACACGAGAGGAGGAAGATGGTAGGGATAAGTCATTGTCTTCGAGAGGTGGGGTTGCAATAATGATAGATCTTGGTGAGGTGGGGACAGGTGGTATAGGAGAGGGGATTGAAGCTAAAGGTTTCTCCCTTCGTAAGTTGTCTTTCTTAACCTTTCTATCGAGAGAGGTGACTGACGAAGGATGGATTTCAAAGCTTTGCATCCCTCTACATCATGTCCTGGTGTGTGGTGGTAAGCGCAGATTTTAGACTCATCATAACCTATAGGTCGAGGTTTAGATGGATCATAGGGTCTAAGTGGGGGTAGGTAAATGGTCGCATTCTCCACCAACATATCAAGGATCTTGGCGTAAGATCCTTTGAGTGGGTCAAAGTCAGAGGAAGATGAGGCTATTGATTGGGTGGGTTTTGGTAATGGTTGGGTATGGTTGGTTCGTACGGGTGGTGGTTTAGACAAGGGGTTTTGATAATTGGATTTAACTAAACGTGGCTTCTTTGGCGCAGAAGTCATGTTTAGCTGGTTAGATGAGGAGGCCATAGATGACGTGGTGGCAGGAAACAACCACGGAGAAAGAGAGACAACAAACAAATCCTTTGATGATGGAGTTTGTTTAGGGTTGATAGGTGGACAGGATACTTGGGGTGACGGTGTTGATACACCCATGGATCTCTGTATGGGTGCAGAAGGTGCAGGTCATTTTAAAGAAAACGTAGGAGGTATGATGTATTGAGGCAAGGTGGAGGGGTGAGGTCCCAATATAGAAGGTAGGTGTGACGGTGAGGGTTTTAGTTGTGACAGAGGCATAGATTGGACTTGAGGGGATTGGGTTTGTCTCCTAGGTGGATGGACGGCTTTATTTTTGGATAAATCTAACCGTTGAGGTGGGTGTGTTAGGCTAGGTATTGGTGAAGTCCCAAGCATAGGGGAAGGTTTGGTTAGGTTAATAGAGGTGGATGAGGTATTCGGTAGAGATGAGAGGGGTGAAGATGAGGACATAGGCATTTTGAGCTTTTGTAAACACCTCGGGTATATGGTAGAGGTGTCTGGATCGGTCATCTGCATTTGAGTAGAGCATGGTGTACTCAAACGCTCCCATAGGACTCACCTATCTTCTGAGGGATGACAATCTTCACGTGTGAAGAAGAAATTTTGTATGGAAGAGAGGTGGGTTGTGATTCCGGTCCATTGTGGGTGTGATACAGGGGGTAAATGAGGCACTGTATCAATGGGTGTTAAGAGGTCAATCGGTCGCTGAAAAGATTTAGGCGATGAAGAACTAATAGGTAGGAGAGCATGTTTGAGGGGATCCGTCATGATTAAGGAGTTTGGTGATGTCGGTTCGAGAGGTTTCTCTTCTAAGGATGATAGAAACAGTGGTGAGCCTTCTTCTTTTACAGCAAGAGTGACGGAAGGAGATGTTTGGGAAATAGATAAGTTAGATAACATCCACTCACAATCTTGCAGGGATGTGGTGTAAGAAGACTCATTCGTGAGAAGAGAACTCTGGGTGGTTAATTCCTTTATGGGTAAAGGAATGGCAAGGTTATCATCTTGTCTTGATGGTGGTGAAGTGGGTGTGGATCCTGCGTTAGTGATGAGGCTTGATTCAGAATTTCCTCGATAGAAGCTTTTGGTTGGGAGTCGAAAACTGCATGGATTTCATGAACACTCTCCTCGGCTAAGATATCTTGGTTTATGTTACTATTAGATGAGTGGTTTGGGAATGGTTTGTTGAAGATTTTCAAATTTCGGTTAGCAGGGGCATTAGGATTATCGAGGGTTATATCCCCTGCATCAACCATTTCCTGCACTATGTTTTTCAACATCTTGCAGTTTTCGTGACTGTGTCCCTTCACGCGGTGGAAGTTACAGAAGTCATTTTCTTTGTACCAAGAAGGTATAGCATGGGTGGAATCAAACCGGAGTGAGGTTTAACAGGAGGCAAGGTGATAGCTCCTGCTTTGAGCAATTTTTCCAAGATCACACCATAAGTTTCTCCCAAGGGAGTGTAATTGATGGGCTCGGCTTTATACTTATAGGTGGTTTTTGGCGGGGTACTAGACGGTGCTTGGGATTTGACCATCACCGTGTGTACAACTCCTTTTGATTTCGAAGCAGTCGATGCATGAGAATTGGTGGTGTTGGGTTTGTTGGTGGAGTCTTGGGTTTGGAAATTAGGGTTTTGTTGCATGCAACCTCAATTTTTCCTCCTCTAAGGCTCGAATCTCTAGTTTCGAGCCATAGTAAAGGCCTCATCAAAGGTGGAAAGTTTGAATTTGGAGGGTGGGAGAAATGTGCTTAGCGCAGGCCCGCGTAAAGAGTTCGATGAGTTCGGCTGAGGTAAGGCATAAGTGAGTTGGTTGATGAGGCCCCGCCATCGTCCAACGAAATCTGTGATAGATTCGTCTTCAAATTGTCGGATGGCATAGAGGTCGGTGATGGATACTTTCTTGGCAATATTAATGGAGAAATGATCCAAGAAAGATTGGGCTAATTGGTTAAAAGAGAAGATTGAGTGTTGGGTTAAAGCACTGTACCACTCCAAGGCGGGTCCTGATAAGGACATGGGAAAGGTGCGGAGTAGTAAGGCATCGTCATGAGCAATCAGATAGCAGGCATGTCTAAATGATCGCAAGTGTTGTTGAGGATCCTCCTTACTATTAAAACGAGTAAATTTTGGTAATTCCCATTGAGGAGGATATGAATGAAGGGGGACAGAAGGATGAATAGGCTCTCGACAAACTTGCTCGTATGTCAGGGTGCTACGGCTTCCTGAAATAGAAGCCTCCAAATTTTGCATCTTGTCCATCATTTGTTTGATTAAATCAGTGGTTGGGTAAGATGATGGTGCGGTTGTTGTAAATGGTGGAGGATTAGGCCAAGAGCCACTACTAGACAATGGTGGGGTTAAATGTTGATAAGGTATTGATGATGAATATGTTGAGGCGACCGAATAGGGATGTCCTATATAAGATGTTGAAGCCACCGGATAAGTTTGTGGAAATGAAAAGGTGGGCGGAGCTTGAGAAGGAAAGCTCATGTGGATAGGTGGCAGAGAGCAAGTTATGAAAGGGGCAGTCTGCGAGAGAGACGAGGTAGGAGCAGTCGGTGGTAATGATATGTGGGGCCCCAGATTAACCAAAGGAAAGCCAATCTATGCCGTATGAACCCCCAAAGCCACTGAGTTGGGAGACGGAGCTAAGGATGAAGAAGGTAAGGTGGAGTTATTAGGTGGGGAAGGAGCTAAGTGAGCAGCTATACTAATGGGCATACCAACGAGAAGCTGACCGTCGGGTGTACGGTCAGGGGTATGAGACAAATAATATTATACGGCACTAGGATTAGCATCCAAAAATTTGGCAAATTCCTTATCTCCTACAGGGATCTTGGGAACATCACTGGTGTCCGTAGGATTCCCCATAGGATGTGAAGGGGGTGATTCAGGAAAAGGCACGGAACAGGCATGTGAAACCATGGTTGCGGCTTGTTTCGAGTGATAACAACCATGGACAAGAGTACACAGTAGGGATTCAATCTATCAGGAATAGAAACAACAACAAAATGTTGGAATTGGTAGGTTGTTGGTTTGTCGGGAACTGTGAAAGACAGTAACCGATATCGGTCTGATAACCGATGTCGGTCGATCAGATATGTAGCAGCGTCGGTCAGTTAACCGATGTCGGTAGAATAGGACCGGTGTCGGTCACTGTGAAAGCAAAGAGAAGATGTAAGAAGCTGCTGATTTGGGGTTAACAATGCTTAGTATACCCACCAAACTATTCTGAAGTGATCACTGATACAGGTATGACAGAGAAACAAAACTAAAAACAAGCAAGATGCACAAGCAAATTAAGAGACTAACCCTAGGATTAGTTTTAATTATTGTGGGCTTATGCCTTAGACGCAAGATGATGTCAATCCTAAACAAAAGACCTAAGGGAGATGTCAAGTTTGTTTTGGCTTATAAGGTTACCTCAATCGGGCGGAGGAATACCATGGAAAAAGGGGGATGTTTGAGTTGTTGTGTTGATTATGATGTGATTTGGTATGTGTTGTGTAGTGAAAGTAAGATTAATTTCTTGTCAATACCGTGGATATCACCCCCACGTGTATGACCTGTTACTTAATCTACGTTCACTAGAATTAAAAACAGCAAGCAAGAATGTGATGCACGTGTTTTAAACCCAAATTGAAAATGATATTCGATGAAGCAAAGAAGATGACTTTCACTAATGCAAAGATGAGGAAGAAAGACAAATTCTTTTACCAAAATGACAAAATATCTTGTGAATATTTAGAAGAAGAAAATAGCAAGTATGCTCCTTATATGAAAGCAAGCAAGAATGAAAGAAACCCGAGAAAGGGTCCCACCGGGCATGCCAAAATGTTTCACGTAGAATGTTTCCATTCTTAGAATAGAGTTGCTTCTATCTTTTCATTCTCTTGAGAAACAGATAAGGGTTAGGGCTAGGAGGAATACCTGTTGAGTGTTGGGAGGGTGTGCGCGTACCGTAGAGAGAGATCAGATCGATTGCGAAGAACTCCTTTTTTTCTGGGAAGGACTACCTGTGAATAAGAATGCAAGACCACCAGATTATAGTTAGACAATAAATGAGGGAACTGCCTTGGGCCAGGAAATATTAGACTTCCTTTCGAAGGTGGTCAGTTCCCCTTTCAATATGAATTAACACAAATGATAACAAAGAAGTTATTGCGAAATTACGATTTAGTTACCTCGTTAAAAAGCAATAGAGGAAAGGCTGGTTTTGGTTTGAGTCACAGTGACCGATGTTGGTCACTGTATAACCGACT
Source organism: Taxus wallichiana var. yunnanensis (assembly GCA_018340775.1). NCBI lineage: Eukaryota > Viridiplantae > Streptophyta > Pinopsida > Cupressales > Taxaceae > Taxus > Taxus wallichiana. The sequence continues at coordinate 369,780,530 of CM031233.1, forward strand.
GCGGTTATAACACCGGTACCGGTTGCTGATAACCGATATCGGTAGGGGCAGTGATTTAGGGGCTTTCAATGAAGGTTGGCTGTAAGGCGGTTATGGTGTTTATAAGGTTGGTAAATGATCAGGGGTAGGCAATAGGGTGATGGAGAAGACTCAGAGAGTGTGGGAGCTATTCTTGGGGCAATGCAAGGGTAGAGGAATGAAAGTTAGATGTAGGGTGCTATCGGGTAGTAGATCTAGGAGTGAGCTTATAATTACTATGAATCAGAAGTTCAAGAAATGGTATTTAAAAATGTACAAGACACTACTTACTAGTTCCTGATGAAGGTACAACTCCAAGGACTGTGATGACGAAGACAAGGCTCAGGTGGGATGATCCGACAATCAAAAGTGAGCTTATCTTCTCTCCCAATGCTTGGATGAGTGTCGTTGTGCTCTGGTTACTCAGTTGCAGTCTTGGGCTCGATGTCCTTCTCTGCAAACTCTTCTCTTTCCTTCACTTGTCTCTGTCCTGCAAAGTGAATTCGGATCTTTCAAATGAATTTTGATCCCTTGTTTTTGGTTGGGGAAGGTCATTTACAGGGAACCGATGGCGGTTATGTAACCAACGGCGGTCGAGTAGGAACCGATGTCGGTTAAGTCAAAGTGGGCTATTTTTAGTAAAATAGCCAACTTTCCCTCCTTTTCTCCCGAGGGATTAGTTGTGGGCTTGGTCAAGTCATTATTAGGTTGGTTTTGGTGCGGGTGAGGAGTAATTAGTCATGGGTGTGGATGTAGACCAAGTTATAGGTCTTAATTAGGTTAGTTTAGGGTTAGGGCTAGGTCATGATGAGGTGGCAAAATGAGGTGGCAGGTTTGGAGATGTGGATTTATTAATTATAAGGTAATTAATAAATAATTGTGTAAGGTTTAGGTGGTGAGGTTAGGTTGCGGGGCAAGGTGTCGTAAGACACAATCAATTAATGTGAGCTAAGGGAATAAATCGGAATGGAATGCACTTATTTTAAGCCCAAATCTAAATGTGAAATTGATGACACAATAAGATGAAAAGGAAGATGGATGCTCTTTCACTACAATGCAGAAAACATGAAGAAATGGTTATTTTTAATTACACCAAAAGAAACGTTTCCTTTAGAGAAAATAGAAATAAGAGGTGGGTTACCAAGGAAGAAAATTAGTGTGTACGCTTTTCAAAAGGGAAAAAAACACACAATTTTTTCCTAGGAATGAATAAAATGCAAGGAACCTCCAGATGGGTCCCACCGAGCATGCCAAAATGTTTCACCTGATTCTTAGATCGTTTCTTTGAAGTGTTGACAAAACAGATAGGGTAACGGGTGTATGAGTAATACCTATTCAAATGTTGGTTGATGGGTTGTTGTGTGCGTATGACTTCGGATCCACAACTGATCGTGAGAGCTTCCTTTTGGCTAGGAGGAACTACCTATAATGAAAACAAGACCACCAGAAGGAATTAAACAATATGGGTAGTGAACTACCTAGCGTATGCTAGATCCAGGAAGTATGATACTTCCTAGATGGCTATTAGTCCACTGTTTTAAACAATTTAATGTTGTAAACAAAGTAAATCCTATTTTTATTTAAAATGATTTAGGTATCTCACTTAAAATACCAATAATGAAAAGATCTAATCTAACAGGCTAAGATAGAATAGAATCCAAAGGTCAAATGATTGGTTCTAGGTCTCTGTAGGTTTGATAGAGGTCTCGGAGTAGATCACAGGGAATGGGGGTGAGATGAAATTTGGTGGGTAGGTCTCTGTTCTAGGATATTTGGGAAAATATAGAGACCGGTGTTGGTTAGGGGTGACTGACAGTGGTTATGTGTAACCGGTGCCGCCATCGTGAGATACGAAAATGTCATAAAACAAGTCGTGGTCTCCTTTTTTATTGCACAAAGGACGTGGTGAGTCGGGGTGAAATATTGGGTTATTGGAGAAGGATTTGGAGATATTTTAATGGGTATATAGAGGTCAAAATGTCAGGAGAAGGTCAATATGGGTCAAGATAAACAATGGATGATAAAATGGTGAAGAAATGAAATAGACCAAGAAAGTATGATGTTATACTTACTTGGATTCCATTTCTGAATTCCTATGTGTGAGGGATGGAGGTGCTGATGATGGGTTTGAAGGTTGCAAGTGATCACCAACTAAAGAAAATATTCTATATGGGCTGCATGTACACTCCTCTTTGCTTGGATAGATCAGATCATGGCTGGGATGGCTGTGCAGGAGAAGATGCTCAATCTCCTTCCTTGCATGTGAGTTTTTGCTGGAATTGGCTCTCTAAAGATGTGTTATCTCTCTGAGATGTGTTCTTGCTTGTCAAATTTCTCCCAATTTTTTCCAACCTTGATAATAAGGTTGTTTTGGGGTTAAAAGGGGTAACCGACGATGGTTCATCTTAATCGGCAGGGTTGCTAGGGGTAACCAACACGTTGGTCAAGGTGGGATTTCCTAGGTTTACTAAACTAGGGAGATCCTCCTAATTTCCTTGGATCTCATGTCGTTATCCCACTGATTAGAATGGGAGACTCTTGTGTGCATGTGGGAATGTGGTTAGATGGAATGTAGGCATTGATTTTTAGTGTTTGGGTAAGTCTTAGTTAGTTATGGAAACTTACTAAGAATAGGGCTTAGGTTGAGTTGATTTGATGAAGTGTATACATGAAGTGTATGTGTGGATATTATTTAAATAAAATATTCAAATAATAAATATAGTGAGGATAATGCATTAATTTAATTAAATTAATATTAGTGGGGGGAAGGGGGGTCATGGCTAGGTAAATGTAATAAAGGGTGCTTATTTGTCGAGGTATGAAAGGGGAGTGTGACCTTATTTTAGTGTCTACAATGATAACTCAACACATGATTTTCCAAATGTATTTTTTTTTCGATTAGTAAGATGGGTTGAAGGGACCCATACCATGTTCATAAATCTGAGGCCAAATCCTCGGGATAACAATAGGATTTATTAGCAAAAATAAAACAACTACATCCGATCACCAACTAACAAATGCATAAAGAAAACTATATACTAAACATACTTATAAGTGAATAACCCAAAATTACTTCCCACCTTGTGATGGAAAATAATCTTCAATGTTTCTCATTTATCCCTTTTTCTTCTTCTTCTTTACTTCTAACCACTTGCCTTGGTTATTCGAAATAACCATTGCAAGGTCACTAAGAATTTTCAAAGTAATAAAGTTCTCTAACACGGAATCCCGGTTTGATTTCAAACTTTTAAAAATATGTCCCCTTTTCATTCCACCTATTGTCAAGTGATTTTCCTTAATTCCCTTATTTATGTCATCCTTATTTGTAACTAATTTATCCTCATATTTCAGATTACTTTGATAATCCTTAAAATTCAAAGCAAATACCAAATCTGGGTTTAAAGAACCCCATCCACAAGAAGTAGATCCATTTTTTTTGCATATTTCTAGTTTTACTGAAGGGACAAGTAACTTGTAAATGACCTAGTATTTCTACATATTCTACATCAAAATGTAATATTCTCATAGTCTATGACCTGGGTATGTTGAAGATTACCAAATTATAATATTAATTCGATCTAGTATTCCTTTGATCAAATTGAACTCAATAAAAAAACATGCATACAAACACATACCTAAATGCGTTCTATCTAGGTCTTATTTTATAAATTTACCCAAAATGTTTCTAATTTTCTATAGGGCATACCACAGATGCAAGGGGAGGGTAGAAAGCCTGACCTAGAAATGTGTTTTGGAAACTGAATAAGTATTCGAAAAAATCTAGAAACCAAGGAGTTATAAATAAACCCTGCATGTGCCCAGAACCACAAACCATCTATCAAGCAACTCGATAATCTTGATTCCCTTAAAAATACAACAAAAAATTCCTTGAAACAAAGGGATATTTCATAGTTATTGGTCTAAGTTTTGAAAACCCATTGATACAAAGACAGAGGAAGAAGGCCAAAACCAAAAATGTCTATCACGTGGCGGGTGGGCTGCGTGAGGGTTTCAAAAGCACTGTTTCAGCAGCTCTTGAATGTCTTTCAAAGAACTGTGATGTAGCCGCTAAGGAACTGGTAAAAGTGAATATTTCAGCAGCTCTGGCTACTGAATGTCTTTCAAAGAACTGTGATGTAGCCGCTAAGGAACCGATAAAAGTGAAAAATGTGATCATTGGTGACAGTTTCGGGTCTAGAGCCTGGGCGGAAGTTGTTAAGACTCCTCCTGACAAAAATGTGAGACCTCAGGCTGCATGTGATTTTAAAAGTACAAAAGATGCTAAAGGGGTGACCCACTTACAGGTGCCTGACGGATGTCTGCAAAGAGCTCTGGAGAAAACCAATCTGGCACTTGTCGGAAAATTTTTGGGATCACGACCCAATGTGGACACCATTAGGAAATGGGCCATTCGTAGATGGAAACCAAAAGGGGATTTGATAATCACCACTATGGCAAAAGGTTTTTTTTGGCCAGATTTAATCTCCAATCTGATGTTGACTCGGTCTTGTTGGGTGGTCCCTGGTGTCTGGGTAATATGGGACTATTTTTAAAAAAATGGTACCCAGGATTTAATCCATTTGTTGAAAATATTCATGCCATACCCATCTGGTGTAGACTCCCAGGGCTTCCTCTACATCTTTGGGATGATGAAATCCTCCTTCACATTGCCAAATCGATTGGTTCACCTATTGGCCTGGATGGGCCCATGAGAAATAGGTCTAGGCTGGCATTTGCTCGGTTCTGTGTCTCCATAGAAATGGATCAGGAGCTCCCGATAACATTGTTCTGCAATCCAAATTTGGAGAATGGAATCAGCAAATAGAATATGAAGCTTTCCAGTTACGATGTAGCAAATGCCACAGATTAGGGCATTTTGCCAGCAAATGTCCTGAACATACAGTTCAAAAGCTGGAAGATTTCTCAGATATTCCTGAAGATCAAGGACAGAATCAGAGAGATAAGGTGGATAAAGAGTAGATTTCTGAACCAGCTACTGGAAATAGGCGTTTGGAGAGGCATTCCAAGCTAAAAGAAAGGAAAAAAGGATTTAAGGCAAAGAGACCACCGGTTTACAGAAAACTTTGGAAACCTAAGAAGCTGATTGAGTCTCAACAAGAATTAGATCTGGGTCCGAATGAGGAAGAAAACAAAAGGGAGATGTCAGTGGATTCAATATTGAACTCTTTGACTCCAAATCCGGTAAAGCTGAACATGGAGATTGATGAAGAAAATGAAAAAGTTAACATTTCTCTCTCATACATGGAAGAAGAGGAAGACAAAATCAGTGCCCATCAAGAGCTGCTAAGGAGCAGCTCTTTGGAGAAACTAAAAATGAGACAAGAAAAAGGTAAAGAGGATCTAGAATCCATTGCACGAGATCTAAACCAAGAGAAAGAGGACACAGATGTGGAGGAGCTGACTCCTAAAATGGATAAGCAGGCTGATATTACCACAGGAAAGGAGGATGGGGAAATTACCCCAATCAGTAAGGAAAATGATTGTGATAATGATGGATTCATCTTAGTGAAAAGAAAGAAAAGAGGTTCAAAAAGCCTAGAAGAAAAGCAGCTTGGAAGCTGGGAAGCTTCCACCTCAAGAATCACAAGGGCCACTACTAGAAGAACTATAAATTTTGGAGTAACCTTTAGAAAAGGTAGGCCATCTAAGAGAGAAGCAAGAGAAAAAGAGACTGAAAAAGAAATTGCAGATGGTACACAGAGAATTCTGAGCCATCCGGAAAATGCATCTCCAAATTTTTTTAATGAAGGTTATCTCTTGGAATGTCAGAGGCCTCAATGGAGGGCCTAAGCAAAGAATGCTTAAGGAAATTAAAAGAGCAAACAAACCCAACATTCTTCTCATTCAGGAAACTAAAATGAAAAGTAAAGCAGTTGAAGACTTCAAAAGACATTTTTGGCAGAACGTTGCCTTTGCTGCTGTTGACTCTCAAGGGGCTTCTGGAGGTTTAGCAATCTTTTGGGATACAAATATGGTTGACGGTAAGGTACTCTCCTCAACCCAGAATCATTTAGCTATTATCTTTAAAAGCCTTGAAAATAATCATAGCTGGATCCTGTCTAATATTTATGCGCCCAATACTGCTACTGGTAAAAGAAGTCTATGGAAAGAGTTAACCTTGTTCCGAAGCAAGGTTGAAAACATGAACTGGTTGGTTATGGGAGACTTCAATACTCCTTTGAATCTAGGAGAAAATTTTGGAGGAAGTTCTGAATTCTCCCTTGGTATGGAAGAATTTGCAGACTTCATCTCGACTCTTAATCTTATGGACATAGAGCTTCATGGCAATCAATTTACATGGTCTAACAGAAGATTAGGAGAGAGCTTAATTCAGGTTAAACTTGACAGAGCTCTTATTTCTGCAAATTGGATCCTGGACCAGAATTTCCATCTTTCTACTCTCCCCAGAACGGGATCTGATCATAATCCAATAGTCCTCAATTTCTTCAATTGGACAAAACCTTTTCATGGTAATTTCAAATTTGAGAAAATGTGGTTCGAACATGAAGACATTCTAGACAGAATTAAAGAGTGGTGGGTTTGGGAAGGCACAGGGACGGCCCAATTCAGGCTTCTTCAGAAGTTAAAGAATGTTAAACAGAAAGTTAGAATATGGAATAAAGAGGTTTTTGGAAACATTTTTGAAAAGAAGAAAGAACTTAAGCAACAGATTAGAAGAGCTTGAGCTAAATGTCTCCATGAAAGGTATGACCCTAGAGGATCATCGTGGGAAAAAAAAACTCCTATCAGATCTACATAATATAAACAACCATGAAGAAACCTTTTGGAGAATGAAATCTAGAGCCCTTTGGCTTAAGGATGGAGACAGAAATACAAAATTCTTTCATTTGACAGCCATCAAACATAGAGCTTGTAACAGAATTTCTGAGGTTGCTAAAGGAAATGGAAACATTACTAAGGATCCTGAGGATATCAAAATAGAGGTGCTTAATTTTTACAAGAACCTCCTCACTGAAGATACCTCCTACAATGAACAAGCGGCCTCTTTCCTCTTAGACTCCATTCCTAATAATCTAATACCTGCTGAGAGATTTAAAAGTCTTTCAAAAACTGTCACCATTGAGGAATTAAAAAAGGTTGTCTTTGCTTTAGAAGGGGATAAGGCTCCAGGTCCAGATGGCTTCTCGGCTAACTTTTACCAAAGATGTTGGGAAATATGCTCTGAAGATCTCTTGAAAGCTGTTAATGAATTTTACAGAACGGGAAATCTTATTAAAGAACTAAATAATACACACATTGTGCTTGCCCGAAAAAGTTGGATGCAAAAGACTTCAAAGATTTCAGGCCTATCAGTTTGGTTAATGTCATTTATAGGATCTTCACAAAGATTCTCACCACTAGAATGCAACCTATTCTCATGGAGATCATTTCTCAACAGCAGAGCGGATTCATCCAAGGAAGAATTATCCAAGATGGAATTATCATGGTTCATGAAACTATACATTCTATGGATAAAAGTAAAAAGGTAGGGATGGCCATCAAACTTGACATGCATAAAGCTTTCGACAGAGTCTCCTAGAGATTCATGGATGAGGTCCTATCCAAATTTGGTTTTCAAAGAAAATTCAGAAAAATCATCCACTCTTGCATCTCTACCTCTAGATTCTCTGTGGTTGTTAATGGGGAACCTGTGGGTTTTTTTGCCAGTAATAGAGGTATATGGCAAGGTGACCCAATCTCCCCTCTTTTATTCATTATTATGGCTGACAGTTTAAGCAGATCTATTTCCAAAGCTATTGACATTGGCATGATAAAAGGCTTCCCTCCAACTACTGGTAATCAGATCTCCTCTCATCAGTAGTTTGTTGATGACACTTTGCTGCTTCTAATGGCTTCTATTATTGAGGCAAAGGCCATTAAAACTATCCTTAGATTTTATGAGGAAGCCTCGGGACAAAAAGTTAATTTTGACAAAAGCTCTATTTATTTCTTCAATACTCCTGAGGAGAGGCAAAGAAAGATTGCTAATATTCTAGGATGCACTATTAATTCTCTACCAGCTACTTACTTAGGGTTACCTTTAAGTACTGGCAAGATTTCAGTGGAGGTATGGAATGATCTTATTAAGAGATTTCAAAGAAAGTTGGCTGGCTGGAAAGGAGCCATTCTTTCAAGTGCAGGTAAGTGTCTTTTGGTTAAAAGCACGCTTCAAAACTTGCCTATTTACATACTGTCAATGTTCAGCATGCCTACAGCTGTGATGAACAGTATTGAGAAGATTCAAAAACACTTTCTGTGGCACGGTACTGAGGACAGATTCAGATATCATCTTGTGGCTTGGGAACAGGTTTGTAAACCTAAGAGACTAGGGGGGTTAGACATCAAAGATATCAAACATATGAGTACTGCCCTTACTGCAAAATTAGGATGGAGGCTTATAAAAGAGCACAGACCTTGGACAGAGCTGATTAAGATCAAATATCTTTCAAAACAAAACAAGATTTCCTTCATATATGATCAGTCCCTTCCGAGTGGTTCTATTTTCTGGAACAACCTTCTACGCAGCAGACACATTCTCTCTCAGGGGTGCAGCTGGAAGCTTGGAGATGGGAAAAACATAAACTTCTGGACTGATAAGTGGATGGATTCTAACTGGATCTCTGCTTATGATCATATTAAAGACAACTTAATTGCAAAGTATGGACACAAAATCCAGGGGTACATTGAGAGGGATGGAAACAAAAGAAAATGGAAGCAGCTAAAAGTGGAGAATGATAATATTCAGGCTGATATTATATCTCTCCAGAATCAGCTTTCCCTAATCCATATAAGTAATCAAAATCTTAAAGATGAGCTCATCTGGAAAGATTCTTTTGATGGGGAGTACACTGTTAAATCAGGATATAATTCTTTCTTTACATCCATGGAAAGCGAAATTAAGTGGCACAAGTTGTGGATGCCAGAGCTAACCCCTAGAGTGAACTTCTTTTGGTGGCTAATTATTAATGGCAAGATCCTAACTAATGACAACCTCATCAAGAAGGGATTTATCATGCCGAATAGATGTTGCATGTGTCAGCAAGAGGCTGAAGATATAAAGCATTTATTCCTCCATTGTGAGATTGCTTCCAAAATTTGGCAGCTTGTTTTTGCAAAATTTAATCTGAGATGGATTTTTCCCCTTACCTGCCTTCAGGCTTGGGAGCAATGGAGCTCTCTGTTTAAACATTGCATGGTGAAAAGGCTATGGCAACTTGTTCTGCCCCACACTATGTGGAGAATCTGGAAGGCTCGTAATGATAGTATTTTCAGAAACAATAGACAGGCTTGTAACAAAGTTTATAAGGAAATTATCATTCGTTGTGCAAGATAATATTGCTAGATTTAAACCCCCTAAAAATACACTCTACCTGGAGAATGAAGAATGAATTTTGACTGAATGGAATATTACCCTTTATCAATAGAAAAATAACAGTGTATCTTGTGAACACACGGTCCGATGGATTAAACCCCCCACTGATTGGCACAAGTTAAATTTTGATGGGGCCTCTAAGGGCAATCCGGGTGACTCTGAAGGAGGGGGAATCATCAAGGATCAAAGAGGCTATTATGTTGCTACTTTTTCTGGGAGAATGGGTAGACAGACTAATCATTATTCGAAGCCATGGTGGCTCTTTGGGGTATTAGACTTGCCAGAGATTGTAATATTCCTAATATCATAATTGAAGGTGATTCTCTAAATATTATCAATCTTCTAAATAAAAAGCAACACCCCAGCTAGTCTATCAGGGATTATATTGAGGAAGCTATTGATATATGCAAAAGCTTTGAAAATGTCCAAATCACCCACACCCTAGGAAGGAAATAGGGTCGCTGACAGTTTGGCTAACTTCGGTGTTAATAATTCCTTTCAAACTTGGATTGGGGGGGACGTTCTGCCTGCTCATGTCAATAAAGCCATTATCATTGATCTACATGGTAGTGAAAATCATAACTAATGGCTATATTTTAGACGCTAATGTGTGGATCCCCAAGTACATGATGATGACATCACAAAATATTTGGATGATTGTTGCGATCTGTGCGGGCTGGACTATCATCATTTCTTGGCATAGGAGGAAAGCCGAGGAGCGGGGAAATAATAACAAGTGTAGCATAATAATTAAACCGGCTTTCATGGGAAGGAAAGATTCAAATACCAAAATCAAAGTTCGGCCTGTCCCGCACATTGGTAGCTATTTTACCATTGAGAACAGGAAAAGGAGCAGAGGAAACATGGGGGCCGCCATGTAAAACCGAACCGACCCACAATCCTGAGTGGAAAGAGAACACAGAGCTTTGGGATTACCTGTAAATCGGGGGACTGTCTAATTTCATTGAAAGGATTCAAGGCTTCGACCAAGACATCTCTATCAAATTCGCCAAGGGTTGGAAGAATAGAATAGTCAAATATAGTAACATGAAAATGGAAATCACGGAAGAGCTCATAGCTCAGATCATGGGCCTCAGCCTGGAAGGCACAAAATTCTTCAATAAGAAGGTAGACAGGGAGGTGGAAACCAAGAAATTTCTGGAAGAGGGGGAGAATCTTGAGTTCGTGACTGCTGGCCTCAAGGTGGCATCGATCCCTGAACCTTTTGATGAACTGGCCAAAATGGTGGTAAGGTATGTTACCCTTGAAGGAAGATATGTGACTATACCTCATAAGCATCTGATTTTTCTGAATCATTTTCGTAGAAATAACATTATCAGCTTTCCTCACTATCTGATTAACTCTCTGGAGAAATCTATAAGGGAAGTTCAAAGCCACTCTAGGGCTATCCCTTTGCACCAGGGCCTTATCCTCTTGATTCACCACCATTTCTCCAGCTGCCTCCCGTGAATCCTAGCCCACCTCCCTCCTCCATACCTCCACCTGCCCACACTGCTCCCACTCCCCCGCTAAAAAGAAAGAATGAAGATGTTGTCTCCAGAAGAAAAGAAAGAGCCTCAAAGCTAATCTCCCGCTTCCCAATGAGTCCTAAGGAGTCACAAAGACTTGGAACTAGCTGAAAACCTCCTGCATATTAGCAAGCCGGTGGAGGAGCCCAAAGAGGAGGACTTGCTGGATAGGGTGGACAAATTAGAGAAGGAGATACAAGAGCTCAAAGGGGCTATAAAAAACATGGAAAGAGCAAAGGGTAAAAGGACCCCGCAAAGTGAGGAGGAAGAGGGGGTTATTGGTGAAGTCTTCAAGAAACTTCAGTCCTTAGATGGCAGATTGGGGAATGCTAAAATCTGCAATGACTGCATATTGTCTGCCCTCAAAAGCATTTATAATTTCATTAAACAACATGTCTACAATGTTTGCAGTTTAAGTGGGATTAATGAGGAAATATGGGGCCCTAAAGAGAAAAGGGACATTGCAATTATCCAAGAAGATTTACAAGACTCCTCTCAGGCCACTGCCATTGCCTTCTTCATGTCACTGCAGGCTATCAAGACCAAAATTGACAAAGCCATCAAGTAATGGGCTATTGTGATGTTGTTTTTTGGCTGTGATGTGGCTGTCATCGGGCGGTTCTGGAGCTGTTTTTTGGTGGAGCTCTTTATGTTGTTTCTCTTTTGGTTTCTTTTTGATCTTTCCTTCTTTTCTCTGGATCTTTGTACGTTTTGATCCTTTTTTCACATATATTGTAATATTTGGTTGTTGAGCCTTCCTTGGTTGATTGTTTTGCCCTTCTCTGGGCTGCTTTTCTCATCTTTACTATCTGGATTTTGAGCCCTTTTGTATACAGGGTATAGTCCCTTCAAAACTATTTGCCCTTAATAAAAAAAAAAAGAAGGCCAAAACCTCGTTAAACCTATCAATCAGTCTATCCCGTGATAAGTTTTTGAAATATTTCTCCACTTTAGGATTTTCTATGGTTAATGACAGGATATCCTCGGCCAAATTGACTAGGTAGGCCAGATTACTGATGTTTATTTACTCATGGATCGGTCACCTCTGTTCTCTAGTACATCTTTGAAATAAATTTTTATGGGGGAAATATGAGCCATAATTTACCATAGCACCACACCCATTACTCACATTAAAGATCTTCCTTGCCCGTCTAGCACAAATGAAATATCGGTCATTTTTGAAACCCTAGTATTAGGGCACCGATCTACCACATTCTTCTCCTAGCCACCATTTCCCTACTCCCCTCCACCAACCATGAACCCCCTCAAACAAGGCCATGGCCATTCGATACCCCTTTTAAGGCCTGTGCACCCTCATGATTGTTATATTCGACCTCTCCATTGTTAGTCGCTTTCGCATTCTTTCACTTCATTCTTTGCTCCCCAATTTTATTCATGAAAGGATCAAAAAATTATTTCCAAATATATCATTAATGCTCATAAAAATATCAATTTAATCCATTTTTTAGGAAACAATAATAAGATAAAAATAACAAGCATATGTACAATAATTCCTTCAAAAACATAGTAAAAGTATTAATTATAAACAATCAACATTATATATCATGTAATATAATATAAAAATATTATGAGGTTCACATGGGTTTAAACATTAAAAAAATGGGGATTCATCACTCCCTGGAATTAAGGTTTAGTAGGTCCTCCTGCTACACATTCAGTCACTCCACTATCCTTGAACAATTATATTCATTTTAGAATGTTTTCCAAGTTTAATGTAATGAAGTATTACAGTAACCCGAGTAATCAATGACATTTTTCCTCCAAGCGTTGTAACTTCTCTCAGGCTGATCATTTATACAATCCCACCATGGTATAGAGAAATCAACAATGGATGTTTATACCACATGCCTATCCATTTTTCTTGTAACTCGAGAATAATTTTGTAGAGATCCTTGACCCTCTTAAGTGACTAGTGGAGGTTGGCTAGTAAAACTACCTCCTTTTTCTTGTAAGGTTCTGCAAGAAGTTGATATCTTACTTGACATGCAAGTAAGTTTACATTAAATTTTGACACAAGATTTAAGAATATCTATGTATCTATCTACTAGATGTAATAAATATACTTGTGGCCAAAATATGTTAAAGAACTGAATGTGATTAGGAATATCATGCATCATCAAGAGGCCAATTATAGACACTGCTTGAATAAATGTGGCACCTTGATCCCTCTAGTCACCCTAGTGTCTAAGAGTAGAAATAAATGGTCTTAATTGTACCTCCTCCACATAGAAATTTATGGGGATCTCAAATTGCTCAAGGAGAATAAATTTGTGAACATAAAATTAAAAAAACAAATTATTTTCCACATCATTCCTAGATGTATATGCAACCAAAAACTAATTTTCATCATCAAAGTCAATGTCCTTCATAGCATAGGCCCTAGATATTTTCCATTTGAAAAAAATTTCTTTCAAAAACAATCCATAAAAACTGGAAGGAGATCTACATGAAAGAACTTGATCATATAAATAGAAAACAATAAATTTAGTCATTATTTTACCCTCGATACTTTTTCCTAACCCTGAGAACACTAGCCTATCATATAACATACGTTCGGTGCTCACCCAAGGCACGTGCGGGTGTAAAAGCCCTCATTTATGTGAGCTTTGCAAGATATTTCTACCATTAATGGAGGATTCTTTACAAAAACAGAAGTACATTCACCTACTTTAAAAAGGAAGAAGATATAAGTAAGAAATCTACACATTAATGCATCACAAAAGCTAATAAACATTGTAAGAAGTACAAGAAACCATATTTGAGTCATGATAAGCCAAATAACATGAGGTTTTACACCCATAAGAAAGTTGTATAGAATAGATTCATGTATATTGATTTAATAGAGTTTTGGTAGCCATATTACATTTAAAAGGGTCATCTCAGACCATATACATCAGATGACAGAGACTCACTCCTGTAAAAATATCTGATCAGAGATACTAACTATGCTTTTCCCCATTATATCCCTTGTTAAATATCCCAATACCCATACAAATGCCTAATGGTATCCCTTGTATCCCTCTAGCACTAAGTACTCTAAACCCTAGCACCATGAACTCAAAACCCTTATCATTTCCTAACATTATTAAGTACTTCATTACTCTCCTTCTCTTTCTTTTCTCCCCTTTGTACTCTAAACATTGTATTCTTTTCTCTCGTTCATGTCCCAAGAAATCCTTTAAATAGAAGCATCATCCACCACCATGACTTCTCTCCTAAGATGTGGTCCTACATAGGCAAATGATTATCCTCTTTACAAACCTTCTACTAATTGTAATGATGCCTCTAGGAATATTCCCTATGTGGAATATCCTTTTCTTGTCCTCTAAGGTTCCAGGATGGCACTATATCAACTTATCACACCTAGTCATGTCCTCATGTTTTTCCTCAAGTGACTCCATGATGCCAAATATGGATAAGTACTTTAAAGCCTTGTTTTTCCTCCCGCATGTGCCCTGTTTTCACTTAAACCCTTCTTAAACCCTTTTTTCTGTGTACTTTTCCTTGAGTGCTTTTCTATCTACTAATCCTGTGCACATGCACCTTTTGGTACTTAGACAATATTTAGGGTCCAACGTCACCCCACACTACGTGTGGTCTCCATTCTTGGGAACATTCTGCTTCTTCAAAGAATAAAGAAAATTTTAACTACAATAAATAAATAATGGAAGAATGGAAGAATATGATACTGCTGCATGAGGAGTGGGAACTCCTTCTTTACGAATGCCTAAATATTCTCATAGGTATCCACTTATCCCTGTGCCTACTGAAGTAGGTCACCCACTAATGTTCTTACTTCATACAAACTTAGTTCATCACTCTTATCTTTCATCATATCTACAACGTGTTCTATCTGCTTTCTAAGATCACCTAGCACATCCATCCTACGAGTGACTTGGGGGTATAGTTCATTTAGCCTATTCTTGATCAAAACCCAAAAGGTTTCAATTTCTTACAACTTCTTCTCAACTTTTTCCAATATCTTTTCATGCTCCGCTCTATTGAATTTTCACTTCTCTTGAAATTCTTTCAGATCCACCTCATGTGTAACAACCCATATGCTTGTTACCCTATCTCGATTGACACAATATTGATGCACAACTTCATCCATCTCGTGTTGTATTATTTACTATGGAAAGGAGCTCAGAATACCAAGTCACTATTTCCCCAATCTTCATATTTTCTTCATCCTTATGGCATTCCATCATATCCTCTGCTAACTCTAATGTGAGTGGTCACCTTTCTATGGTGAGGATGTGGGTTAAGTCTTCCAAGTAGTGCATGGTTGACTCAATTTTTGCTCAGGTGGGGCCAGGTCTAGGTGCTTTAAGATAATGGCATATGAAATGGCCTCTATCTTCTTATGGAATTTTCAAACCTTTTCCTTTTCATCCCTTAGCTCACACATTAACCGTGCAATGATAAATTCCATCTATTTTATTTATTTGTCCTGTTGAATGATATCCTCATTATTTTTCTCAAGCTCTTCCTCTAAGACCCTTATCCTTTCATTTCTGTTGAAGATTCTTACCTCCACCTCCACTAATGTTTTTTCGAATGCATTGAAAACTTGCTCATTAGACAATTTTTGGGAATTTACTAGAGTGTTTACTCCATTGGCATGTGGTATCTTCATCAATGCATCTTGATTTACCTTGAACTCGAGTTCATCAACGTGGGACTTATAAGTCCAAGATAACATTTTCCTTGTGTGCGGTACACACCTTCATGAAAAGAAAAACTAAGGAGTTGGTTTGTGAGAATGGTACTTTGGAAACACACACACATTACCTTGTTTGGATCATTAATGTAAGTAATATCTTGTTCCTATGTTGCTACTATGCCCTTTCAACCTCTGTGCACTACCTTTGGGAAGCTTACTACTAAGATGGGGTCTCCACCCATACTCCCATACTCCTTTCCTACACTTTTTCTCTCCTCGGTTTGCTTTAGTACTTCTTTGGTGCTTCTCTCAACTTCATGCTCCACCAACTATTATATAATTCCTACCACTTATCTCTCTATAGTATTATCCATCTACTCCTTGGTCAGGGTCAAGGTATTTTGATCCTTCATGTTTGCTTCCTCGCTCCCCCATTGTCATGAGCGCCTTCCTCATTCTCACCCTTATCTTCATTTCCTTCTTCATCGGCTCATGTACAACATACATAGGATGATTCGAGCTACATCACGCTCTTCATCATCTTCATCTCCCTTATTGACCTTCACGCTTTTTATTTCACTTGAGTCGACCCTTTTTTCACCCTCTACTTCTTCCTTACTAGTGACTCTAATTCAAGGGACTTCTCTTTTTCTTCTTTCTTATGAGATTCTCCCCTTAACAATGAATCTTCCTTCTATAGTGAATATTTTCTCATGGGAGACCTCTTTCGGTGGATGTAAGTACTTTTTCACATGCTCGACTCATATGCCCTAACTATCTATATTGTTTGTGCACTTGTTGCCTTTTTCTTAGGAGCCTCCCCTCCTCTTTTCCTTTGAAAAACCTTTTCCATGTGGTAGGGTCCTCAGGAATGAAGACATCATCTTCAACATAAGCACATTTTTCATACCTTGGCCTTATGTGTAAATACACCCTCATTTTTTTCCTCCCCCAGCAGGTAATGTTATTGGTTTTAACATGTGCACATCATGGGAGACATACTCCTCTACATAGGAACACTTGTTGGGGTATATTAACTTCCCTGTACAAGTTGCGATATTAATCTACTACACTTATATCAAACATGAGTTTCTTTACCTCTATGAACCAATTGACCCCATCCTAAAACTACTATATCATTAATGAGAAAGGAAATTTACACCAATGACTTTTGGTGCCATCTATCAAAGTAAATATTCGATACAAAAATTCGGTATATGGAAAAATCAGTCTATCCTTTTACTACCGAAGGTAACTACTCGGGTATTATCAATTCAGCCCCAAATGCACCACACATCCACTTATACCACTTTTCTAGGTGTGCCTTATGAGCGAACATCATGGTGTTATAAGTATACTATTCAAACCTCTTGGAGAGGGAGGGGTTCTCATCTAGGTATTACCAAACAAACTTATCTAGCCCATTAGACACTCCAATCTATGAAAAGACAATAATAAGGAGGACATTACCAAACATGATCTTCTCTCTGTCACTCGTGGTGTTTATAATCTCCTCTGCAATAAAATTTTAGAGGTTATAGATGGTTCCCTCCAAGATCTTACTAGTACATATTCAACTAGGCCTTGTTGATCTATATCCATCTCTCTTTGCCATTGAGATTTGTGACAAGCGCATGACCATCCTCATCACCTAGGTTAGTAATTATAAAAATTTCAAAGTAACACAAACCCTTTTGTAGTCATAAGCCTCAACGGTCTTCCTAATGGATTCCTTATCTTCCAAATCATCGTTTAATGATTCTCCTTCAAAGACAAGGACAATGAACTTAGAAATTAGTTGGGGGTTATGTGCATCCTCTGACCTAAAAAATAGAAGTGGTCTTCATGCAAGTATGACAACAACCATTGCTATAGTCACGAGGCTTAATGAAATAGGGAAAATCATAGAGTTACAACACGCCAGTATTCTCCATTTTCTCCTTTACCTCATCGTAATAGATAGGTATTCCATTTGGTGTCCTCTTCTCTGTAATGTGAACCAGTTCTAGTGTTATTTCATTTTCTTTGGTTCTTTTTCGATGGTTGTAATCACTGACGACCATCTTCTTGACATGAGACACCCATTATTTACCAAGTAATATCTCATCTAGGTACGAATTTTGACATACCATTCTTCATTAAAACTTATAAAAAGGATTGTTTTCCCTTGCCCTTTCCTTTCTTTGGTGAAAAATTTGCTACTTTCCTTGGTGTCATTCCTTAGCCAGCTCCTTAAAACTTCTTCCTCTCTCCTATTCTTGGCTCTTCCCAACTTTATTGTTCCACTCCTTTACAAAAATTCCTTCAAACCTCGTGCCCTAGCTATGCAACCCTAACATGGAAAACCCTTTTTCCAAAATATGGAATAACAACCACAATATTATTTCACACAACCTTCTTTGCTTATGCCCATGTACTCCTTTCCACTATGGTTTGTTGATAAAACTAGTTATGCATGTAAATCTTCACATATCTTCTCAAAAATCTTGACAAGGATTCCCTAGTTCAAGAGATATCTTTGATAACTAAAAATTGAGGTAGAAAATAACTCACCCCGATATTATATTTATAAATTTTTCTTCTCTGCAATAAATTCCATGCCACCTACGAACATACTTTTGCAATAAAGGTATATTTTTTTCTAATGTCAACATTTATTGATTTTCCTACATGCTTAATCCTACGTAATTTTTTGGCAACCTTTAGGCATGCAAAATCCCCTTACTGACCACAGATCCTTATGTATACATGTACAACACCAAAGGAATTACTCCTCTATGTCCTAATGTTAGTTCTTAACATCACCTACCTAACATTATTCCTGTTCTTTTCATTCTTATACATGGTTTCTATAAAGCGTTTTGAGACCATCCTCCCCTTATGTTCACCTTTTCCACATGCAATATTCCAATCCATGTGATTTTTCAACTGGGCCATCAACAACCATAGCTTCTAACACCTATCACATCACTCCACCTCGCACAAAAATTGATGCATGTTCCTCTGCGCAAAGAATTTATTTGAAAATAATAAGTGCCTATTAGAACACAAAACAAAGTAACAAGAGAGGGAAACACAAAGAAAGGAAACTACACCAAAGAAAATCCTAGGCTAACCGGCAATATTACCTTATTTACAAACACAAATAAGACTTATTTGTAGTAGGGATTCAACCTACTCCCATTAAAATGGCTTGACAATCGCGTTCCATCTAACACTTGTAACAAGCAAGTGTCCGAATCAAGTATATAGGATAAAATGTACGATCCCATCCAAAGGACTTTGAATTTCCCAAAATAGCGTAGAAACATGGTATCATACAATAAAACCATATGAACAAGCTTAAAATATTTGTTCTTGAAGTGTCTATCATGCCATGCCTTCTACCTAGATTTTTCATTTTTCTTACTCCAGCAAGCAATATCCTGTCTCTCATCTAACTCCATCAACTTATCAATCCTCTAGAAAATATCTTCTTCATCACCTAACCCTCCTAAGCAAACTATACACAATGATGGTAACATGAATTTAACAAGTAACACGGCTTCCACACCAAACACAAATAAAAAGGTGTGGCCTTTTCTAGTCTCTTATAAGTAGTCGATATGACTATAACATAACTAAAACTTTGTCATCCCAATCCTTTCTTGCCACATCACAAATCTTGGTTAACATGTGATTCAAAATTTTGTTAAATGCCTTAGCAGTCCCATTAGCTTATAGGTGATAAGGGGTAGTCTTTTGATGGGCTACCATGAATTCTGCCAATAAGATTCTAACTATCTCATTTAAGAAATGAGTACCCCTATCCTTGTTAAACTCAAAGAGCATCCATACCTACTAATTATATTTGCCCACGAACTTATCTATTATTGCCATTGTGTAATCCATTTTAGGTGCCACTTATGCCCACCTTCTAAGGTAACCTATGCATGTAATTATATAGCATGAACATATCCTTTGCACGGATGGAAAATAGAACCTATGAAATCAATTGACCATTTCTTGAATGGCTCTGCACCGACAATTGATCCTAATGGAATTTCATTTCTTTTCCCTAGTTTACTATGGTGCTAATATGGTGGTCACATGCCTTGCAATACTTGATAAAATATTTGTAAACTATTTCCAACCAAAATCTCTACATAGTCTCCTCCATAGGAATGTAGTTGCAGTCCCTACATAGTGTCCTTATGTAATTCCACCATGTGCTTCCTCCATGATTGCAGCGTGCTCATACTCTAACATGTACCGCACTAAAACCTCATCACAACCTAGCTTGTATAAGTCTCCACTAATTAACATGTAGGGCATGACACATATGTCTAATTTCTTGTTTTCAAAAGTGTTCATTCCCTCTGACACTACAGCCATTTTTAGAAACACTGTAATATCTTCTAGGTTTGAGGGTGTGTGATGCAATCTGAAAAATTGTGCATCTAGTATTGTATCCTCAATTCTCTGCGCGCGTAATTTCATGATTGAATCTTTGATAAATGGTTAGGTCCCAAATTAATCTTATCCATTTTTACAACAATTGTAAACTCAAACTCCTAGAATAATAGGACACTACTGCATATGTTCCCTTACAAGATGGGGTTGTTCACTAGGTACTTTAATGCCATGTGGTCCATGTAAAAGATAAAAGGTTTTACTAGAAAATACTTCCTAAATTTGTGCATTGTGTAGATCATTGCCAATGCCTCATGCTTTTTGGTAGTATAATTATGTTCTGTTGGGGTTAACTTCCTACTAGCAAAGCAGAATGGGTGGTCAATAATTCCCTCTCCATGTTGTGTTAATATTGCACTAATCATCATCCCTGAAGTATCGACATGTACATGGAATGGATTATCCAAATAGGGAAAGAATAATATGGGTGCGGTGATAAGCATATTATTTAATGTTTCAAATGCCATCGATGCACCTCTCTCCTATGAAATATAATTTTTGCTTGAAAAAAATTTCCAACGGTGTCATGATCTTGGCATGCCCCTTGATAAATTTACAGAAATACCCCATATGCCCAAGGAATCTTTGTACTACACTCTATTTGGTAGGTTCCCCTAATCCCACAGTAATGAAAAATTTAACAGATCCACCGTGCAAGCCTTCCTTACATATGATATGACCCAACAGGTTCCAAATGGGGTGGAGAAAACACATTTCTAAATTTTGAGGATAAAATCAACTTCCAAAATATTTCAAACATTAGTCTTAGATTGTCACAATGGTCCCTCACTAATCCATATAATGTCGAGTAATCTAGGTAGACTTGTAGAAAATTATGGATGAAATCCTGAAATTCCTGAACCAGAATACGTGAAAACATAGCAGGCACATTCTTCAACCTAAAAGGCATGACCGTATAGGTAAAAATCCCGATAAGTGGTGAAGCTTGTATTTTCATGGTCATCATTTGCATATCTAACTGATCATATCTTGATAATCCATCTATGAAAGAATAGATCTCATTCCTAGGTACTCCTTCAAAGATCTCCTCAATGAAGGGGGTTGGAAGAGGGTCAATGACACATACCACATTCAAATCCATGTAATTAACAAAAAGTCTTATCCTCCCATTATTCTTAATTCTGGTAAAAATTGGAATTATCCATTCGATTATTCAATAGCCTTAATGATGCTTGATGTGATCATCTTGTTAATCTCCTCCTTGACCCTAAAGCACATATTTTGATTCATTATGTATGGTTTCTTTCAAATTGGGCACACACCTTCCTCTAATCGTATCTTTATTTATTTGAAAATGTGGTGAAATCATTTAAGATCATGGTACTTGTGTGGAAACAAATCTTGAAATTCATCCAACAGATGAATGATCTTCAAAACCTCCTTTCTATCTAGTATTATCCAATAGTATCCTCCTTAGGTTCCACCTCCAATCTAATGTTAACCTTATTAGTTTTCGGGGTTTCATGGTAGGTGTGCACTTTCTCATCAACACTATCCATAACCTCATGCATACCAATAGTATGGTTAACATATAAGTTTTCAACTTATTCATAATCTATTACGTAGACCAACTTTCCCTTCTCTTTTTACAAGCATGCATGCTCAAGTTGTACCTCCTCTTATTATTTTACATTAAAACATGATTTTAATCCAAAGTTAACCAAAAAATCCATTATTCTATCCTATACCATTGCACTATCTCCCATAATTAGGAACTTAACAACCTTTAGTGCCTCATTAACTAATGGTTTAATACTCTGATACTTGAAATCCTGAAGGAGATCAGTCATCAACTCCTACAAATTTCTTGTCTGAAGGCGCAACTTTGAGTGAATGTACCATGCGTGCATATAGCCTTATAAGTTGGAGTAAAGCTTATGCACCCATAAATAAGGTGGAAAGGCTTACATTCCTTCCATTAAGGCCTTCTCACATGCCTAGATGTGAAACGAGGAAGGTTCCTTTCCATGTTAATATTGTATAACAATAGGTGCATTTCTTAAGACAAACCTAATAGAGAATGTAATTCTCACCTCATGCAACTCTAGAAGGTTATCGCAATGGGTAACCCACCAAAATGTTGTGGTCCTTAGAAAAGGATAGCTAAGAATTGTTCTTCTTTCAATCTCACATCTCCACTGGGTCTCCATTTCTCATAGGAAAACATCATGGTTGGCTCCCCCAGCCTAACTTGACAACTTGTTTCTTCCCAGGCACCTGATGAAGTCTATAGATCCTTTTTGATTGAAAAATCAAGTGTAGTGAGAGTCTTAATCTTCAAACTCATTTTACCCTAAAAATATCTTTCAAATTAGCTCACAAATGCTTGTCAAGTTGAATGAATTGTTCCATTGATGACCATAGCTCCCATCATGTGTATGCTATACTTATGACTCAAACTATGTAGTGAGTGTCAAAAAATATTAGGCGATTCCCTAAAATGGACCTCAAATTCCGCTTTCATTAATTCCCTTGGATGATCCAGAATGATGGTGTTGACCTAAATGATCATCTCTCTATGTTCCATTGTGCCAAGCTTTCCCTTTGAGAACAACATGTTATTCTTAGTAATTACAGACGGGGTAGCTTACTATTTTTATTGGGTTTCATCATTTAGGTTTTCCCATCCTCAAATGGATATGGTATCTTGAATTATTTCTTCTTATTGTGTTCCTCTCACCATTTGGAAAAACTATCTATTTATAGCAGGGGCTTGTGGAACCACTTACTATTTTTTAGTAAGTGTCAATTGGGAGCCACAATGATCTTTTTAATGAATTTTCCTATGATACTCCCTCCATGTTTACTACCTTATTCATCACCTCCTCAAATGGTGGCTTACCTGAAGCAACAGACCACTATGTAGGAAGGAATTATATTTCTATTAAGTGCAACGTTGATGCCATATTGTAACAAAATAGGTCTTGAATATCTAGGTTTTGTTTTAGGGTTCCATCCTCTGCATTTGTAGTAATTCCTTCATTAAATAAGTGGGAGAATTATATTTTCATTTGCAGCATTATAATAATGAAAAAACACATCCCTCCATATCCCTAAAAAATAGGGAATTCATGGCACAAAAATTAGTTTACGTTAAACTAGATTTTTCAACAATCATTCCCTTCCATTTTCACACGATTTCACCCACTTGAAACCTGAGAAGTGAAGAGGTAGCTCACTGAATTTTTCACAGATGTTTTTCATGTGATAGGTAAGAACTCTAATTAAAAATCAGGCCTTCGTATCCCTAAAAAATAGAGACTTCATGGCATAAATACTAGTTTGCATGAAACTAGATTTTTCAATGATCATTCCCTCTAATTTTTGTGTGATTTCACCCAATTGAACCTTGAGAAGTGAAGAGGTAGCTCACTGGTTTTTTCCACTACTATGTCATGGAATCCATTAGTGGATCTTAAAATTTTTAGGTCTTCTCTTTATCTCTCTACGTGATGAAATCAACTCCACTATGATAGGTTTTTCTTCTTGTCTCACTGGTGAAATTTCTCTTCGATCTAGTTGTTGGTTTGACAGGAAATTTATCTTTTTTCTTCGTGGAGCTGAAAGAGAAATTTATTTTATGTGATAATTCCTTTATGTGAACAAGAGGTTTAAATATTATTTTTTAATGGCCTTAAATAGAGAATAACTTAGCAATAGATGGTTTTTCAATCCATGCACCAGTTTGAAAGATATCTTCAATTTTTAGTTTCATGAAAATGAATATTTCAAACTTCTTCATCTTCGTTCATTGTTTGATCAATATTTCTTCTAGGACCTAAATGTATTTATGTTTTTGAGGATATGATTTATTTGGTTGAGCTGGTTCAAGGTGCATCAATAGTGTGAATTTGTGTGATCAAGTTGTAGAGTTATGGTGGAATGAAGCTATGCACAGAGAGAGTTACATGTTAGAAGTGAGAAGCAAGTGAGTTTTTTAAAATTTCGAAATAAAGCTAAGAAGAGACGCAAGTGCATTTTTAAATATTTGATGTCCCTAACTAAGTGAGGGATGTGATGGACATCTAATTCCATGGTGAGCAAGGTGATGACACATGGTGGAGATCCGACGACATGGAATGAAGGCTAAAAATAATCTTTAAAGAACGAGGGTTGGAAGCTAGTCATATGGGTGACTGTACGTACCCAAAATTGTACGTGCTACATTATCAGAAAAAATTGTTAAAAGATTCCCCAATGATGATTCAATATCATTTCAAAAATGTGTTCAAGCTCCAAAAACCCATTTATAGTATATATTTGTAGCCTAGATAGCATTACTTAAATTTTCCATGCATTTTTCCATCTGCTCATTTATTTATGTGCTTGTTTTGGCCTTCAGTTCTAGGACTACCGCCCTACTTGGGCGGCGGTCCTTAAACTACTACCCTATGTAGGGTGTTGGTCCTGCCCACTTTTTCTACAATCTTCACGCGTGTTTTAAACATGTGACAGTTCACTTAAGTTTTCCTTTTTCATGCATCCATGAGCTGAATTGTCTAAAATTAGCTTTGTTTGCTTGGTTCTCCTTCTTCCTTCAATTTTGTAATAGATTTAATTGTGTAGAACTCCTCCTTGCCTTGTGCATGAAGTAACCTCCTAGCCTCCATTCCTATATATTCCATTCTTCTATTCAAGCAAAAGGCCCTGAGAATTTTGTGTATCTTGCATTCTTGTGCTATCATAATCTTGCTAGGAATTACATAGCCAAGTTCGGATCTCTTATGTTATCTCTCTTCTACTTGTATTGTGTCTAGATTTCTTCCAAGGTGCCATTTCTCAAGCACCATCCTCTTGTTGTTGTTCTTTGCATTCCCAATCATTTGGACTCACATGAACACTCAAAGAATGAAAGGAAAGAACTGAGGGGACATATACTGATACTACTAGATTTTCCAAGGTTATTGCTCTTCCAGGTTAGAGTTGTGTATTTGTTTTCTTTGTTTATCAAATTGTCAATTACGAATTGTTAATTTCAATTGCATATCAAATAGATTAGAGAAACAATTCATTTCAATTAACTAGATAATTTCAAGTAGATCAAATCAATAGGAATTTGTCTCTTTAACATTACCAGGGAAGCTATGGGGAACAATAGCTCTTTTAGGGTTATGGTTTTTCTTCACTTATGAGGTAGGGTTGGAAGGATTTTGATTAAATTAGAATAGATTTTTAGATTTAGATTCATACATCTACACAAATATTTAGCTACATCTAGCTAATTTTTTATATTTAATTTGTTTATTAGATTAGATGCATTGTCTGAAAAGTTAGAAAAGAACAAAAACATTTATTTTCCATAGGTTAGCTTGTTTTTTTGCGTGTTCGATATATTGAGAAAACACCAAAAATATAGGTTAGATTTCCTTTGATAGATAGTTTACTTACTGAGAACAAATCAATTCATCTTACATGACCATCAACGGTCCACAACAGGAAAAGACTTACAGTTGTGATCCCTTGGTCCCACAACCCAATGGGATAGAGTTAATAACTAACATTGACACAATTTTGCGTTTAATAGTTTTACGTACACTGTAACATATCTTTGAGAAAATAAGATAGTTAGATACATTGAACATAGCTGCTAATCAAGCCTATGACTTTTGGACTACTCCTAGAAATAGGGTTTGATTGCATGCATGACCATCCAAGGGCCATAACCCCCATGAGTCTTTGGTTGTGATCCACAGGTCCTACAACCCAATGGGCCTGCTAGTCAGCTAGATATTGACACTAGTTTATGCACATTAGTATTCATATCTTCACCGCTTCCACCCAATATTATTACACAACTTTCATTATTAAATATAGTAGTTGATTAGGCTAAGACTTTCTAGACAAGACCAAAAATCACCCATAGTCCCTATAGATCCACTACACCTCTTGTCTCCATTTCCATGACCTTGTTTGGAAACCCATACGAGGTACCTACGGAGTTACTTTCAACGTATTCCGTAACCAATCAATATAATACCTTGGTAAGCGACATCGATTGGAGTATTTGAGTGGCTATCATAATGACCATACCATCACACCCCTTCGAGGTTAGAAGAGCATTTTTTCCCTATATTATCATATCCCAATATTATGTGTTGAATACAAAAGGTCTCCTAATTAGCTTGATCACCACCATCAATTTCACCTCCATTTCATTTCCACACTGGCTATCTCGGTGTGACCTTGAGAAGTATGGTGTGAAGAAGGTCACATGTTGATTTTCTAACATACAAATAGAAAATAAACACGTGACCATATTCACACCATCATTTTCACCAATGTACTTTCATAATAAAGGTGGATTTTTTTTCTAATGCCAACCTTTGGTGATTTTCCTACATGCTCAATCCTACACAAATTTTTTTAGCAACCTTCAGGTGCAAAGCAAAAACCCCTTATTGACCATAGATCCTTACGTGCATGTGAATAACACCAAAGGAATTATTCCTTTATGTCCTAATCCTAGTTCTTGACATCACCTACCTCATGTTATTCCTATGCTTTTCATTCTTGTATGTGGTTTCTATAAAGCGTTTTGACACCATCCTTCCCTTATGTTCACCTTTTCCACATGTAATCTTCCAATCCATGTGATTTTTCAACCTGGGCCATCAACAACCATAGCTTCTAGCACCTTTCGCATCATTCCACCCACAAAAAAATTGATGCGCATTCCTCTGCGAAAAGAATTTATTTGAAAATAATAAGTGCCTATTAGCACAAAAACAAAGCAACAAGAAAGGGAAACACAAATAAAGGAAACTGCACCAAAGTAAATCCTAGGCTAACTGGTAATATTACCTTATTTATAAACACAAAGAAGACTTATTTATAGTACGGATTAAACCTACTCCCATTGAAATGGCTTGACAACCATGTTCCATCCAACACTTGTAACTGGCAAGTGTCTAAATCAAGTATATAGGATAAAATGTACGAGCCCATCCAATGGACTTTGAATTTCCCAGGATAGCATAGAAACTTGGTATCATACAATAAAACCATATGCCCAACCTTAAAC
Source organism: Taxus wallichiana var. yunnanensis (assembly GCA_018340775.1). Lineage (NCBI taxonomy): Eukaryota > Viridiplantae > Streptophyta > Pinopsida > Cupressales > Taxaceae > Taxus > Taxus wallichiana. The sequence goes on from CM031233.1 coordinate 369,807,649, forward strand.
TATTTGTTCTTGAAGTGTCTATCATGCCATGCCTTCTACCTAGATTTTTCTATTTTCTTACTCTAATGAGCAATAGCCCACCTCTCATCTAACTACATCAACTTATCAATCCTCTTGACAAGATCTTCTTCATCATATAACCCTCCTACGCACACTATATGCAACGATGGTAACATGAATTTAATAGGTAACATGGCTTCCATGCCAAACACCAATAAAAAATGTGTGGCCTTTTTTAGTCTCTTATAATTAGTTTGATATGACTATAACAAAACAAAAACTTTGTCATCCCAATCCTTTCTTCCCGCATCACAAATCTTGGTTAACATGTGATTCGAAATTTTGTTAAAAACCTTAGCAGTCCCATTAGCTTGTAGATGATAAGGGGTAGTATTTTTATGGGCTACCATGAATTCTGCTGATAAGATTCTAACTATCTCATTTAATAAATGAGTACCCCTATCACTTGTTAAACTCAGCGGGCATCCATACCTGCTAATTATATTTTCCCACATAACCTATCTATTATTGCCACTGTGTAATCCATTTTAGGTGCCACTTATGCCCACATTGTAAGGTAATATATGCATGTAATTATATTGCATGAACATGTCCTTTGTGCGGATGGAAAATAGAACCTATGAAATCAATTGACCATTTCTTGAATGGATCTGCACTGACAATCGATCCTAATGGAATTTCATTTCTTTTCCCTGGTTTACCAAGGTACTAATAGTGGTCACAGGCCTTGTAATACTTGATAAAATATTTGTAAACTATTTCCAACCAAAATATATACATAGTCTCCTCCATAGGAATGTATTTACAGTCCCTACATAGTGTCCTCATGTAATTCCACCATGTGCTTCCTCCATGATTGCAACATGCTCATACTCTAACACGCACCGACATAAAACCTCATCATGGCCTGGCTTGTATAAGTCTCCACTAATTAACATGTAGGGCATGACACATATGTCTAATTTCTTGTTTTCCAAAGTGTTCATTCCCTCGACACCGTAACCATTTTTAGAAAAATTGTAATATCTTCTAGGTTAGAGAGTGTGTGATGCGATCTAAAAAAGTGTGCATCTAGCATTGTATCCTCAATGCTCTGCGTGTAATTTCGTGATTCAATCCTTGATAAATGGTCAGGTCCTAAATTAATATTACCCATTTTTACAACAATTGTAAACTCAAACTCCTGGAATAATAGGACCCACCTGTATATGCACCTTTATAAGATGGGGTTGTTCACTAGGTAATTTAATGCCATGTGGTCCATGTAAAAGATAAAAGGTGTTACTATAAAATACTTCCTAAATTTGTGCAGTGCGTAGATCATTGATAATGCCTCATGCTCTATGGTAGTATAATTATGTTCTATTAGGGTTAACTTCCTACTAGCAAAGCACAATGGGTGGTCAACAATTCCCTCTCTAGGTTGTGTTAATATTTCTCTAATCGTCATCCCTGAAGTATCAACATGTACATGGAATGGCTTATCCCAAGAGGGAAAGCATAATATGGGTGCGGTGATAAGCCTATTATTTGATGTTTCAAATGCCATCGATGCACCTCTCACTAATGAAATGTAATTTTGTGCTTGAAAAAAATTTCCAACGGTGTCAAGATCTTATATGCCCCTCGATAAATTTACGGTAATACCCCATATGCCCAAGGAATCCATGTCTTCGAGCTCTATTTGGTAGGTCCCCAAATCCCACAATAATGAAAACTTTTGCAGGATCCACCAAAGCAAGCCTTCCTTACATATGATATGCCCACAGGTTCCAAATGGGGTGGCAAAAACACATTTCGAATGTTGATGGATAAAATCAACTTCTAAAATCTATCAAACATTAGTCTTAGATTATCACAATGGTACCTCAATAATCCATATAATTTCAAGTAATCTAGGTAGACTTGTATAAAATTATGGATGAAATCCTGAAATTCTGAAGCAAAATATGTGAAAACACAAAGAGGCACATTCTTCACCCAAAAGGCATGATCGTATAGGTAAAAATTCCCCATTCAATGGCAAATATTCTATTTTCTTGGTCATCATTTACATATCTAACCTGATCATATCTTGAGAATCCATCTATGAAAGAATAGATCTCACTCCCTGGGCCTACTCCTTCAAGGATCTCCTCGGTGAAGGGAGTTGGAAGAGGGTCAATGACACATACCGTGTTCAAATCCATGTAATTAACAAAAATCCTTATCCTCCCATTCTTCTTAATTTTGGTGAACATTGGAATTATCCATTCGATTCTTCAATAGCCTTAGTGATGCTTGATATGATCATCTTGTCAATCTCCTCCTTGACCCACAGAAGCGCATATTTAGATTCATTCTTTATGGTCTCTTTTGAATTAGGCACACACCTTCCTTTAAGCTGGATCTTTATTTCTCCAAAAAGTCTTGAAATCCTTTAAGCTCATGGTACCTTCTTAGTTTTAGGGGTTCATGGTAGTTGTTCACTTTCTCATCAACACTATCCATAACCTTATGTGTACCAACAATATGGTTAACATCTAAGTTTTACAATTCTTCACAATCTATTATGTAGACCAACTTTCCCTTCTCATTTTCCAAACATGCACACTCAAGTTGTGCCTCCTTTGATTCTTTTACATTAAAACATGCTTCTAATCCAAGTTCACCAAAAATTCATTATTCTATCCTCTACCATGGCACTATCTCCCATAATTAGGCATTTAACAACCTTTAGCGCCTCATTAACTAATGGTTTAATACTCCTATAATTGAAATCTTGAAGGAGATTAGTCATCATCTCCTGCCAATTTATTGTCCGATGGCGCACCTCTACGAGTGAATGTACCATGCATGCATGTATCCTTATAAGGTGGAGTAAATCTTATGCACCCATAAATAAGGTATAAAGGCTTACGTACCTTCCATTAAAGCCTTCTCACATGCCTAGATGTTAAACAAGGAATGTTCCTTTCCATGTTAATATTGTATAACAATAGGTGCATTTCTTTAGAAAAACATAATAGAGAATTAAATTCTCATCTCATGCAACTCTAGAAGGTTATCGCAATGGGTAACCCACCAAAATGTTGTGGTCCTTATAAAATTATAGCTAAGCATCGTTCTTCTTTCAATCTCACATCTCCACTAAGTCTCCATTTCTCGCGAGGAAAACATCATGGTTGCCTCCCCAGTCTAACTTGACAACTTGTTTCTTCCCGGGAACCTCATGAAGTCTTTAGATCCTTATTGATTGAAAACTCAAGTGTAGTGAGACTCTTAATCTTCAAACTCCTTGCACCCTAAAAAAATCTTTCAAATTAGCTCACGAATGCTTGCAAGTTGAATGAACTATTCCAGTGATGACCACAACTCCCATCATTTGTTTGATATACTTGTGACTCAAACTATGTAGTGAGTGTCAAAAACATTATCCAACTCCCTTAGATGAACCTCAAATTCCCTTTCATTAATGCCCATTGATGATCCAAAATGATGTTTTTGACTTGAATGATCATCCTTGTATGTTCCATTGTGCAAGCTTTCCTATTGAGAACAACATGTTATTCTTAGTAATTAAAGATGGGGTAGCTTACTATTTTTATTAGGTTTCATAGTTTATATTTTCCCATCCTCAACTGGCTATGGTATCTTGAATTATTTCTTCTTACTGTGCTCCTCTCACATTTTGGACAAGCTGTCTATTTATAGCATGGGATTGTGGAACCACTTACTATTTTATAGTAAGTGTTAATTGGGAGCCACAATGATCTTTTTGATGACTTTTTCTCGTGATACTCCCTATGTGTTTACTTGCATTATTCATCACATCCTCAAATATTGGCTTACCAAAGCATCAGACCACTATGTAGGAAGGAATTCTATTTTTATTAAGTGCAACGTGGATGCGAGATTGCAACAAAATAGGTCTTAGATATCTAGGTTTTGTTTCACGGTTCCATGTTCCACATTTGTAGTAATTCCTTCATTTGAATAAGTGGGAAAATTATATTTTCATTTTCAGTAGCAGAAAAATGAAAAAATAACATCCTCTATATCCCTAAAAAATAGGGAATTCATGGCACGAAAATTAGTTTACATGAAACTAGATTTTTCAACAATCATTCCCTTCAATTTTCGCACGATTTCACCCACTTGAACCCTAAGAAGTGAAGAGGTAGCTCACCAAATTTTTCACGAGATGTTTTTTTATGTGATAGGTAAGATATATAATTAAAAATCGGGCCTTTATATCCCTAAACAATAGAGACTTCATGGCATAAATACTAGCTCGCGCGAAACTAGATTTTTCAATCATCATTCCCTCTAATTCTTGCATGATTTCACCCAATTGAACCCTGAGAAGTGAAGAGGTAGCTCATTGATTTTTTCCACTACTGTGTCATGGAAGCCATTAGTGGAGCTTGAAATTTTCAGGTCTTGTTTTTATCTCTGTACGTGATGAAATCAACTCCAATGTGATAGGTTTTTCTTCTTGTCTCACTGGTGAAATTTCTCTTCGATCCAGGTTGTTGGTTTGATGGGAAATTTATCTTTTTTCTTCATGGAGCCGAAAGAGAAATTTATTTTATGTTAACAAGAGGTTATAATATTATTTTTTAATGGCCTCAAATAGAGTATAACTTAGCAATAGATGGTTTTTCAATCCATGCACCAGTTTGAAAGATATCTTTGATTTTTAGTTTCACGAAAATGATTTTTTCAAACTTCTTCATCTTCATTCTTTATTTGATCAATATTTCTTCTAGGACCTAAATGTATTGATGTTTTTGAGGATATGATTTCTTTGGTTGAGGTGGTTCAAGGTTCATCAATAGTGTGACTTTGTGTGAGCAAGTTGTAGAGCAATGGTGGAATGAAGCTATGCACAAAAGAGTTAGATGTTAGAAGCGAGAAGTAGGTGATTTTTTTAAAATTTTAAAATAAAGCTAATAAGAGATGTAGGTGCATTTTTAAATGTTTGATGTGCCTTACTAAGTGTGGGATGTGATGGACATCCAATTCCGGAGTGAGAAGGTGATGACACATGGTGGAGATCGACGACATGGAATGAAGGCTAAAAATAATCTTTAAAGAGGCGAGGGGCTAAAAGCTAGTCATATGGGTAACTGTACATACCCAAAATTGTATGTGCTACATTATCAAGAAAAATAGTTACAAGATTCTCCAATGATGATTCAAAATCCTTTCATGAATGTATTCGAGCTCCAAAAACCCATTTGCAATATATATTTGTAGCCTAGATAGAATTACTTAACTTTTCCATTCATTTTTCCATCTCCCCGTTTATTTATTTGATTCTTTTGGCCTTCGGTTCAAGACAAGCGCCCTACTTTTGCGGTGGTCTGAAACTATTTCCCTACACAGGCAATGGTCCTACCCACTTTTTCTATAATCTTCACACATGTTTTAAAAATGTGAGGGTTCACTTAAGTTTTCTTTTTCATGCATCCGTGAGCCAAATTGTCTAAAATTAGCTTTGTTTGCTTGGTTCTCCTTCTTCCTTCTATTTTTAAATAGATTTAATTTTTTAGAACTCCTTCTTGCCTTGTGCTTGAAGTAACCTCCTAGCCTCCATTCCTATATATTCCATGCTTCTATTCAAGAAAAATGCCATGAGAATTTTTGTATCTTGCATTCTTGTGTTGCCATAATCTTGCTAGGAATTACATAGCCAAGTTCGGATCTCTTGTGCTATCTCTCTTCTACTTGTATTATGTCTACATTTCTTCCAAGTTTCCATTTCTCAAGCGCCATCCTCTTGTTGTTGTTCTTTGCATTCCCAATCCTTTAGACTCACATGAGCGATCAAAGAACAAAATGAAAGAACTAAGGGGACATATCGATACGATACTATTGGATTCTCCAAGGTTCTTCCTCTTCCATGTTAGAGTTGTGTATTTTTTTTCTTTGTTTATCAAATTGTCAATTATGAATTGTTAATTTAAATTACATATCAAATAGATTATAGAAACAATTCATTTTAATCAACTAGATAATTTCAAGTAGATCAAATCAATAGGAAGTTGTCTCTTCAATATTACCAGGGAAGCTATGGGGAACAATAGCTTTTTTTATGGTTATGGTTTTTTCTTCACTTTTGAGGTAGGGTTGGAAGTATTTTGATTGAATTAGAATAGATTTTTAGATTTAGATTCATACATCTGCACAAATAGTTAGCTACATCCGGATAATTGTTTATATTTAATTTGTTTGTTAGATTAGATGCATTGTCTGAAAAGTTTGAAAAGAACAAAAACTTTTATTTTCCATAGGTTAGCTTGTTTTACTACTTTGTTCTGATATATTGAGAAAACACCAAAAATATAGGTTATATTTCCTTTGAAAGATAGTTTACTTACTAAGAACAAATCAACTCATCTTGCATGACCATCAATAGTACACAATAAGAAAATACTTACAATTTTGATCCCCTGGTCCCATAACCCAATAGGATAGAGCTAATAACTGACATTGAAAAAACTTTTGATTTAAGATTTTTACACACACGTGTAACATACACCGAGAAAATAAGAGAGATAGATACATTGAACATAGTTTGCTAATCAAGCCTATGACTTTTGGATTTCTCCTAGAAATAGGGTTTGATTACATGGATGACCATCCAAGTTCCACAGCCCCCATGAGTTTTTGGTTGTGATCCATAGGTCCTGTAACCCAATGGGCCTGCTAGTCAGCAATATATTGACACTAGTTTACTCACATTAGTATTAATATCTTCACCACTTCCACGATATTATTGCACGATGTTCATTATTGAATATAACAAGCTGATTAGGCTAAGACATTCTCGGACAAGACTAGAAAATCACCCATAGCCCCTACAACTCCACTACACCTCTTGTCTCTCCATTTCCATGACCTTTTCTAGAAACCCATATGAGGCACATGCGGAGTTACTTTCCACACGATTTCGTAACCAATCAATAAAATCTTGGAGAACTAGATATTGATTGGAATCTTCGAGTGGTTATCATACAGAATGTACCATCACACCCCTTCCGGTTAGAAGAGCATTTTTACTAGATTTACAGATCCTAGTATTACGCGTAGAAGACATAAGGTTTCCTAATTAGCTTGATCCACCATCACTTTCATTTGCATTTCATTTCACCTTTGGATGTCTCGGGATGATCTTGAGAAGTTGGGTGCAAAGATGGTCACATGTTGATTTTCTATTGTACAAATAGAAAATCAACACATGACCATCTTCACACTGGCTTACGAAGGTTGTGCGAGGCGGCCGGTGTGGAAATGAAATGGAAGTGAAAGTGATGGTGGTGATCAAGATAATTAGGAAACCTTATGTCTTTGACATGTAATAATGGGATCTGTGAATCTAAGGAAGAAATTCTCTTCTAACTTTCGAAGGTGTGATGGTATGACTGTTATGATAATAACTCGAGACTCCAATTGATGTCTAGTTATGTCGAGATTCAATTAATTGGTTTCAGAATACATGGAAAGTAACCTACAGGTGCCTTATATGGGTTTCTAGACAAGGTCATGGAAATGGAGACAAGAGGTGTAGTGGAGTTTAGAGGGACTATGGGTGATTTTTGGTCTTATGCAGAAAGTCTTAACTGATTGATGCTATATTCAACATTGAAAGTTGTGCAATAATATCAGGTCAAAGTGGTGAATATATGAATACTAATGTGCTTAAAATAGTGTCAATATGTTGATGACTAGCAGCTGTTATTGTCGCAGGACATGTGGATCAAAACCAAAAACTCATGGGGGTTTTGGCCATTAGATGGTCATGCATGTAATCAAACCCTATTTCTAGGAGAAGTCTAAAAGTTGTAGGCTTGATTAACATCTATGTGTAATTTATCTAGGCTGTCTTATTTTCTCATCATATGTTACGGTGTGTCTATAAAAGCTGTTAAACACAAACTTGTGACAATGTCGGTTATTAGCTCGCTTGTCGAGGTTGTGGGGCTAGGGGATCAAAAATGTAAGTCTTTTCCTGTTGTGGACTATTGATGTTCATGCAAGATGAATTGATTTGTTTTCAACAAATAAAATATCTATGAAGGAAATCTAACCTATATTTTTGGTGTTTCCTCAATATATCAAAACAAAGCAGTAAAACAAGCTAGCCTATGGAAAGTAAATGTTTTTGTACTTTTCTAACTTTTCAGACAATGCATCTAATCTAATAAACAAATTAAATATAAACAACTAGATAGATGTATCTAACCATTTGTGCATATGTATAAATCTAAATCTAAAAATATATTCTAATTCAATCAAAATCCTTCCAACCCTACCTCAGAAGTGAAGAACAAATCATAACCCTAACAGAGCTATTGTTCCCCACAAATTCCCTGGTAATGTTGAAGAGACAACTTCCTATTGATTTGATCTACTTGAAATTATCTAGCTAATTGAAATGAATTGTTTCTCTACTCTATTTGATATGCAATTGAAATTATCAATTTTGAATCGACAATTTGATAAACAAAGCAAACAAATACAAAACCCTAACTGGAAGAGCAAAGAACCTTGGAAAATCCAATAGTATTAGTATATTTCCCTCAGTTATTTCCTTTCATTCTTTGAGTGTTCGTGTGATTCCAAAGTATTGGGAATGCAAAGAACAACAACAAGAGGATGGCGCTTGAGAAATGGTAGCTTGGAAGCAATCTAGACACAATACAAGTAGAAGATAAATAGCACAAGAGATCGAACTTGGCTATGCAATTCCTAGCAAGATTATGGCAGCACAAGAATGCAAGATACACAAAATTCTCAAGGCCTTTTGCTTGAATAGAAGCATGGAATATATAGGAATGGAGGCTAGGAGGTTACTTCATGCACAAGGCAAGAAGGAGTTCCAACCAATTAAATCTATTTAAAAATAGAAGGAAGAAGGAGAACCAAGCAAAAATATAATTTTAGATGATTCGGCTCACAAATTCATGAAAAAGTAAACTTAAATGAAAAAGTGGGCAAGACCACCGCTCTGTGTAGGGCAGCAGTTTCAAGACCGCCACTCAAGTAGGGCGGTCCTGGAATTGAAGGCCAAAACAAGCATAGAAAGAAATAGGGAGATGGAAAAATGCATGGAAAAGTTAAGTAAGGCTATCTAGGATACAAATATATACTATGAATGGGTTTTGGAGCTCGAACACCTTCTTGAAAGGATTTTGAATCATCATTGGGGACTTTTGTAACCATTTTCTTGACAATGTAGCACGTGTAATTTTGGGTGCGTACATATTGCCCCCTTAGAGAAGCATCTTAGCCATGAAAAGGCATAAAACATGGAGTTCGAGTATGGCATTCCCAAAATGGGGAGTTATAAGCTATACCTAACATGCTTATGTGTTGAAATGTTGTCATCCAAGCTCTTGCTTCCTATAAGAAGAAGAAGAGAATCAAGTGCAAATAGATAAGATATTGGAAAATAAACACTAAACCAAAATGACAAGAGAACTTACCATCTATGCAAGGATGTAGAAATATACCTGTGCCAATGCTCCAACCCTATAAACACATACACTCAAAATGAGTTTAAAATAACACACACACACACACACACACACACACAGATATATATATATATATATATATATATATATATATATATATATATATCGAAACAAAATCATTTGTGCATTGTTAATTTGGTGAAATTAGAGCTTTGGACATACTTTGATCATTATTTACATAGATACAACCAAAATGATCATTGTGGGATATAGATCATGCCTCCATGAGTGGGAAATCAACCGGTGTGTTCCCAGGTTAGTTATTTTCTCTTTTGTCTTTTTGTGCCATAGATGTTAAAATGTTGAAAATTTCACCTACAGGGGGACATTTTCAAATTATCTTTTTCAAATGAGTCCTTAGGGGGGAGCCCATAGGGCATGCTTCTATTTTTCTATAAATGGTCAATTTTATCCTTTTAGAAATTTTTGGGGTTAAGAGCATTTTTGACAAATTGGGTCAGAGCACCACCCAAGACAGGCTGTGGTCATAGAACCACCACCCTTCCAAGGTGGTGGTCTTGGAACCGTCACCCCTGCATTGGGCCGCGATTCAATAGAATGTCTAAAATTCATCTTATCTTGAATGTTTTTGTGTTTTCAATGTTTTTCTATGATTTTGATGAGCTTATCATGTGATTTACATTACTAAATTGATATTTTTCATGTTTTGGTGAATGCGAAGAAGGTGGAGTACATATGCTAGAGCCGAGAGAGAGAGAAAGTGATTGGCTCCTGGGATTTTAGATCAGGTGACCTAGGCTAAGATGAATATTCTATAGTAGGCATGCATATGGTAGATAGCACGAGTGCCCCATGTTGCTCCTATGAGTCACATTTTGTGTGATTTATTCTCTTCTTGGGATGCATACAGAACACCTTCCGGTTTCAGGGTGTTAGAGGTGAGTGGATTATCACTCTAGATGATGTATAACACATCCTTGGAATCCCGGTACTTGGTAGGAGGATGTAATTAAAGATAATGGGGTCTAAGGTTGTGATGATGTAGTGTTCCACATACATGAGAGATGTCATTGTATCATCTAGCTTGAAGAAGGGAATAAAGGTTTGGTCCATTTCTACTGCACCCATTCCTATCCTTTGAAGAGCCATCACGGGTATCTTGTCTTGGAAATTTGTCGGGGACAAGGAAGGAGATACACTTTTACTACTCGGCCCCCATCATTACATAAATTGAGGCTCATGGCCATAAGTATTCCTAGGAGTAGATATTTTGGCGACTACATACCATGATTTTTACAGAGTTTTCAGATTGCAGGGAAAATATTTGAACCACCCTACATTGGTTATGAGTTGGGTTTACGAGCATTTCATCCCTTATGGGGGGTACATGTATTAGATCCGAGAGGTTGTTTAGGGAGCTAGATGGACAGAAATTTCAAGGTGCTCAGACACCGAATCGGTCAATGGCCTCCCGACTATAGCAGACATGACTACCACACCCTACCAAGACATGGAAGGGGTATGGGGTGAGAAGGCTACAAAGATGGTAGATTACTCTTCCATGAACCGGCTAGTTGTGAGTTAGGAAATTAGAGATTCACCTTGCTTTGTCCGATTACCTAGTAGTTCAGCCTTCCATACCATGTCATGCTTCCTCCACTAGAGCCTATTTACAGGACTATTCGGGAGGCTCAGAGTGGTCCTAGAGGGGATCCTGGTTGGAAAGTGGTTACTCCTGGTGTGCCTATTGCACTTAGGCATGTATTCTAGGATCGGTGGGAATCTGGTGCCCTCAAACACCCTTACTTTAGATTGGGGCATCTCATGCTCATAGTGGGGAGGAAGATGAGCCAATCAATTTTGACTCGACTGCGACGGAGGAGGATGCAGGAGATGACACATAGGAAGATTTAGTCGGTGAGGAGGATGAGGGGGAAGGACCTTCAAAGGGAGTTGAGAGTGACCTTGAGTGGAATGATACTCAAGAGATCCTTAGAGCTGTACACAAGGAGATGAGTATGGAGAGAGAGACACTGGTCTCGGAGGAGGCACTTGGAGAGGATGATGAGTTTGTGATCAGACAATGTCATGCCTCTAGATTCGGTGAGGCTCCGCAACCATCAGCAGCACCTACCACAATAGCTGTTGATCCCACATGGATTCTTGGAGACCCAATTATGTTTAATACCCATTTATCAATTTTTTCTATTGATTTTTGCATGTTTAGCTTAGCATTCTCCTTTTAATTTGTGTTCTGTGATTTTATAGCTCACTATCTCTCTCTTTTTGTTCTTTTCTACAATGTCTACACACGATTGGTGAGAACTCATTCATCGGTATATGTGGACACCCTATTGATCCCCTCAGGGAAGACCTAGATCAAGTTGACTTCGATTCATGGCAGCCCTCGGCCACCGAATGACATATCAAACATCTTCACTCTTGTCTGGAAGGTGGCGGAGATAGTGACCTCCCTTCATACCTAGGTAGTTGGATACAAGACTATTGAGTTCACCTGATGAGGAAGATCCATTCTCACAAGTGAGGCTACGGGTAGTGGGTGCCACCATGAGCACTCACACCATTAAGTCTATTCCTAGCACCATCACAGCTACAGTAGGATCCCTAGACACGGTCATGCACCATCTGAGGGATCCCATAGGGATTGATAGGCCGCTGAGCCTTTATTTCTTTGATACTATTTTTGACATTATATGTTTTTTTATATATTGTAAATGTTTTGACCATGCCTAGTGCATGACGACATTGTATACAAACTTGATCTACTACAATATATACTTATTCTATTTTTGGTTCAGTATTCCATTGTATCTAAGTTGACTCTCTTTTGGCTTATCTCTTATGTGTAATCTAGATATTTAGAAATTCCACTTTTCAATTCTTTTCAAAATGTATGCAATGGATGTGAATGATAAACAAAATGATTTCTTTTTGTATTTTATGCTGTTGATATATGATGATGCAAATACAATGTGATCTTAAACTTAGCTTCTTTTGCAATCTTCGGTACTTCATATTGTCTTGATAAAATGTGATGATACAATGATATGATAAATAGATGTACTTGCCCCACTCCTAACCCCACACAACTAGTAAGATGTGAGGCCTCAACACTAAGAGTTATAAAGGGAAAAAGTTATGAAAAATTATAAAATGGCAGTGATGAGAGAAAGACAGAGGTTTGAAAGAACCAAATTGGGATGCTACAACCTTACTCTACTCAAGCTACTTCATAATTTAGAATATGAATTGTTTTGTAGTTTATTTATACTTGGATCTGTAGATTGCCACTTGGTTGAAAAAATATGGTTTTGGGGTTTTAAAATCTTCTTGGAATTTTGGACATCTAACTCACTTTGTTTTTGATTTATGATTTCACAATGTTTGACTAATTTGTAACTTTCAAGTTTATCAAAGAGACCCCCTACACCTTGCCCCATGCTACCAAGTAGGAAGCATGGGCTCATCACCATGGACAAGGCACAAATGAGTAAGGGAATTTCCCTCCTTTCCCAACCCTACATCACTAGTAAGAGACACAGGCTCAACACCGAAGGTTGGTAGGGCAGAGAAATGTGTAAAAATAATTTTTTTGTGGATTTGCATTTGACTTACTTATTTGGGAAAAATGTTTAGAATGCTTTTATTTCCAAGGATATGTATGTGGGATAGATGTGAAACCATGAAACTTCTAGAACAGACCATGAATAAAAGACACCTAACCAAAGAAGAGACCAAAAGTAGAACCAATGACCTTGGTATGGTTACCGTCAAAACTTTGTCTTATCTTATTTGGATTGATAAATGATTTAGAAACAATTGATGATATTATGGGTGTTTGAAGAGACATGATTTGAATTTTTTCCAATATTTTCAGAAGTTTTTAGGAATTGCTATAAGAATAAGCTCCTTGATCAAACTTTTTACAACATGAATGGATAGATGAAAATGCAATGCAGATGCAATAATGTACATATGAAAATGTTGATAGATCATGTGTAGTATCTCTTTAGGTGAAGAGAGTTTATGGATTTGGTAAACTCCTCACCTTCTAGTGTACACAAATGGAATGTACCATTTTTGTAGTTTTACACTACTAGATATGGACCTAACCACCTAGGTTTGAAATTCCTTCCCTCACCAGTCTTCTTGTCTATTTGACTATCAAGTCTTAATACCAAATATCCTTCATAGATCTCACATTTGTACACCTTCTTATTATATTACCAAGCCATACAATCAGCATAAACACTGTAACATTGTTTAGCATTGATCGGCCTCGTCGAGACTTTCTAATTGGGAGAGTCATGCTTCTTAATAACCCTCCTCTCCTAGGATCCCATGTAGTGAAATTCGGAGACAAGGTATTTTGACTTCGAGTGGTAGAATCACCTTAGCACCAAATACTAAGGAAAGGGGGTTGCCCCGTTGGTTTTCTATCCAATGTCTAGTAGGCCCACAAGGCCAGAAAAATATTTAGGTGCCAATCTTGTTTATTCTCCTTAACGGTCTTTAGGAGAATGGACTTTAAAGTCTTATTGGTAGCCTCAACTTGTCCATTAGCCTGAGGGTAGTAGAGAGAAGCCGTGTGATGACTTATTTTGAAATTTGTATGAAAATCACACACCTCGTCATTTTTGAAATACATGTCATTATCATAAATAATGACCTGTGGCACCCCGTACCTATAAATGATCTGGTTTAGGATGAACTTAGCAATTACAGAGCTAGGAACAGTGGTAAGGGGCATGACCTCTACCCACTTGGTAAAGTATTATGTGGCCATGATTATGAAATTATGGCCATCTATTGATGAGGGAGAGAAATTCCCTATCAAATCTAGGCCCCATGTGGAGAAGGGCCATGGGGTTGCGATTGGTTGTAAAGTTTGTTTTGGTATGTGGATCTTGTGGGAGAACTCTTGACATTTGTGACATCTATGCACAAAATCTACCACGTCATGCTCTAGGGTGGGCCAGAAATAGCCCATCTAATGTATCTTCTGAGTAGTGGCATGACCACCAAAGTGACCTCCACATACCCTACTATGTGACTCATACATAATATTTTCAGATTCTTCAGTATCAACACATCTCAATAACATTCGTCAAAGCCTCTCGTGATAAAGCACCTACTCTAAAATAATGTACTTATTGTCAATGACGTGTAACCACCTTATTTTTGTGATGTTTCCTCTTCTAGGTATGTATGGTGCATGATGAAGTTGATAATATCAATAACCAGGGAAATACTAAGATAGGGGCCTAGTTTCAATGAAGTATACACACTCTTCTACGGAAAGTCTAGATCTACCAAATCACCCCCATCTAGTGGATTGTCAGCCAACCAGTCTACAATGATTTGACCCTTAATGATTTTTGATTTACAAATGTTAACTTGAACTCACCCATTAACATTATGAAATGCCCATCCTTTTTAGACAAGGATCCTTGCATGAGAAATGTTTATAAGTGGTATGTCTTAACAATGACCCTTCTTTCTTGATTGAGCATATAATGCCTTAAATACGTTTTTGCAAAAACTATGACAAGGCATTATTTTTATGCCTTCTTGTAGCATGTCTCATAATCAAGTAGCATCCGACTAATAAAGTAAACTACCCATTCCCACTTATCATCATCCTCTTGAGCCAACATGTAGGCTAGCAAAACATCCATATCCCATGAATATAAGATCAAAGGGTGATCTGATCTAGGCAGCATTAGCATGGGAGGGGAAAACAAGAACCATTTAAATGCTTCAAAGGTCTCACTACATTCCTCCGTCTAATCAATGTTATAATCCTTTTTCAACAAATTGTTGATTGGATGAATGATGAAGGTCAAGTCAGGGATGAACCTTCGGATTGCACCGAGTTTCCCAAGAAAATATCTAATACCAGACTCATCTGATGGTGGAACCATTTCTAACATAACCCAGATTTTGGTTGGGTAAACATCAATCCCTCATGAAGATATAATGTAACCCATAAGCTTACCACCTGTTACACCGAATACACATTTCTCTAGATTTAACATGACACCATATTCAATCAAGCACAAGAGGATGATGCGAAGCACCTTTGGGTGATCACAGTGCTTCTTGGCCTTGGCCAATAGGTCATCTACATAGGATTCCACAATCTTATGAATAAGATCATGGAATATGTAGGTCATTTCTTGTTGGTATGTAGCACCCACATTTTAAAGACCAAATGGCATGACGACATAACAATAAGTTCCCCAAGGAGTTATAAACATAGTTTTAGCTTGATCCTCTATGGAGATTTTGATTTGATTATATCCCAAAAACCCATCCATGAGGGATAACAACTCAAATCTAGTTATTGCATCAACAATAATGTCAATGGATGGTAGTGGGAAATCATCCTTAGGACAAGCCTTATTACTATTCTGAAATTCTATGCAAACACAGATATTTCCGTTATTTTTGAGAACAAGGGCAATGTTAGATACCCATTGTGAATAATCAATTGGCTTGATAAATCCTACCTGGAGAAGCTTCATTAATTCTTCTTATACCATAAGGGCCACCTTTGGCTTCATAGGTCTTGACTTCTTCTTAATTGGCTTGGCATCGACTTGGTGACGAGATTGTGAAGCGTAATGTGTGCTGCGATTCTGTCATTTCCTTGTAATGAAATGAAAAGGATTTTTATGTTCCTTAAGGATTTGGGTATGAATTTATAATTCCTTAGGAGTTAAAGAGGACCCTAATTTTAAGATTTTTGGATCCTCCTCCATTCGATGTTTATATCAATCATTCCCTCGATTAAGGAGGCATTTCCCTCCTCAAACTTAGGTGGGGCTGGAGGCAACTCCAAGTCCCCTTCTTCTTCTACTTCATAAATCTCAAGATCTTTCCCCGGAGAGGACTCAATCATGGGATTCACAAAATAAGAAGAGGAACATGGAATTAGGGAAAGGTCTACCTCATGACAGGTAAGATGTAGTTCTACCAAAGTGTTTAAATAACTTAAAGTTGACTCATCCCCATCAACAGGGTCTAAAAAGTCAAGCTGATCCTTAGCTTCCATGTATGTCAACATTGATGCTATTGGCACTTTGCGAATCAAGGATTCAATGCGGATTGAAACCATGAAGTTGGTGTCCTCTAAGTCACTACTTGGGGTGAAGCATGAGGTGGAAGTTACTATAGAGTCTTCCAGAAGGTTTTTTTCACATGGAACGCCTCAATTGATATAAAGTAAAACCCCTTTGTTAGGCCCAACATGGTTATTTTATAGAGTTATAGGTGTTCAGCCCTAGTTTCGTATACCTCGGATATCTAATTTGTAACTAGTTGTGAGTCACCAACACCCTAATATTGAAGATGTTCATTCTCTTAGCTATAATGAGACCTAATAAGAGAGCCTCATACTCAGCCCATTGTTTGTGCATTCAAAATTCAATTTGAAATAAAAAGGTAAAACCCTTCCTTTGGGTGAAGTAAGGATCGTGCCTGCCTCGGCACCGAAGTGACACTTGGCTCCATCAAAATGGAGGGTCTAGAAACTACTCAGAAAGATGGATGTTGAGTCATCCTTTGTAAGTTCTCCTTTTACCTCAGTTACCTCCACCATGTAAACCTCATCTACTAGAAGGGAACCGAGTCCCAAGGCATGTCCCATACCCATGGAATCAAAGGGGAGAAGGATAGGCAAATCATTTTTTCATAGCTCAATAATATTTGTTGTATTTTTGAACGATACTATCTCTACAACAAAATTTTCATCCTTGATCACCATAATACCCTTGATCAAACCTGTAACTTCTAACTCTATTGTGGGAACAAAATTTTCTTCTAGTATCGTACTTGCCAATTTTTATCTGGTTTGTAGGAAGTTGGAATTCAGAGTGGACCCCTAGATTTTTCTTCAAGTTGGTCAAATGTATATCAAAGGGTTTCAAGTCACCTTGAGCGACAAAGGATTTCCTTAAATACAAGAATTTTACCTCTTATAATAGAGTGGAGGGGACTTCATTCATGTGGTGGGTCTAAGGATGACTAAGGATCATATTATATTTGGTTTCTTGATAAATAATATAAAACTCAGTGAGTACCATCTTGGGCCCAAGAGTGACCGGTAATACTATGGTTCTAATCGAGGTTACCTTGAGGCTATCATAACCCCTCAATGTGTTTCACGTCGAGGAGCAATTAGTCTCCCCATATCCTAACTTCTGAAGGAAAGAGAAGGGGACTATATTAACCATTGCCCCATCATCGATCATTGTGTGTTTCACATAGTTTTTATAGATCCAAACCTATAAAAACAAGGTTGGATTACCTCTACTAGATATTTTAGCATCTGTAGACATCTTTCTTATGTCAAATACAAAATCAATATCCCTTTCGGGTTACCCTGGAGGAAAACGTCAAAGTCTATATGGTTTATTTGTTCCTCTAGTGGAGGGGTATCATTAATCAAATCATTGAGACCTAGCACTTCCAAAAGAGTGGCTTGATGAGAAGGGGAATTCCTTAGTAGATCCAAAAAGGAAATGTGTGAAAAGGTCTTGGTTAGATCACTAATCAAATCATTTAACCTTACTATCTTGCTTAGCATTTCATGAGCATTATCTGACACAACTAGATAAATCAGGATTGGTTGTGAAGACTAGTCTTTGGCTCTTGTTGTGGTGTTAATTTGGGTTTTAACGTTTAACTCAACTAAACCTACGATCTTTTTTTGCTGGTGACCATCCAAAGGAGGTGCCACCTGTGGGTTTGAAGAAGTTGAGGCTTCACAATTATGAGTCCCTATTACAATACCTTTATTTGAACCGTTGGGATCTAGTCTAATGTCATTTAGACATGTGGGGAGAAGATCATTGAATATTTCCAATGGTGTGTTCTATAGAGACACCGAGTCCCATATAGGAGTTTTGGGTGCAGTTGGGTTTTCTAAAAACATCTCAACAAATAACTATCTTTGGTCTTGTGGAAAACATTGCAAAAACTTATTACAATCACAAAAATTTCTTACATCATGCCCTTGGACCCTATGGAAACCACAATACAAGTCAAGATCGTAATCTTGAGGCCTTTGGTTTGTTCCTTGTTGTGGTCTAAAACTATGGTTATTGTTTGGTTGTTGATTGTTATAATTAACACTTTGGAACCCTTGCCCCTGATTTTGGAATTGGTTGGGGTATTGACTAGGGCTTGGGGTCAACATTTTCCTTTATTGCTAAGGTTGTTACTATTGTTGGGGATGATTAAAATCCACAACATTTACTGAGGGTGAGAAATTGTTGTTTCTCTTATTGTTGCCATTGTTGTTGTTATTTGTAGTACTTGTACTAGTAGGATTAACAACATTAGGATTTTTGGGTTGGTCAGTCACACCATCGGTCATGACTCCATGATTCTTATTAAGGATCTTTGGTCCTTGATTGTTATTTTTGTTTTTGGAGTAACCGGGAGTACTTTGAGCAGGAGTGACTAACTTCCCATTTGCTCCATAGGTCTTACGACCACTGTCAATGGCCACTTGGTCGATCCGAAGAGAACCCTCTAGCACCTCTTCATAGCTCCTTAGTGGGAACTTTTGAACCTCTTCCTTTGTCTCTCTGTTGAGAGAGTGAAGGAAAAAATCACAAAGTTTTGTTTGATCCATGTTTGGAGCACTTGCGGAAGAGTAGAGAACATGTTGCCACCTCTGAATGAAGTGGGCTGTATATTCATTATGTTCTTGTTTGATATGAAGGAATTCCTTGATTCCTGTTCACAAAAGTTTTTCATATCAAAATATTTGATAAACTCTAATACAAGTTGTTTGAACGAGTGTATTAAAGCCTACGGTATCCTATAATACTAGTCGAGAGCAATACCTTCAAGAGTGTTAGGGAAAATATTTACAATGACCGCATCCCATGGGAGCAACTCTCAAATGGCCATTGCATAATCCTTGAAATGGTCATTAGAATCACCTTCCCCTTTGAATTTTGGGAGATCAGGAAAGGATCTCAAGATCACAACTTTCTGGAATGGAGAAATCTAGGGTTTCCTTGAGATATTCGAATAAGTCCCCATTACATATGTTTCCACCATTGAAGACCCTTTTTAGGGAGGTGGGGGCTACATTGGTTTTACGAAATGGGAAAACATAGACATTTGGTGGGCGTATGACATCCCATGTGGTTTTCATATAGACCTAGGTAGATGTACATGTCCCCATGTGGAGATATATAATACATGTGTACATAGGGGTGTTAATTACCTTGATACGGAGCTGAAAGAGTGAAGCCAGGGGAATGTCACATTTCGATTGGTATAGAATATGAGAATGCACTTATGGATGGTGCTGTTGTAGGTATCCATATGTGGCTTGAGGAGGCATACCCAAGGTACTTTTCCAGTTAACAAATCCCCATGGTTTAGATTATTCATGTAGACTAGAGGATTCTATGCACTCGATATTTTCCCATAGTTTTGTCGGTAGGAAGGGGTTTGTGCTTTCCCTGTATATGAATTCTACATATTTTGGGAAAGCTATAACTCCTTGAATTTATCAATCAAAGCTGAAATGACATCACTCATTGACGGGCGGTACCTTGCTTGGATACCTTTGTTGAACCCTTGGAGGTTGTTGAGGAGTATGGTATCCCGCTATGAATTTTTCATGATGTTTCCACCCCTCATTGGTTGTATTGTTAGTTGGTGGTGGGGTAGTGTTATTTTTTTGAAGCAGGACATCACCTTGTCCTTACAACCTATCGAAATATTGGTTCATTTTTTGGAATTATTTCTCACTCCTAGCATATCGTGCTAAATACTCCTCATCAAGATGGGGGAGTTGATTAGATTTCATGATAATGGGTTGTCAAAACAATACCCAAGGAGATGAACTCACTTCACCAGTGAATTTCATGTTATTTGAACTTGATTGTTTGAGGGGATAAGTCTGAGTGACTTGATCCAATTCTTTAATGCATACGAAAAACCAACATTGGTTCCCTGAAGCAGAGGGTTTTGAGTGGATGAGTAGTTATCTACCCATGTTGAAAGTGAAGGTGATTGTTGTGGGATATTTGATTGGTAATGGTACATGTCGAAACTTGGGATGGGTCAACCATACTTGTCATATCCTGACATATTTGGGGGGTATAAGAATACCCATAGAATAAAGGATGGACAAAATTTGAAACACTTATAGACTAGCTCTTCACATTGGGTTCACCAATTTGTATGATAGAAAATCAACACGTGACATTCTTCACACCCAACTTCCTAAGGGTGTTCCGAGACATCCGGTGTGGAAATAAAATCGAAGTGAAAGTGATGGAAGTTATAACATTCCCATATTAAGACTTTAGAAACAAGGAATTTTTTTTTGCATTAGTAATGTTCTCTGTTCTAAATACTTAATTTAGAACACACATTTCATAACAATCATTCTTATAATAGATAACCATATGCAGTTGTAATGACTCGGTGTACAACTGATCTATTCATTCCATGACTCGGTTAACTACCGATCCATTTATGTGTAACATTGAGTTTGGAGTATTCTACTGAATACTTCATATTCTTGGTTCTCTCACCCTATACTAGGTTTTGAGTGATCTATCCAAGGGACCTAACTGAATAATTGTTACCAATATTCATTGGCATCACGAACCTTAGACTGGTGACATAGGACAACGCAATCAGTAGCTTGCGATACTTTGGCCAAAGATTTATAACATACTATTCATATTACTTATTCCTTGATGACATACTCGTCAATCCAGAATACATCCATCACCCCACTCCATTGTTATCTAGAATGTCTTACACTGACTCCTGTCAGTCCCCTTGCCCAAGGTTTAACTCAAGCGCAGGTTAACAACATAGGTCATGATATGACGAGGCTCTTGAAAACTTAGGGTAAATTGGCATGCTGGGTCAACCTAGGTTAACCCCATGTGCCAAAGTACCCTAAGTCCTAAAGGGCTACTTCATATCCTGATTATGGTACTAACCATTCCGGATAGGAATCTTGAACAAGTTCAAAAGTGTGTAGATCTCAACATTCAATGTGGAAGGGTGTTGCCACATGTCATCTGCATTGTTGTATCCTCGATAAGATCCTAATCTTCTCAAAGGTACAACCTTGTAGTTGACGTGTGTCAACATCCTATGGCATAGCCTCGTAGAGATGTACATACCTCCAAGAGTTTATTTACGTTATGCTAAATTTGGTTTTAAAGACTACCTAAATCGGCAGCCCACCAAACCCCGAGTCCAACATTCCTTTAAGTTCCCTTTTTAAAGTTGAGATTCATTTAATTCAAGAACTTAATTTACTTTAGGATTGCTTCCTGAATTGATAGTTTTGACCTATCATCTCGTTACCCAAGAGCAGGACAACAACAACTTATATTCCCATAAATTAATAACTTAACCATTTAAGGGAGTGTAACAGCCCATTAGGCTAAAACATATCAGACTTATTGTAATTAAGTCTTAATGATTCACAACCATATCTTCTTTTTTATTTAGTGCCTTACTAGAGAGGAAGGGTCTACCTCTTCCTAGTGCATTTTTAGGGCTTGCCACACCCTACCATGTTATTTAAAGTTACAATAATCATTATTATAGTTTTATTTCACCTCACAAGGTATAATGAAAAATTAGATAAGAATGTTGTATTCAGCCACCTATTTTATTTTCAATTTTCTTAGGGAATTTATCTAAGTTCCCTTTTTAATTCATTCTTTAAAAAAATACACATCCAATCATATAGATAACGAGAAGATTATACTCAACAAGATAATTTACACAATCTATATAAGTAATTTCTCACTCTTCATTTCATTTCCAAACTTATACAATTACAGCTTATGCCTTTTTAGGCATGCTTTAAGACATCAGCCTTCCTAAAAAGAAACAAATTTTCTTTTTACAATACAATTCAGAAATCAACTCAGAATTCTTCACTAAAATCAATTTAGAGCAGTCAATGCATCATTTAAGTTTTTTCCTTCTTTTACCCCTTATGAAGTCCATCTGCAAAAATTGCTAGCACAGGTCAGTTCAATGAACTGAGCATGATAAGCACTAATCCTTAAAACAAGTGCATTCCAATAATTGTTTCAATAAAACAACCCTATTATAATGACAACAATTACTTCATACTCTCTAAGCTATAAGTAATATCAATATAAGAAGAGTCATAGTACACTGTTTAAACAAAGTAGACATGATATATTCTATATTACTAGCCCTAAATTATTTAAAGTATAATTGATTCTAGCAATTACATTCACGTTCAATAACATAATATAACACTGATTTTTCTTCCTAACAATTATAACACCACTCACATCATAACCTAAGTTACAGAAGTAATTTCAACATAATCTTTTTCGGATGAATCATCTCTCTTTTTTTTTTTGTAAGGAAGGAAGAAACATTCCATTTACCAAGTACTTATCCATCCGAAAAGTTGAAACAGTTTATATCATGATTTAAATAGATTCTTAAAGTATCTTCTATTTAAAAACTAAGCCATTAAAGGTATTCATCCAAAATAGGATCATACAAAATAAATTCAAATAGAAGTGATGGATTAACTACCACCTTCAATTTCTTTTGCCAACCTATCTTCTACCTTAGTCTTCTTAATTTTCAATCAATGAAAAGTATGCAAGACAAATAAACACTGACTTCCTTTTTACAATAAGAATAACAATCAGGAGGTTTATAAACAAATACCTTATCCCAGCTATACGACGAAGGAGTCTTATCAGATTAGGATCCCCATCCCAATTATTTCTTTCAACTACTAAGACAGTTCTACCTTCTCATAACCATTCTGTTTGAGTTCATTACAAGTTCTAAGGAATGAGCACAATAATCAATCAAGGAAAATAGTATTAATGTAATAGAATTCCCTTCTTAAACCCTTTTACTTCTTTCCTTGTTATCTCTAAGCGAAACTGTGACGATCTAAACACTATTGCAATCAAGTTTAGAATGAAGTCAAGCTTCTAAGACATAATAAACGTTCATTAGACCAACCAGGAATGAGAAGCTGAGTAGTTCTAGCACTTGAGTTCACCCAATAGTTTGGGTAAGGTAGAGCCATCTCATTGGTTTACCATTACATCCCTATAGGATCTACAAACTGTGCATCCAATAAAAGTCAAGATCAATATTTAACATAATCATTATGAAATGATCAAGGCTCATAATCATCCACAAGAAATGAAATAAAATGAATCCAGGAATATTCCGGTTCAATCAAATATCTCAAGAGTAGAAAAGACATATCCATATCAAGTAGGATTTACCGAAATCAAAAGGACATATCCTAATAAGGAAAATCACATAGCAACACTCGAATAAAAAGAAGGAAAATAACAAGCTGTTAAGGGTTTTACGGTGGTGATTAAGCTAACTAGGTAACCTTATGTCTTTGACACACAATATTGGGATCTACGAATCTAAGGAAAAAAATTTCTTCTAACCTAAAGACTGTGATGGTACGGTCTATTATGATAGGCACTCGGGGACTCCAATTGATGTCTAGTTACTTGTCACAAGATTCTATTGATTGGTTACGGAATACATGGAAAGTAACTTGCAAGAGCCTCGTATGGGTTTCTAGACAAGGTCATAGAAATGGGCACAAGAGGTGTAGTAGAGCTGCAAGGAATATGGGTTATTTTATGGTCTTTTCCAAAATTCTTAGCTTTGATCATCTGCTATATTAGACAATGAAAGTTGTGCAGTAATATCAGGTAGAAGCGGTGAAGATATGAATACTAATGTGCATAAACTATTATCAATATCTTGCTGACTAGTAGGCCCGTTGGGTTGTGGGACTTGTGGATCACAACAAAAAACTTGTGGGGGCTGTGGACCTTGGATGGTCATGCATGCAATCAAACCATATTTCCAAGAGCAGTCCAAAAGTTGTAGGCTTGATTAACAACTATGTTCAATGTATCTAACTATCTTATTTTCTTAGTGTATGTTGTAGGTGTGCATAAAACTGTTAAATGCAAACTTGTGTCAATGTCAGTTATTAGCTCTGGCCCATTGGGTTGTGGGACCAGGGGATCACAACTATAAGTCTTTTCCTATTGTGGACCATTGATGGTCATGCAAGATGAATTGATTTTTTTCAGTAAATAAACTATCTATCAAAGGAAATCTAACCTATATTTTTGGTGTTTTCTCAATATATCATAACAAAGCAGTAAAACAAGCTAATCTATGGAAAATAAATGTTTTTGTTCTTTTCTAAATTTTTAGACAATGCATCTAATCTAATAAACAAATTAAATACAAACAATTAGCCAGGATGTAGCTAATTATTTGTGCAGATGTATGAATCTAAATCTAAAAATCTATTCTAATTCAATCAAAATCCTTCCAACCCTACCTCATAAGTGAAGAACAAATCATAACCCTAACAAAGCTATTGTTCCCCATAACTTCCCTGGTAATGTTGAAGAGACAACTTCCTATTGATTTGATCTACTTGAAATTATCTAGTTAATTGGAAAATGAATTGTTTCTCTACTCTATTTGATATTCAATTGAAATTAACAATTTGTAATTGACAATTTCATAAACAAAGCAAACAAATACACAACTCTAACTTGGAAGAGCAAGAACCTTGGAAAATCTAGTAGTATCAGTATCTATCCCCTCAGTTCTTTCATTTCATTCTCTACGAGTTTTCATGTGATTCCAAAGGATTGGTAATGCAAGGAACAACAACAATAGGATGGTGAGCAAGGTGACAACACATGGTGGAGATCGACGACATGGAATGAGAGCTAAAAATCATCTTTAAAACACTAAGGGGCTGGAAGCTAGTCATATGGGTGACCAGAAGTCTCCCTAGGGGCTGGAAAAATTGTAACATGTTTTATTTCCCTGACCTATGAGGGACATGAGTGACATCAAATTTCATGGTGCTCCTGGTGATGACACATGGCAGTGATCAGATGGTTGAGACTTTGAGTTCCCGTAAGCACCTGGGGACTGAACTAGCGATCCTGGAGGTCACATGAGGATACAAAGGTTATATTGGGTCTAGGGAATTTTGAAATTGTTTATTTCCCTTAACTTGAGGGAAAAATATCCCTCCAAGCTCCTGGAGCTGACACATGTCCTCCCAAAATTTGACTAACTCCGAACTCGCTCCAAGAGGACAACTTGAAACGACGATAACTTGAGATCTCGATGGAAATTTTTAATGAAAATTTATATGATAATGATTGGAAATGATATTTTGAATCAAATGGATGGGGTATAAGGTCTTTATTCTTCCACATGATCCATGAAAAATAGGATTTTTTATTTAGTACTCCACATGTGCTTGAGAAAACTATTTTCGAACCAATGCACCAAAGTGTTGTGAAAAAAAAAATTCACAATATTTTAAGGCTTGTAAGTATCTTTTTTAATATGTTTGATTTTCCTCCTGAATCCATTTGGAGATCCTGGAATCACCTTCGTAAGTTCAGAAGTTGTATCAGCCTGTGCACTACTAGGCCCTGTGAACCCTAATTTTGGTGATATTGCTGAACTTCTCCAAGTGCTTCTAGAATAGTTTTGAATTGATTCCACAATTTCCCAAGGAATTTTAATTTCCTCCACATTTTTTTTGGATTTTCTACTCCACTGCATGGGTTTTCTCCAGTCCTAGGAAGGCTAGTGGTAGTCATTCCCACATCTTCCTAAATCTTACAACTTTTAATGAACTCCTAAAATCACAGGGGGATGAATGGAATTTCCTAAAGAACCCTGGGGGAAGAGAAAACATCAATGGGAAGGTCATTGGAATGATTGGGTGGACTTGGTGTTCCTAGTAATGATAGGACATGAAAATTTTGGCATAGGGGTATAATTGTCGTGCTAGGAAATTATCAATTTCCCTATTGCACATTTGCATGAAAACAATCGGCTCTAGATTTGGAACATGACATGGACTAAGAGTACGAAGACATGACATGGAGAATCCTAGAATATCAACATTTCAAAGAAAAGACCAGTTCCTTATCCATTGGGCCTAGCAGAGTCATCTACAACATACAAGAGAGAGAGAAGAAGGAAAAAGACACAAAACAAGGAGAAAGGGAAAGACACAACACATGCAAAAAGGAAAGAAACACACCACAGAAAGGAAATTATATACAATGGGGGAATATAGAGGTGGGGAAAGAACATACACATACTCAGAAATGGGTTGAGAAAAGTACATGTGATCATGGAATAGTGGATTGAAGCCTGACCTTTGAAGCACAAAAATGTTATTTGATCAAACCATGCTTTTTGATGGCCTTGCATGACTTGAGAAGAAGAATAATGATCATGATTCCATCATTGTACTCATAATGTATTGAGAATGTTCCTTCATCCATTGAAAATTTGGTTAACCTCTTAAAAATTTTGCATTTAGAAGATTCTTCTTGATGTCTCGCAATCATGGGAGACCATCCCTCCATGTATTTGAGAGTGGGAAAACTATTTTTGTCATGAAAACATTTATCTTCTTTTAATTTCAACTTAAACTTGTGTCTTATATCAGAAAAACACTTAAAAGGAGTGAGAACTAATTGGTTTTCTTCCCATTTAAGAACTTCCTTGAACATCCCACTTTTTTTCTCTAACCAAGTATTTTCGGTCTTGGAGGTTAAATCA
This sequence comes from Taxus wallichiana var. yunnanensis, assembly GCA_018340775.1. Lineage (NCBI taxonomy): Eukaryota > Viridiplantae > Streptophyta > Pinopsida > Cupressales > Taxaceae > Taxus > Taxus wallichiana. The sequence goes on from CM031233.1 coordinate 369,834,846, forward strand.
TCGAGCTAGAGGTCTTCATCATCCTTTAGAGATTTTTGAAACATGGGAACATGTTCGAGATGAATTAGATCTTGGAGGAAGGTGAGTGCAGTCTGATTTTGGATCATTTGGCAAGAATCATGCATATTCCCGATTTGTAGTCTAGAGAAATTATCACGAATATGCATTCATTCGAGTCCATCTTGATATTATTTTCAAAATTTCAGCTTTTGGTTTGGCCATGTAAGAATTCTTCATCTTTCATTGGATTTTTCCATATGAACTCTTTTTTTGCATTAATGGAACATTTTAAAATGGTGGGAGGAAGTTGGTTTTAAATATACTCCCAACATTACTACATATTTTCACCATGTTCCAAACAACTTTCTTTAATGCAAATCAGCTAAATGTTTTCCTTGTTATATTATTCCATGGCGGAGGTGTTGTCTTCAAAACTAGATATGTCCAAAGGAGATTAACAATTTTTTCTTATTTTGCACTCATGAACTTCTTCACACGATGTGGAAGAAAAAGACATGCTTTCATATCCATTCTCTTCAACCAAAGTATTAGGGAAGTCATCAAGATTATCTAATGCTCCATCTCAAAATCAAAAAAATTCCACCAAAATAGGAAGCACAAATTGATTCATACATGTATTGTATCTCCATATCTCAGGTTAATAGTTCAAGGCAAAGTTGGGGATCTTAAGTTTCATCCACAATGTTCAAGATATCTTGTCTGAGATATTTTTCTAAAATTTCCATAGGCTCATTTTTATCTTCATTGGAAGAATCTTCTTGTTGTGCCTCCAAGAGATGGTTAAAAATCTTATCCATATGGGCCCATGATTCATTTGAAACATTTTCATTCACCTCTTCCATGGTTTGCATTTCCAAAGATTCAATTTCTTGTAAATATGGGCATACTTGATTCATGACACCTAATGAAAAGGAAAAGATGTCCAAGCTTCATGGGAAAGGCACTCCTTTAAGCTAAAAATCCATATCATCTTCTTATTTTTAAGAAAAAGAGAATCTGTGATAGGGCAGCAACATGAGAAGAATTTTGAGGTACATCTTGACCATCCATTATTGAATCTTCTTTCTCGAGTGAAAGTTGAAACACTTTGTTTTCACCGTGAAGATGGTTTTACTCCCCAAGTGAGTAGAGATTGTGTTTAAATTATTTGTTATCCTCGGATTTGAAGAAAGAGAGGGATTCTTCCATTTGATCATTCATGTTTGCATCGGGAAGAGATTTTAATTATTTGAATTCCTCCATTTCTTCATGAAAATTTTCTACATCACTTGAAGAATCAAAATAGGAGAGAAAATTATATATGACCATCTTGAATTCATCATCTTTGGACCATGATGTCAGGTGAATTTCTTACATTTTTTCACATCTCTCCATTTCATCATTAATTGAAAGATCAAAACTTGAAAAGAGGTCATCCATGCCTACTTTGAATTAGTCATCTTCTTCATCATTGGTGGAGTATTCAGAGAACATTGGATCATTCATTATGCAGAAAGGATCTTCCTTTATTGAATATATTATTACCCCTACGGTATGTGAATCAAGCCAAATGGAATTGTTGAATGGTGATTCTATCTTCATTTCTTCTACTTCTTCCTCCATAATTTTGCTTTTGATTTCATTAGAAGGTTCTATGATAAGATATTCTTGAGAAGCATCCAAGAATCTTCTAGAATGAATACATCATAATATAGGTGGCTATTTGAGTTTTCCTTCATAGGGCACATCTCATATTCTTCCTCCATTTGATGTGGTGGTTTAAGATGTTCATATCTTATCTATAGAGATAAATCATACCTTCAAATTTAATCAAAGACTTCAGGGTTAGAATTTCATTTTATTATAGTCGAGGTATTTACACATACTCTCTTTCCAACATGTTCATTTCTTCATCACTATATGCGAAGAAGTCATCTATTGAGTGTTGGAAGAAAGATAATGTTCTCACTTTTTTGTGAGATGAACAAGGTTACAAAAATATTCTTCAGTGGATATTGTATCATCCTGTCTTTCATCATCTTCTTGAATGCTGATTTTATCTTCATCGAAAGGCTCAAGGATAGGATTTTATTCAATGGCATTCAAGAACATTTTGGGTAAGAAAACCCTATGCTACAAATGATCTTTAGGATATTCCTCTACATGAAAACTCTCCTCTTCATCTTCCTTGTTATGGGATTCTTCAAGTTTCTCGTTCATCTCGTGTAATAATTTGGCATATGATCAAGCTTTACACCTTATCTTATGTCTCCTTTGAATCCATTATTCTTCATCGGTGAAATGTTTTTTATTATTTCCTTTGTCAATACTAGTATGGAACAATGGCTAAGCAATAGTATTTTTTTCCAAATAGACATCTTCTTCTTATTCTTCACTATCACTCATTGGTACTTCACTCCAATATGGAAATATCTTCAAGATACGGAAACAAATGTGATAGGGGTTCACTCCTTGATGTAGTCTCTTTCAAAAATGATTTTTCTTTGAATTTTTATTTTAGACCTTGAGTCCTATTTTAGGTGCTGAGACACTAATAAATATTCCCCATGGTGGGCACAAAAAAATGTTGTTGAGAAAATTTTTCTAGAGGAAAAAATTGTGGATTTCTTGACAACTCTCTGGGAATTTAAGTCCCTCTACTTAACCGATGTAACTAATGTATATACATGTGCAAGTAAAGGTGGATTTTCCTGGTGGCCTTGTGGTGGTGATCTAATAGGGGTACTCACCGACGCTACCACAAAGCTAGAAATATCTTTCTAGGGAAAAAAATTTCTGAAGAGTGGGAAAGGGGAGTGAGAAAAGAGGTAGGAGAACTAATGTTACAGGTAGAAAATTAGATTCCTTCACACATTAGTTAGAAATTTCATCACATGAACTAAAATTAGGAAGAAACAATTCTAAAAAAAAAAAAGAACAATTAGAAATTAATGAACACAAAGTATTAGTAAAACCCTTAGTAAAAAAGGATCAAAACTCCTACTTCTTGTATTGATGCTCAAGAAAAAATTGTACATAATACGAGAATGTAAGACATTAAGAATAGAGGAAAAGTGGCTAACACTTTTCACCGATATGTGAGTAAAATATCTCTCATGAACTTATAAGAATATAACTAGCTAGAAGAATTTGAGAATTAGAACCCCTTGAAATAAAGATCTCATTACAATTTATAGTGCTAAACTTGACTCCTCATCTTCGTGATGCTCTTTCATATTCCTCATTTTTACTTTAGATTATTCATATTCCTATTTAAATATTAAGTCCCTTTTATAAAAATAAGGTGACTTAAATTTTACAACATGTCTCTTAAATCACTTTAAGACAAATCAAAAAGTGAAAAATGTCAATGCAAAATTAGAACATAGAGGTGAGAGAATGTTAAGGGGGAAGGAGGAGGAAAAGAAAGGATTTCACCTCTGATGAAGTCTACAAATCATTGTTGATTGAAAACTCATGTGTAGTGAGAATATAAATCTTCAAAATCCTGGCACCCTAAGAAACTCCTTCAAATTCTATCATGAATTCTTGCCAAGTTGAATGAATTGTTCCATTGATGACCGTAACTCCCAGCCTACGTATGATATACCTGTGACCCAAACTATGTAGTGAGCGTCAAAAAACATTATCCAGTTCCTTGAGATGGACCTCGAATTCCCTATGATCAATTCCCATGGATGATCTAAATAATGGTGTTGACCTAAATGATCGTCCCTCTATGTCCCATTGTGCCAAACTTGCCATTTTAGAATAACCTACTATTTTTAATAAGTAAAGATGGGGTTACTTAATATTTCTGGTAAGTGTTGTAGTTTATATTTTCCTAACCTCAACTAGCTATTGTAGCTTGAATTATTTCTTTTGACTATGTTCCTCTCACCTTTTGGACCAAATGGATATTTATAGCAGGGGCTTGTGGAACCACTTACTAGTTTTAGTAAGTATCAATTACAAGCCAAGGTGACCTTTTTGATGGATTTTCCTACAATACTCCCTCTATGTTCACTTCCTTATTCATAGCCTCCTCGAATGGTGGATTACATGAAGAAAAAAACCACTATGTAGGAAGGCATTCTTTTTTAAGTAAGTGCATCATAGATGCTGATTGCTTGACAAAGCATGTCTTGAAATATAGGTTTTATTTTGGGGTTCCACACTCCACATTTTGACTAATTCCTTCATATGAACAAGTGGGAAAATGATATTTTCATTGGAGGGGAATAATACTGATAAAAACATAACCCTCCATATCCCTTAAAAATAGGGACTTCATGACACAAAAACTAGTTTACATGAAACTAGATTTTTCAACGATCATTCCCTTCAATTTTCACGTGATTTCAACCACTTAAACCCTAGGAAGTAAAGAGGTAGATCACTGCATTTTTCATAGATGTTCTTCATGTTACAAGGTAAAAATATAATTATAAATAAGTCCTTAGTATCCCTAAAAAATAAGGACTTCATGGAGTAAAAACTAGTTCATGTGAAACTAGATTTTTCAATGATCATTCCCTCCAGTTTTTGCGTGACTTCACCCACTTGAACCCTAAGAAGTAAAGAGGTAGCTCGCTTATTTTCTCCACTATTGTGTCATGGAAGTCATTAATTGAGCTTAAAATTTGTAGGTTTTTTTTCTCTGTTTATGATGAAATCAACTCCATTGCGATAGGTTTTTTCTTCTTGTCTCATTGGTGAAATTTCTCTTCGATCCGGTTGCCGGTTTGACAAAAAATTGAGATTTGTTCTTCACGGAGCCGAAAGCAAAATTTATTTTCTGTGAAAATTCCTTGCACACACAGGAGGTTTGAATATGATTTTTTAATGGCCTTCAAGAGAGAATAACTCAACAATAGATGGTTTATCAATCCATGTACTAGTTTGCAAGATCTCTTCAGATTTTAGTTTCACGGAAATGGAGATTTTCAAAATTCTTCTTCTTCGTTCTTTGTTTAATCAATATTTCTTATAGGACCTATGTGTATTTATGTTTTTGAGGATGTGGTTTCTATGGTTAATCTGGTTTAAGGTTCATCAACGGTGTGAATTGGTGTGAGCAAGTTTCTGAGCTATGGTGGAATTATCTTTGTCTGAAAAGAGAGTTATATGTTAGAAGTGGGAAGCATGTGGGTTTTTTAAAATTTTTAAATAAAGATAAGAATCAAGATGGAAAAATTATTTAATGTTTCATGTCCTTGACCTATTAGTGACATGAGGGACATCAAATCCCATAGTGAGCAAGGTGACAACACATGGCATAGATCCGACGAAATGGAATGAAGGCTAAAAATTAGCTTTAAAGCACTGAGGGGCCGGAAGCTAGTCATATGGATGAATAGAAGTCTCCCCTAGGGGATGGGTGTATTTTTCCATGTTTGATGTCCCTAACATGTGAGGGACATGTGGCACATCATATTCTACTACGCTCCTAATGATGACACGTGGCATCAACTAGACGGTTGAGGTGTAGACACCAAATTTGTGTCTTACTGACCCCTTGTGACCCGCATCTCATCTCGCAATATAACCTCATCACCTAAACCTTACACAATTATTTATTAATTACCTTGTAATTGATAAATCCACATCACCTTACCTACCACCTCATTTTTCCACTTCATCATGACCTAGCCCTAACCCTAAACTAACCTAATTAAGACCCATAACTTGGTCCACACCTACACCCATAACTAATGACCCATTTCTACGCACCCAAAACCAACCTTCTAGTCATTTGACCAAGCCCGAAACTGATCTCTTGGGAGAAAAGCAGGGAAGGTGGGATATTTTACTAAAAATAGCCTACTTTTTCCTTACCGATGCCGGTTCCTACTCGACCGCCGTCGGTTACGTAACCACCATCGGCTCCCTGTAAATGGGCTCCCCGAACCAAAATCAAAGGTGGAAGGATTTTTGAATCAACAGAGATCATTGGGAGTAAGGAACAGAGTCCAGATCTTCACTTGACCAAGCAGAGATGAGTGGAGATACCAGAAGTGTTTACAGCAAAGGAGATCAGCTTGCATCTTCGTCAAAACCAGTAAGTCACATCTTGCATGTCCTCTGTTATAACATTTCTTATGCCTTTTGAATCACAGTCCTCATAAATCCATCCCTGAATCCACTACCCAGCGTGCATATTACATCTAACTATCATTCATCTACCTCTCATCACCTTATTTCCTAATATCACCCATATACAGCCTTACAAATAACACAGCTACCAAATAACACAAACACCCCACAAAACAACCAACCTACAGATCCTAAACCCTACCGACATCGGTTACCAGTAACCGGTATCGGTTACCCAGACTACAAACTAGAAATCAGCCTTTCCCCTATCTGTTCCAAACGAAGTAATTTGATTGATATTTTATAGTATTTTGTGTTAATTCATATTAGCAGGAAAATGACCACCTTCGAAAGGAAGTTTTATATTTCTGGGCCCAAGGTAGTTTCCTCATTTATTGTCTAATCAAAATCTTGTGGTCTTGTGTTCTTATTTATAGGTAGTCCTTCCAAGACAAAAGGAGTTCTTCATAGTCGGCTGATCTTCCTCTACGATGCACGCGAACACCATCTTGACATTCCACGGGTATTCCTCCTAGCCCTAACCCTTATCTGTTTCTAAAAGGAATGAAGGGATAGAAGCAACTCTATTCCCGAAGTGAAACATTCCGAGTGAAACATTTTGGCACGCCCGGTGGGACCCATTTTGGGTTTCTTTATTTCTTGCTTGCTTTCATATAGGGAGCATACTTGTTGTTTTCTTCTTCTAAAGATATTCAGAAGGTATTTTATTATTTTGGTAAAAGAACTTGCTTTGTTTTTGCATCTTGCATTAGTGAAAGTCATCTCTTTTGCTTCATCGAATATCATTTTCGATTTGGGTTTAAAACACGTGCATTGGCATCCTTGCTTGATGTTTTCAATTCTAGTAAACATAGATTAAGTAACAGGTCGTACACGTGGGGGTGATATCCACGGTATTGACAAGAAATTAATCTTACATTCACTGCACAACACATACCGAATCACTTCACAATTAACACAATGACTCAAACATCCCCCTTTTCCCGCGGTATTCCTCCGCCCGATTGAGGTAACCTTATAAGCCAAAACAAACTTGACATTTCCCCTAAGTCTTTTGTTTAGGATTCTGACATCATTCTACATCTAAAGGCATAAGCCCACAATAATTAAAATTAACCCTAGGGTTAATCTTTGGATTTGCGTGTACATCTTGCTTGTTTTTAGTTCTATTTTCTTTCTCATATACGTCTTCGTGATCAATAATTGGAAAAGTATACTAAAGCGTTGTTAAAAATCAAATTAGCAGCCTTTTATATCTTGTTAGCCTAGACTTATTACACCGACATCGGTTACACGACCGGCGTCGGCTATATAGTATAACCGACATCGGTTACTTAGACCGATATCGATTCTTGTCTTTCCCAATTCGACAAACCAACAACCTACCAATTTCACCGATCTCGAGTTTGTTTCATTCACAATGATTGAAACCCTACTGTGAACACCTGTCCATGGTTGTTATCACTCAAAAGCAAGCCGCCGCTATGGTTTCACATGCTTGCTTTGTTTCTTTACCCGAATCACCCCTTCACGTGCGTGGGGAATCCTATGGATACTAGCGAGGTTCCTAAAATTCCTGTGGGAGATAAGGACTTTGCCAAGTTTCTAGATGCTAATCCTAGTGCTGTACAATACTATTTGTCTCATGCCCCTGACCGTACGCCTGATGGTCAGCTCCTTGTTGGCATGCCTATTAGTATAGCTGCTCATTTAGCGCCCACTCCGCCTGATAACACCGCCTTGCTTCCTGCACCTTTAGCCCCATCTCCCAATCCGACAGCTTCAGAGATTCATACGACTCAGATTGGCTTTCCTTTGGCTAATCTTGGACCCCACATATCATTACCACCGACTGCCCCTACCTCATCTCTCTTGAGACCACTCCATTCATGACTTGCTCTGCCACCTATCCACACGAGCTTTCCTTCTCAAGCTCCACCTACCTTTTCATTCCCATACACGTATCCAGTAACCTCAACATCTTATATGGGACATCCCTATTCGGTCGCCTCAACATATTCATCCTCCATACCTTATCAACACTTAACCCCACCATTGTCCAGCGGAGGCCCTTGGCCCAATTTGCCTCCGTTTACCACAACCGCACCATCATCTCATCCAACCACAGATTTCATCAAACAAATGATGGACAAAATGCAAAATCTAGAGGCTTCTGTTTCGGGAAGTCGTAGTGCCTTGACATACGAGCAAGTTTTTCGGGAGCCTATTCACCCTTCTGTTCCCCTTCACTCATATCCTCCTCAATGGGAATTGCCGAAATTTACTCGTTTTAATAGTAAAGAGGATCCTCAACAACACTTGCGATCATTTAGACATGCTTGTTATTTGATTGCCCATGATGATGCCTTGTTACTCCACACATTTCCCATGTCCTTATCAGGACCCGCCTTGGAGTGGTACAGTGCTTTAACCTAGCACTCAATCTTCTCTTTTAACCAACTAGCCCAATCTTTCTTGGATCACTTCTCCAATAACATTGTTAAGAAAGTATCCATCACCGACCTTTATGCCATTCGACAATTCGAAGACAAATCTATTGCAGATTTCGTCGGATGATGGCGTGGCCTTATCAACCAACTTACATATGCCTTACCTCAGGCTGAACTTATCAAACTTTTCACGCGGGCATGTGCTAAGCACATTTCTCCTACTCTTCAAATTCAAACTTTTTGCACATTTGATGAGGCCTTTACCATGGCTCGGAAACTAGAAATTGAGCCTTAGAAGAAGAGAAATTGCGGTTGCGCAACAAAAAACCCCAATTTCGAACTCCCGATTCTACTAATAAACCAAATACCACCACTCCTCACGTGTCCACTTCTTCTAAATCAAAAGGAGTTGTCCACGCGGTGATGGTTAAATCTCAAACATCGTCTAATACCCCACAAAAACACCTATAAGTATAAAGCGAGAGCCCATCAATTACACTCCTTGGGAGAAACCTATGGTGTCATCTTGGAAAAATTGCTCAAGGCCGGAGCTATCACCTTGCCTCCTGTTAAACCTCACTCTGGGTTTGACTCCACTCACGCTATACCTTCCTGGTACAAAGAAAATGACTTCTGTAACTTTCACCGTGTAAAAGGACATAGTCATGAAAACTGCAAGATGTTGAAAAACATAGTGCAGGAAATGGTTGACGCAGGGGATATAACCCTCGATAATCCTAATGCCCCTGCCAACCGAAATTTGAAAATCTTCAACAAACCATTCCCGAATCACTCTCCCAACAGTAACACAAACCAGGATATCTTAGCCGAGGAGAGTGTTCATGAGATCCATGCAGTCTTCGATACCCAGCCAAAAGCCTCTATCGAGAAAATTTTGAATCAAGCCTCTTCACTAACACAGGAGCCCGAACCTCCTTTACCACCATCAAGCCAAAGCGAAATCATTCCTTTACCCATAAAGGAGTTAACTGCCCAGACTTCTCTTCCCATCGATGAGTCTTCTTATACCACATCCCTACAAGACTGCGAACGGATGTTATCTAATCTATCTATTTCCTAGACTTCCCCTTCTACCGCTCTTGTTGTACAAGAGGAAGGTACGCCACTCCTTTTGACATCCTTAGACGAGAAATCTCTTGCACCGACATCACCAAATTCTTTAACCATGACGGATCCTCTCGAACATGCCCTCTTACCTATTAGTTCTTCATTGCCTAAATCTTTTCAACGACCGGTTGACCTCGTAACATCTATTGATACAGTGCCTCATCTACTCCCTGTATCACACCCACGAGTGGATTTGGAATCACAACCCACCTTTCTTCCATACCAAATTTACAATTCAAACCTAAAGACCTGTCATTCTCGGAAGATGAGCGAATCCTATGGGAACGTTTGAGTACCCCTTATTCTACTCAAATGTAGATGACCGATCCGACACCTCTACCATATATCCTAAGTGTTTACGAAACTAAAAATGCCTATGTCCTCATTCTCACCCCCATATCTATATCAAGTATCCCATCCACCTCTATTAACCTAACCAAACCTTCCCCTACACTTGGGACCTCACCCATACCCAGTCTAACACACCCGCCTAAGTGACTAGATTTATCCAAGAATAAAGCCGCCCCGCCACCTAGAAGACAAGCTCAATCCGTGCCTCTATCACAATCAAAACCATCATCGTCACACCTACCTTCCATATTGGGACCTCATCCTTCCACCTTGCATCAATATATCATACCTCCTGCGTTTTCTTCAAAACGACCTACGCCTTCTGCACCTATACAGAGATCTAAGGGTATATCAACATTATCACCCCACGTATCCTGTCCACCCATCAACCCTAAACAAACTCCATCATCAAAGGATTTATTTTCTGTCACTCCCCTTTCTCCGTGGTTGTTTCCCGCTACCACGTCATCTGTAGCCTCATCATCTAACCAGCCGAACGTAGCTCCTGCGCCAAAGAAACCACGTTTGGTGAAAACCACGTGTCAACACCCCTTGGCTAAACCACCACCCGTACGAACCAACCACGCCCAAACATTACCGAAACCCACACAACCAATGCCCTCATCCTCCTCCGATTTTGACCCACTCAAAGGATCTTACGCCAAAATCCTTGCTATGTTGGTGGAGAATGTGACCATTTCTCTACCCCCACTTAGACCTTATGACCCTTCTAAACCTCGCCCTATAGGTTACGATGAGTCTAAAATCTGCGCTTATCACCGCACACCAGGACATGATGTGGAGGGATGCAAAGCTTTAAAAACCATCCTTCGTCAGTCACCTCTCCCAGATAGAAAGGTTAAGAAAGACAACTTACGAAGGGAGAGACCTTTAGCTTCCATTCCCTCTCCTCTACCATCTGTCCCCGCCTCACCAAGATCTATCATTATTACAACCCCACCTCTTGAAAACCATGATTTATCCCAACCATCTTCCTCATCTCAGGTTTATGAGATTAATATGATTAGTGTTGCTACTCGAGCGCAGAAAAACAATGAGAAAGTGAAAGAAAGCACACCTGCGTCCTCTCCTTCTCCGTCCAAAGCATCCGATTGCACCACCACCCAAAGTGGTTATTCGTGGACCCGCTTACCCCGTCTCTAATGGAGCTGCCCATCGAGCCATGATCAAACAGCTTCACCAATCACCCGTAAAAATGACACTATATGATCTCATTCAGACTTCTGAATCTCATCGACAAGCTCTCATTGAAATTCTTCAGGGGATCGAGGTCTTACCTAATGAAACCCTGCCCGTTGCCTCCATTCTGACACCCAATCACGTTGCCTCTCTCACCAAACAACCCACCACCCCAACCACTTCCGTCTCTGTACCACAAGCTGCTGCAGTCAGTTTCTCTGAAGATGAAATTGTTGACTTTGGTACAGAAGACCCTGACCCTGCCCTTTTCATCTCCGCTTACGTCCGGGACATTCGGGTACGTCGTGTTATGATTGACGGGGGCACTAGCCTAAACATCATCTCTTCAAAAGCCTTCCAACAAATGAATATCCCTTCTAGCTACATGTGTGCCAACCCCATCATGTTGCGGTCATTTAATGATGCTATTACCTCTACCTTAGGCACCGTGATCCTCAACATTCGGGTAGGACCACGTACTTTACCCGAACTCTTCTATGTCCTTAAGGGAGAGTTCTAATATAATATATTCTGTTGGGTCATCCTTGGATCCGGGCCATGGGATGCGTTCCTCAACATTACATAGATGCATAAAATTTGAGTACGAGGGAAATCCTACACCGTAAAAGCTGATCCCCCTTTAAAACCTGCAATATGTTATACCACCCAAACGATGTGCTTATACCAATCAAGACACCCGTTCACTCAACCCAACCATCCTCTTCAACTGTGCCTCAACCACCCACCTCAACCACACCTACGCCTTCAACTGATGAAACTACCGTCGCAAAAACCACTTCCCTTCCCATGATTAACATCCCAACCGTTGATCCCTTAGTAGATGTTTTTCAACGCCTTACGCTGGGGGAGTATCGCCTATATAATGTTAGTTCTTTCCATACCCCACAGGAGTACGGACAGGTACATGCACATCCTACTTATGACCATCGTGTGGGAGAAGTAATCTCCTACGGACCACTGCACTGCCGTACTAACCTAACATATGGGGGTGTCGACACATCTTCCGTTGCCCCTGAGCCTCCTCTTGGTGTGGTTCCTTTCCAATCCGATTTTCAATACCTGACAAATCGTCGCTTCACCCTCACCTTCTTGACTCGTTGTGCTTGGAAAGGCTTTGGTTTTGGCCTTTATGAACAAGGCCGACATACGCTCATCCCCATCACCACACATAAACATAATGATCGTAGTGGTCTCGGATTTCTGGGAACACTTACATCGACAGAACCTTGTGTCATTTGTCTTCTAGAAGACGATGGCGTCACCCCTACCAAACCATCATCACCCATTTTGCCTTCGTCTCCCACCGAGTCAATAGATCCTGAATCTATCCCTCCTAACTTTTTTTTTTCATAAATGCTATCTTCCTAGGTCCTCTCACTTATCAACGCGATAATGAGGACCCCTCTTCTATTCCCCTTCTATATATCCAGACATGATTGAAGAGGACTCCCCTTCAATTAACGTTATTGAGTGCCAGGATGATGACTCCATCCTCACTTACCTTGGCGCGGATGACTCTTATATTCAATGAGCCTTACCATCTGAAACCCAAACCATGTTGAATGAATCTACTATAGAAATCAACATCCACATGGAGGAGGATCCTCACATTGTGAAGATCGGACAATCCCTTAACACATCAGAACAAGTCGCCTTTACTACTTTCCTCCGTGCTCGCAACCAAGCTTTCGCTTGGTCCTACGCTGACATGCCAGGAATTGATCCTAACATTGCTGTCCATAACATTACCACGAAACCCGATTCCAAGCCAATTAAACAGAAATTGAGAAAAATGCATCCGCGCATTGCCCTCTTGGTCAAAGAGGAGCTCCAACGACTCCTTTTTGTTTCCTTCATTTTGCCTATTGACTATCCTTAATGGATTTCTAACATCGTACCTATCACTAAAGCGACGGGGGGAGTTCGGATATGCACGGATTTCTGGGATCTTAACCTCGCTTGCCCTAAGGATCACTTCCCCCTACCTAGTATTGACCAACTTGTTGATCTCACTGCAGGCCATGAGATGCTCTCTCTCATGGATGGCTTTTCAGGATACAACCAAATTTTGGTTGCCCCTGCCGATCAACACAAAACTACCTTCATAACTCCTTGGGGAACCTTCTATTACCGTGTAATGCCATTTGGCCTTAAGAATGTTGGTGCGACCTATCAGCGGGCTATGACCTACATTTTTCATGACATTATGCACACTATCCTTGAAGATTACGTCGACGATCTTCTTGGCAAGTCTAAACATCGTAGTGAACATCTCGATGTTTTAACCATTATTTTTGATCACCTGTTACAATATTCTGTCCGTCTTCAACCAAAAAAATGTGTCTTTGGTGTCCTTTGGAAAACTTCTTGGCTTTATCATCTCTTTTGTGGCATTGAGGTCGACCCATCTAAAGTCAAAGCTATCCTAGAAATGCCCCCACCTACCAATCTCAAACAATTGCATAGTTTACAAGGTAAGCTCCAATCTATTCGACGTTTCATCTCCCAACTCTCGGATCGATGTCAACCTTTTCATCACCTTCTTAAAAAGGACATTGATTTTCAATGGAGCAAAGAGTGCCACCAAGCCTTTGAAGCTCTCAAAACTTATCTCTTACAGCCACCTGTGCTTATCCCACCTCAAGACGACCGCCCTTTCTACCTTTACCTTTCCGCCACTGACCACGCTATAGGGGCCATGCTTGCACATCGTGACTCTGAAAATAGAGAACAATCCGTTTATTATATAAGTCGTACTTTGGTGGACTATGAGACTAGGTATACACATGTAGAAAGGTTGTGCCTAGCCCTATCATTCGTGGCTACCAAACTCCGACACTACCTTCTAAATCACAAAACTTTCGTCATCACCAACATGGACCCCATCCATTACATGTATGCCAAACCTCATCTAAACCAACGCATCGCCCGATGGCTCATGCTCCTCACCGACCTCGACCTTGAGTTTGTCCACCAGAAATCAATCAAAGGACAAACCATCGTGAGACCAACTTCTGCGGAAGCCCCTTTACCTGGGGAACAATTTACCAATTTTACATTCCCGACGAACTCATTGCCACTCTTTCACTCCAGGAGGAGTCGTATTCAATGACTCTCTTCTTCGATGGATCCAAATGCCAACGCGGTGGAGGAGCTGGCGTTGTTCTTATTCCTCTCGATGCCGAGCCTATGCCTCTTTCATTCCGACTCGATTTCCCTTGCACTAATAATACAGCGGAATACGAGGCCCTTGTTCTGGGTCTCCAGGTTGCGCTGCACTTAGGTATCAAATCTATCAATATTTTTGGCGACTCTCAATTGGTAGTCAATCAAGTTATGGGCATCTACCAATGTAAAAATGAGGAACTTCAAAAATACAAACACTACGTGGATTCACTTCTAGCCTTATTTACTCACTATTCTATCCAAACCATTCCCCGCTCCACTAACAAATTTGCGGATACTATGGCTTGCTTAGCCTCGCAAATTCCAGCCTCATCAACTGACTCTGACATTTTCATCTTGGTCCAACAACTCTTTGCCCCATCTTATTCAGCCCCGGTTGTTTGTACGATAAATATTGTGTCTGCTAACTCGCAGGATACTTGGTATCACCAATTCCATGACTACCTTACAACCTCTGTTCTCCCTTCTGACCTTACTAGTACTGGTAAATGCACTTTTCTTAAACACATTTCTTGTTATGTAGTTATGGGGGGACTCCTTTATAAACGTGGCTTTGATGGCATCCTCCTTCGATGTCTCACCGGCGCGGAGGTCACCTATACCATCCAACAGGTCCATGATGGTATTTGTGGTGGACATTTTAGCGGCCTTGCCATGGCCAAACGAATCATTTGCCTTGGTTATTATTGGCCTACTCTCAATAACGACTGTTACGAATATGTTAAGCGTTGTGTTATGTGTGACAAGCAACATGCCAACCTTCAACATACTCCTAGCCACCCGCTCCGTGTCGCTCAAGATCTTTGGCCCTTCTCACAATGGGGTTTAGACCTTATTGGTGAGATTCATCCGTCCTCTTTGCAGCGTCACCGATGGATTATCACAAGCAACCGAATATTACACAAAATGGGTGGAGGCTATTCCACTCATTTCAAAAAAAAAAATTGTAGAGTTCTTTAACCACCACATTATCTGTCGTTTTGGTGTTCCTCATCGCACGATTATAGATAATGGCAAATATTTCAAAAATAAGTTGTTGCAAGACCTTTGTGACAACTTTGGTATCAAACTCAGCTTCTCATCACCATACTATCCACAAGCAAATGGACAAGCCGAATCCTCTAATAAAACCCTAACCAAAATCCTCATGAAAGTTGTCAATGAGTCCAGGACGAAATTGGCACGATCACATCCCCTTTGCCCTTTGGGCTTATCATACTAGCATCCGTACCTCTACTAATGCCACACCTTTTCTTTGGTATATGGTACCGAGGTTGTCTTACCTCTCGAAATACAAATACCCTGCCTTAGAATATCCCTTCAGGATATTCTCACCAACGATGATTTCCGCCAAGAGCGGTTAGCCCAATTGGAGATTCTTGACGAACGTCATCTTACAGCTCTCGATCACCTTCAAATCTATCAAAAATGCATCAAGCGTGCTTATGATAAGTGACTTCATGAGCATACCTTTAAGGTTGGTGATCTTGTCCTCAAAGAGAATCAACATGTAACCAAACTAGAAAAGAGCAAACGTGGAAAATTTGCTCCCAATTGGATTGGGCCTTATATAATCACTCACACTTATGGATCAGGCACTTATCGTTTAGCTTCGCTTAATGGTAAACCTGAGCCTGAGCCCCTTAATGCCTTGCATCTTCGACCATTCTACTGTTGAATTTAGTGTTATATCACTTCTTATCTACCTACTGCTCATCCCTTGAGCTCATTTACCGCTACATACACTTTGTTTTCTACATCTCAAAATAAAATCAAGATCACTTCTCACCTCCCCTTGACGATGCCTTCCCTTTTTAGTCTAGTCCATGACTTCAAAGTATTAAAATAAGCCATATTCTTATGGGATTTTCTTGAGTCAAACTTCCTACTAAACTAGATGCTTCACGCCAAAAGAACATCTAGTCATCTAAATTAAATACATTGTTCCCTCGAAATGACACTATATGCCAAACTATTACTCTTTATTATAAATAGACTACTCCTCAGAAGGACAGCTATGCATTAAAATCATATCTGCTATTATAAATAGACTGCTCCCTCGAAGGACAACTATACATAGTCAGCCTTTATCAGAAGCTTCTCGCATTGATCAGCTTTGTGAAGACCTCAAGAATAAAACAATCAAAATCCCTTGTAGACTTCCCGCATCGATCAGTCTATATTCAATAAAATAAAAGCCTCATTCAAAAGAACTTTTGAGTCATGGACTTGTCTATTTAGGGTAGGTTCTCTTTCGTCCGAACACTCACTTTGTAATAAGTTTTCCATACCTCAACTATACCATTCACCTCACCTCACCATTTGTTTCAACTCAAGGGACGTGACGTACACCTGATAGGATGTGATCATACAACTCTTTTCACCTATTGACTTCTCGTCTATGCACCGGTACCTAGGGCTTCACGTTCATTCTATGTTGTGTGGTTCGTTTTGCTCTTTTCACCTACGGAGCAATCTTTCCTTTTTGCCTCGCATCTAGGATTGTGTGTTGATCTTAAGCAGGACATGGTTCCCTACCACTTGGGTAGGCTAACTTTCGCTTCTCTTATACCTTTTACAAACCTCACCAATTCGTTACCAACACCATCAACCTTGCCTTACCAATATTACTATCAATACCTTTACCAACCAACCAATTGCCTAACCATACCTAAATTGCCTGAATTCACCTCTCCCTGGTCCTAAGGGAGAACTACATCGGTCTGAGGCCCCTCCTTGCTTTGTGCAATGGGCTATGTAGGCAGCACTTCGGAGACATGGGGTCTCCCAAGGTTAGCTCGACCATCCCCTACCATAACCTATCATGTGTGGTAAATATAAATATTTTTGTGTATTTCTATTTAATCACATTCCTCTTTATCCTTTTTCAAAACACTTTGAAAGTCAAAACGAAAACATTCTTATTATTATCGTAACTCAAATCAACATACATATTCATAGTTTATTTAGATGTTAAACAAATACATCTTTCTATCATCGACACGCAGTCGGCATCCTTATTAATTCTTATACCTTGCTAACATTTATTTAGACCCTTACGCCTTACGCCTCATCCCGAACTAGGTGAGGATCATGATTGTCGACCCCTCTCACTGGCCTCTCTGTCCTCAAAGGTACCACGGCTATTGGTACCACCCACCGATCTGCCAACCTCTCCTGTAACATATGAATACGCCCTCTCGCATGAAGGACTCCAGCCTCTAGTCTCTCCGCCCGTGACTCCGCAACCGCTAACAATCCTCTTGTCTCATTCACCTACGTTTGGAGCTGCTGAACCAAACGCTGCAGACGATCCCTCTCTGCTGTAATCACCGCTATGTCGGGATGATCAGTGTACACCTTGCAGCTCTCTGCTACCCACCATAATCTATAGGCCTCTATCGTTCTGCGTCCATTACCCTGCGATCGGCTGCTACTTCTTCGGGACCTTCTGGAGGTGTTGGCTGGGGAGGTGAGAATGTTGCCTCTGCGTCGATCCTCATATATGGTCTATAAGCCTGGTATGTCCTGCACAAATCCAAATTGTCACCGCACGCGATCTATAGGAATCCTCTCATATTCACTTGGCTCGTGCCCCGCGATCCACCTCAATCGCTCTACACCCTCAACTCCTCGGCTATGTTCTCTATTACCATATAGTTCCCGTAAGCCCTCCAACGGATATCCATGCAACCGTGACCCTCTCCCATATTTGCTGTAATACTCAATGTCACCCATCATGGCTCGAGATCTTGCCTCTTGTTCCGTGTGGACCCATCGTCTCGAATCCCAACCTCGTACTCTGGTCTCTCTGCTGGATGGGTCGGCCTATTGGTCGCACACAAACAAGGTGCTCATAGGCCCACGAGTGTAATAAGTATGAACAATTTAGTGTTGTTCGTGATTTCGCCTACTGCCCATAAACCCTCTGTATAGCTCCGCCAAATATGCAGTGCCCATGCAAACGTCACGTTCCTTTCTATCATCTCCCAAATAACACACATCAATGCTTTGGAAATCTTCCCCTTCCGCCTCGGTAACGCATAATACCCTACCACTATCATTAATATCATCGCTAACCTTGTCTCCTCAGGGTGTGCTGCATACATTACCCCATATGTGAATGTCAAACCTCGCTGTGTCAGATCTCGTGCGTATGGACCAAATACTGTTGTTAGCGTTGCCCGCCTTGCGTTAGGCATTGCCTGATATACTGGTGTTCCTATAATTGGGAGTCTCAAAATATGAAACACATCTTCCAATGTCTTCGTCATCTCCCTATTGGTAGATAGAAGGTATTTTCTCAGGATTCCATCTCTCAATCAACGCCTGTAACATAGCATGGTTACGTGTGATTCGTGAATAATAGCAGATTCCACTTAACCCCAAACGATTTATCAATGTCCATTCAGCTGGCGTTACATCCGCTCAGATTCGTGACAACAATGGGCTGTACACTATCATTCATCCTCAACCCCGCCTCTGCTGCATACATCAAAATAACAAACAACCATTCAATCCATCAAATCCCCACGGGTTTTTCCTCACATTCTGGAAATTCCTACAAAGAACCGGTATCATTTATAGTCAATCGGTACCGGTTCGAATGCCGATACCGGTTGTCCCTAACCGATATCGGTCCATCTGTCACCTTCATATACCTGCCTCTAAACACATCGCCACGACAATAATTTGAGTGTTTATTCCTTTCTATATATACAAACATACCCAAAACCCCGATTACCTACCCCGTAACACTTACCTCACCTATAACCCTTGCTATCATGTTTTTTTTTCATATCTACCCACTTAATCTCCTATTCATAACACATGCAAAAATCAAATCACAACCAAAATGTTTACCTCTTGGGTTGCAGCAGCTTGCGGTGGCACTTGTCTTCCCTCTCGGCCCTGCCTGCTGGATGCTTCTCCTCATTCTGCCATGATCACCACTCTTTTCAAATTCACCTTTCTACTTTCTGAATCTCTTTTCTTATCACTCAAATCTCTCATACAATTACTGTCGTCTCGGTCATCAAAAAGCATTGCATTCGAGTATTTAACCTCTTGCATGGCTCTAAAAATAAGAACTTAAGTTGCCACCCTAGCTTTTCTATTTTTAGAAAAGCTCATACCTAAGTAACCGGTATCGGTTATATAACCGATATTGGTCTATCAGCTACCATCATCGGTTCCCTAACCGATATCAGTTACACACCTGGCTTTTTAAAAACATGGTTCTTTTCTTCATTTTCTACCTAATTTTTTGTCGTGCCCATCTCTTTTCCCGCATCACAACACCATTATCCATATTTGTCCATCCACCACACATATCATTACAATTTCATTAACATCATCTATTTTTACAAAAACAAACAAACCATCAACTAAGGATATAAAAAAACTATCAATCTATACATCATTTGGATCCAACTCATCATATACATATATAACAATGTCACAAAACCAGCCCACAACATGCAACATTTCATCATATAACATGTCATCCATATATATACGCAAAAACAAAAACATCAACATCATCATATATATCAACATGTCAACTAAACTCATCCTACATTCTATATCACAAACCATTGTGAAATACTTAAAACATTTTCAACATAGCATATGGATCAAAACATCATCTATATATATATATATATATATACAAGTTTCAAATGTACAATGTGCTGCGCACGGGGCCTCTCTGTGATCTCATAATACAACAACAAAGCTGGCACGCAGCCGCAATAAATATCAATCACCTTGACTCGGCTCGCAGGCCGGTCCTCATATATAAAAAATATACTCGGCTCGCAGGCGGTATCAATCTGTCAACCCGTGACTCAGCTTGCGGTTCACTGTATATAATGAATGAATGAATCAATACATGAATAAATGTAGGCACGCAGCCTCTATCAACACAATTTGGTTTGCAGACCGGTGCCCATGTCCATATATAAAAACTATGTGGGGATCCTCGGCTCTCCCCACCACCCTCGGCACCTCTCCCCTTGGTCCTGTGGTGCCTCTCGCCTCCTACCTTAACGGACACGTCGGCCGTGGCTGCGCCTCCTCGCGATCTCTCGACTATGCGAGGTCTCGCTCGGTGTGCGCATATGGCGATACTCGGCTCCGGTACTATCAAGGACATCCCGATAGTCACCAGGGCCTCCACTCTCGCCTCCATGTATCTATCTATCCGTGCCGTCGTCAGCTGGGGCTGGTCCCAGGACTCCTACCGCCCTGCGTGTTGGTCTTTGTGGTGGTGCCTATGGTTATGTCATTCTTGGTGGTGGTATCGTGCACGTGCTGTGAACTGGGGTGGGGTGTGGCTGGCCATTGGCTGTGGTGGTGGTGCCGTGCTGTGCTTTGTGCTTGCACTGCCTACGCTGGGCTAGGCTGCCCTATAGGACACCTATCGTGCTCTGGCAGAGCAAGCATCCTGTAATAATGTGCACTTTGGCCCCGAGCTGATCTCTCTCTCGCTATCGCTTGACCAAGTCTGGGTTTGTGCGGTGATCTATCTAGCTGCTCTCGACTCTCTCCCCACCAAACCATGAATGCCCCGTACACCCGGCATCATCTACACCATCACTGCTTTGGCCTCTCAAAGCCCAATCTGGGTCCAGGGGTGTGGTGCAGGCGGTGGGGCCTCTACATCATCCTCTTGTCCGAGGGAAGGGAGGTGACTCGTCTGTCGTAGCCCCATCTCGCCGCGTATCCTCTCTAGGGGTATCCTCTCGTGCTCTCCCCGGCCTCGTCCTGCTATCCGGAATGTGTACTGGATCGGGCTGCAATCGTGAGCGGGCTCCTCTGCGAGGGTGATGACCTCTGTAAGGTCTCCATACAATGTCTACAAGCATTGTCAAGCCCTCTAACAAATGTCTATAATACGCCACATCCCAACCTGCAAGAAGCGCTCGTGGTTGGCCCACATGACCCCAACCATCTCTCGAAAGCCATATCTATATACACTGTGGCCTTAGCTACTGGGGTAACCCTATCGGCTCGATGCATATGATGTGCTCATATGCCCAACAGTGAAGTAAAAAGGTAGAGCAAATCCCAAATCACCTCATCCGGTGATAGCCCCATAGCTCTTCTGTATAAGCGCACGGGTATACTTGGTGCCCAAGCTGTAACAGTGTGCTCCTCCACCATCTCAAACAGCACCCCCATCAATGCACATGGAAAGCGGCCTCCCTCTCGAGTCCGGGAGGCGAAGCGGGTGATCCGATCATCATCGGCATGGCAAGCCGTGTCTCATGTCTGTGCGCACGGTACATGTCACCGTACGATACTGCGCTGTGATAGGTAAGTAGCGCGGTTACATCTCCAAAAACTGTAGGATGCTGTCATCATCGCCGTCTCGATCTACCGGAACACTACGCCTCTCCTCGATCGGTAGTCGAAGGATGCGATACACATCCTCTAATGTGATAGTCATTCGCGGTCGGGAGATGGAACACATTGGTCACCGGATCCCATCTCTCGATGAGGGCAACCATCAGGCTGTGATCTCTATCAATAGCTCTGTATCGCTGGACTCCGCCGAGTCCCACTTGCGCATGATAGCCCGGTGTGACGTGGATACGTGTAGCCGCATCTGCACCAACGGCGGGGGCATCTGTCCCACATCGTCAGCTGGCGACATGCCTGCAAAACCAACCCACAACCTTAGACCTACTCTTTATCACATCATCTACTTTACCCTCTATACCCCCTTTTATCCCCCGACCACACCTCAACTCTCTAACCCCCTCTAGTCACCTACCTTTTCCACTATCTCCCTCCCATACCCAACCCCAAACCCATACCAACCCAACCCCAAACCCATACAACCCACCTCCAAACCCATACCAACCCAACCCAAACCCAAACCCACACAAACCCCCAACAAACCCACACAAACCAAAGCAAAAACAAACCAAAACAAAACAAAACAATAAACTCCAACCGACCGGTCGGCCGCCATATACACCGTCACCGCCGGTCAAGCAATAAACCACACCTCCCTTGTTAACTGCGACCGATGCCGGTCGCTTAGCGACCGACATCGGTCACTGTCATTTCCCGGAGCCGAACCCGACGCGCGCCCCCCACCTACATTTTTCCTTTTTCTACCTACATACCCACCCAAACACCCTAAAATCTACCCACCTAACCGCCTTAGCTTATTTTACCTATCTACCCTCTCCCTTTTTCAAATCATTTCCATTTTCTCATTATTTCCTAAAAAATGTACATTCCTACCCAAACCCCAAATCTAGCTTAATACCATTCAAATGCACAAATTAAAGAGTTTCGAACCTACCCGTACGACGACACGTCGTCGTGGTGGGATGGGTGGTGGTGGTCCAGCTGGTCCAGCCCCTCCTGCTCCTCCTGCCTGTGCCATGGGTCAAACTTTGCTTTGCTGGGTCCTCTACCAATCAAATGTTGCCTGCTACTCACTCAGGCCCACCAATCAACTCACTTCTCCACTCAACTAGTGCCACCTCAGCCAACAAATGCACCGCTATCCAAAATCCACCTCAGACAACTTAATTGGTTTCCAAATTGCAAAAGTGACAATGACCGGCCGTATTTTTCTTTTTATAGGTTTTTCACATAGAACCGATACCGGTCAAATCGTGCCCTAAGAAACCGGCGTCGGTTATCTAACCGGTACCGGTCATAGATAACCGATATCGGTTTTATCTTTTTTTACCCAACATTTTTCCCTTATTTACTATTTGCCCTTTTCCACCAACATCACCTATATCCACCTTTGATGCAAACATTTTCACCATTTGGCCCGACCCAAGGCCTCACCCTACCCTATTGGCCCGACCCAAGGCCTCGCCCTAACCATTTGGCCCGACCCAAGGCCTCACCCTACCCTACTGGCCCGACCCAAGGCCTCACCCTAACCATTTGGCCCGACCCAAGGCCTCACCCTACCCTACTGGCCCGACCCAAGGCCTCGCCCTAACCATTTGGCCCGACCCAAGGCCTCGCCCTAACCAACCGGCCCGACCCAAGGCCTCACTCTACCCTTCTGGCCCGACCCAAGGCTGCAATCCAACAACTCGGCCTGACCCACGGCCGTACCACTTCAATACTTTACCCAAAATCAACACCATACACTTTTATCCACCCATCCTGTAGTTTTTTGTTCAATCGAGCTCACCTGTTCGTGTTTTCGCATGATTAGGGTTCTTGACTTGATCTGTCGACCAACTTTGCCCAGACCTAGACCGTGACGTTTATCTCAACCAAACCAACCATTTGGTGCTGCCGGACATGCCTAAACGTTCCTGTACCTTACCTGTTATATACCCTGGAGCTACTTCCTATGCCTTGGATACCAGGATTATACCACCCTTGTTTGGATAAACTATCGACCTTTGCCTCTGCACTGCTGGTTTGCTCGTCAAATCATGTCCCCTAGTCGTACTATGGCATTTCAACATGCGTCTGCTTCCTTGAACCTACCCCACCATCTTACCATCCTCTCTACACCATTTACCCTTTATCAACCCTATCCCTGATTTCCCGTTCACTCAATCTGTGATAGATTTGAGGGGGATTACCTATACCCTTAACAGGGAAAACCACTTCATATTATTGTCTGCGCAGCTTTATAAAACAAGCTACATGACAATAAGGGGCTAATGTAGACACCAAATTTGTGTCTTACGACCCCTTGTGACCCGCATCTCATCTCGCAATATAACCTCATCACCTAAACCTTACACAATTATTTATTAATTACCTTGTAATTGATAAATCCACATCACCTTACCTACCACCTCATTTTGCCACTTCATCATGACCTAGCCCTAACCCTAAACTAACCTAATTAAGACCCATAACTTGGTCCACACCTACACCCATAACTAATGACCCCTTTCTTGCACCCAAAACCAACCTTCTAGTCATTTGACCAAGCCCGCAACCGATCTCTTGGGAGAAAAGAGGGAAGGTGGGCTATTTTACTAAAAATAGCCTACTTTTTCCTTACCGATGCGGTTCCTACTCGACCGCCGTCGGTTACATAACCGCCATCGGCTCCCTCGTAAATGGGCTCCCGAACCAAAATCAAAGGTGGAAGGATTTTTGAATCATTCGAGAGATCATTGGGAGCGAGGAACAGAGTCTAGATCTTCACTTGACAGAGCAAGTGAGGACGAGTGGAGATACCGAAGAAGTTTACAAGACTAAAGGATATCAGCTTGCATCTTCATTAAAACCAGATAAGTCACATCTTGCATGTCCTCTGTTATAACATTTCTTATTTGAATCACCTTAGAACAATATTTGTAACATCCCCAATTTATTTAACAACAAAAAAAAAAAAAAAAATAATTGATAATTGCATCCTGGTTCTAAATACATAATTTAGAACTCACAATCAAATAACCATTCATATAACAGACAACCATATGCAGCTGTAATGACTCGGAGTACTTCCGATCTATTCATTCCATGACTCGGTAATCTACCGATCTATTCATTCCATGACTCGGTAATCTACCGATCTATTCATGAGTAATAAGAGTTGGTGTTTTTATTTAACACTTTACTCTTGCGGTTCTCTTCCCTACTCTGGGATTCAGAATGCTCTGTCCAAGGAACCTAACTGAATAAATGTTACCATTATTCATCGGCATCTCATCCCTTAGACTAGGTGAATTAGGACAACGCAATCAGCAGCTTGCGATACTTTGGCCAAAGATTTGAAACATACTGTTTATGTCTCGTATTCCTTAACGGCATACTCGTCAATCTGGAATACGCCCTTCACCCCATTCTTATGTTATATAGAATGTCCTACACTGACTACTGTCAGTCCTTCCTTTCACAACTGAATCACTCGGAGGCAGATTAACAAGGTGATAATGTTATATGGATGCCCACGAGGATTAGGGATATGGTGACATACTGGTTCAACCTTGCAGTTCAACCAGTGTGTCATGATACCCCGAATCTCCTAGGCAGCCTTATAACATGACCACGTTCTTAATCGGACCCTGAGTAACTCGTGCGAGATCAAAGTGTAAATCTTAGCGATCAATGCAAAGGGTGTCGCCATAAGTCACCTGCATTGTTGTAACTTCGAGAAGATCCTAATCTTCTCGGAGGTACAACCCTGCAGTTGACTTGTGTCGTCAACCTTTAAATCCGCCTCGAAAAGATCTACTTAATCACATGCGTTACGCACTTGAGTTTAAATTACTTTAAAGACTTTTCCCTAAGGTTAGCCTTTCCCCGATCCCTGGATTCTTCGTCTTAAGACGACCTTCCTCTATAAAACCCATTACATGGTGGAGTTATTAAGGTCAAGATCTCATCAAGGAGTCATTAGAATATACATGATTCTAAAACAACAGAATTGGACAATATCTCATAGCCTTTACTTGAGATTGCCATCTGAACCCCATTAGATTTACATCAGTTCTCCTAACTGAATTTATATCATACTTATTAGTATAAAGATATAAATGATTAAGAATCCAAATTAATATTGTCCTGTCATACTCAGGACTAGGGATTAGTAATTTAATTCGGCTTGTTTAGCGTTCTGCTTAGGTTCATTTTTAACCTATCTTTTAGAAAGACAATTGTTTAAATTCAATATTGCTTTCACTAGAACAATTAGATCTGCTAAACACTCATATGAATTCAATCACATTTTCTTGTAAGCTTTCATTGTCAATCACAAAAGCATCCAAATTACACAAAGATAACATTGCCACTCTGGTATATAAACCGAAGAAGGTCAACTATCAAAATAAGAATACAACACAAGTATCAAATACTTATTTCCATTCCTTCAGAACTATACAATTACATTTTATGCAAACAACATACTTGATACAATGCTTAACGGAAAAGAAACATCTTTCCACATATAGTACATTTATAAAATCAAGCTGTAATTCAATATAAAACAATTAAATAATCTGATCATCCTGTCAGATCTGCATTGCTTTTACCACTTACGGCAACCATCTGCAAAAATAGTCAACATGAGTCAGTTCGATGAACTGAGCATGATAAGCACTAACTGTTAAAACAATTGCAATCCGTCAATTGTTTTCATTAAACACCCTGTTTAAATGAGATCAATTATCCAAACAAGTAAACATATTCAAAATATGCCTTTATAATACAAAATTGACTACAAACGTGTAACTCTATCAACGTTACAGAATAGTCCTAAACACTTCTCAAATATTTCATCAAATATTAAGAATCAAGAACGAAAGTATCCAAACAATTATCTTGAATCCAAGATCAGCAACATTGGACAGATCGTTACTTTCATCAGAAAAGGAAATATCATAGCAAATCATGATTTCCTCCAACAAGATACAAGAACAATTCCAACTGTTAGACAGATACCAACAAGTATTACAATAATAGAAGAGAAAGAACCAAATCATTCATACTTCCCTCCACACAAGTTCACTACTGTACCGTCTACACATATGAAATACATTCATCCAGTATGTATACGAACAAGTCCGTCAAACCACATGAAGAATCACTGTCATAATAAAAATCGAACACAACAAGGCTTTTCGACCCAAGTTCGAAATCAAAGAACCTCTAGTA
This sequence comes from Taxus wallichiana var. yunnanensis, assembly GCA_018340775.1. Lineage (NCBI taxonomy): Eukaryota > Viridiplantae > Streptophyta > Pinopsida > Cupressales > Taxaceae > Taxus > Taxus wallichiana. The sequence goes on from CM031233.1 coordinate 369,861,908, forward strand.
TTGCGGTCAACAATAGACTACATTGCATTAGGCTATTGGATGTTTCCCTAAGACTAAGCCAAGTCAATCACACAAAATTTCCGAACATGCTCAGTCTCAATCAGACAGGAGTAAACGGAAAAGAATATAACCAATCTATTCTCACCTTGGCGCATTCAAGTCTAAAGTATGGTATTCGCGACTCATTTCAACAGAGCCAGAACACGAGATAATTATCCATACTCAAGGAACTCAAACAGTGACAAACGACAGTGTCCAAATATCGGGTTCAATAAGAGACAGAAATACAGGTTACCTTATAAGAATTCAAATGATTCCAAACAGTAGTAACAAGACAAATAATTGCATACGATTCCATCTGAGCTCATCAATCGGAGCATAATAAAAATTAGGCAAGCAAATTTAATTACTGATTTCAAAACAAGGAATCCGACTGAACCCTTGCCAATCTTTTACACAAATTTGCACAGACTGAAGACGTAAAAATATACCAAAAGAATCTGTACCACAAAATCTTTGCGACACGATGGTATTCTTACGAATAACAGAGATCAAAATACATATTATTCCCTTAAGTCGCTGGAACAACAATTTCCAATATTCATCTATATTCAGCCATGAACAGTGATTCAAACACATAAATCATTCAATCGACTCTACAGAGTCATTCAGATTAAAACGAATATGAATCTATATTTTACATTGCATACTGTTAACGGGTTATTATCCATAACCACGGAACCCAACAACAGTATAAGATAAAAATAGTTAAAGAATCAATCTAAGCCATTTAAGGTAAGCATTCAACAAAAATCAAGTGTAAGCAAATCAAATACCGAATTTTCATAACAAGGGATTCAACTGAGCCTCGTCCAAATTCCCGAACAAGCTTACACACAAGGAACGTAAATGCATACCTGTGAAGTCAAGATTAAATTCCATTACAAATAATGAGGTCGTATGACTGCTACTTCTACAAGATTCCAACGGAATTCAAGTTAACAAAACTCAAGGAGGTATCTATATCCTCAACAAAGTGGATCATAGTATACGATTTGTTGAGGACTCCACAGAGTCGTTCTAATATAATACACATATCCAACATGCAAATATAAATATGTATAGCTTCCTCAGTGATCCATTTATACAAATCATTCACTAAACTCTTCAGAGTCGTTCCAATACATAATATACATACATCCATAATGCATACTGTAACGGTTAAATCTCGTTACCCCAATGAAAAAGGAAAACAATTCCAAAGAGTTGCAATAAGATACTATCACACCGAAAGATGTTTATACTCAAACAACCTTCAAGACAAAACGAAACCCAACAGTATCAATAACTACCATCATCAAAACCCACGACAGAGCTTACAAAGATTTCATAACACTGAACAATCAAACAGTTCCATCAATATTTCTTCCGACTGTTTCCAAAACAAGAATCGACGACCAAAAATCGACAGACATAACAATGGCCTATACCCATCACAGGAACGATTCATGGGCTCACGCCGAACAGGCCGAGCATTCATACATTTCACATGTTTCGCATAATTAAGCCAGAATGCAAACACAAGGAAATAATGCCACAGTTCGAATTTAATAAACACCCATCAAAGGATAAAAGAAAATTCGAACCAGAAGAGATACAGTGCCAAAAACACACAATGACATCCATAGAAAAATCATCAAATTCCATAAATCATTTGAACAGAGTTGTTCTAATGAAATCACTTGAAAGACAGCAAGATTTTTAAAGGTTAGGGCCTAACATGCCTGGATTTTTGCTCAAATTTCCGAAGCAGACCACTGGAAGAGCTCAGACTTCCTTTTCCTTTTCCAAGTTAGAGCGACCAACAAAATTTTGCTTTCTCCATGGCATATATATTCTCCTTGCCAGAGAAGAGAGCTAGATACCCTCATACTCGCCATGCAACTCCAAGAAGAGGTCAAAAGAACCAAAGTGAATGTGCAGTAAGGAAAACCAAATTCGCGACAAGCCAAACAAACCAACAAACTTCCTATTTGCATGCCTTCTCGCGAGTTCCGAGCTCGACTACCGAGCACATTGAATGCAATTACACCAACTTTCCCACTCAAACTCCACTTCCACCGACCGCCAAAATTGGCGACAGTCAAATGAAATCTCAAGTTCATTTTTAGTTTTGGCGACCTGCCACGTCGGCACAAGTTAGCCGTTCCCAAAACCTCCACCAAGACCTGTCCTTCATCCTTATCCCATGCATTTAATAACATAGAAAACGCCGCCCATGGTTCGCACCCCTCAATAGGCCCCTTTACATTCTTGCTCATAGTTAGGTTAGTATCTTAGGTTAGAATTTAGGATAATACTCATTCTAACCATATTACACATAGATACTAACTTAGGACATTAACACATAGCCTAGGTCTAGGTTAGATTAACACTAATCTAACCCCTAGGTTAGGTTTAGTCTTAGGTTACTAATCATTTAATAATTCCAGTTAGGTCTGCATTCTGTACACTCATAAAAAGACCTACATCATACCTTCTTGAACAGGGTTAGCTCCTGTTCTGCCTTAGGCTGCAGAATCGTATGTAAACGAATTATTACCTGGTCCACGATCGAGACCTTCCAGATATACTTCCATATCGGGAACCAATTCATTTCACTTGATCAGCCTGAGTCATACTCCTGACTAGCTTATTAAATGCTTCTAGACCTTGCAACCTGTTCAAGGTCTGTGATTTTAATTCATCATGAACAAACTTAAAGCATTACTTGGATCAATTCCACTGATCCAAGACTAGATCTTATAGATGGATAACTCTATAATTCATTCCGAGATCAGATTAAACTCAGATACAAAATGAAATAAATAAAAGAGTCTAATCATATTCTGACTCAGTCAAGATCTGCAATCTGCAAAGAAATTACAGTACATATCAAGCATGATTTCTAAATCGAGGAACATATCCTTTTACAAGAAATCACATATCAACACTTGTATGCTCAGGAGAAAGTAACAACAGTTCAGGGTGTTACATGCTTCCCTCCTAAAAAGATTCATCATCCCGATGAATTACATATTAAATTAACCTTCAGGTCAATCAATTTATTAGTACACAAACAATGTGACTACTTCCATAATTGAATAGTTCCAGAAATCAATGTCACAACACATTTTATTCAACCTGAATAAAGTCTGCCTTCATCTGGCTTTCATAAATACTTAAAAACAATAAGTTCATAAAAGTATGTTTTGTCAACAGATTTCATTCTTGTTGAAAAAGAGAAGGAAAAGCAATTTTCATCTCTTCCAGATTTTCCCAAGTTGCACTTTCTTCGCTAAACTGGTCCCACTGGACCTTACATTGCTGTATTTCACGATTTCTTAAATGCAATTGGTGAGTTTCCAGCACTCGTGTGGGTTTAACCACGATTATTCCTGGGTCTTGGACCTGCAAGGAATTCCAATTTAAAACATGTGACAGATCTGAAACGTATTTCTTAAGCAAAGAAATATGGAAAACATCATGCATGCGAGATAAAGTAGGTGGCAATGCTAAACGATAAGCTACAGGATTGATTATTTCGACAATTTCGAAAGGTCCCACAAATCGAGGTGACAACTTGGCAGCCTTGCCAAAAGTTATAGAACTCTTTCTGGGTTTAACACGAAGGAAAACCTTATCACCAAGCTCAAACCTTCTATCAACCCGCTTAAGGTCAAAGATAGCTCTTCTCGTCTATCCGCCGCTTCCTTTAATCGCTCACGAATCAGCTTAACTTGTCATTGCTCCATTTCGTGAGAATCTCTCGGTCCAATTACCACTCTATCCTCAACACTGTGCCCCAACTAATAGGGGTTCTGCACTTTCTTCCATAAAGTGCTTCAAATGGTGCCATCTTAAGAGATGAGTGATAAGTGTTGTTGTATGCGAACTCAACTAATGGAAGATACTCTTCCCATTTATACTGTTGATCCATGCAATACATTCGCAACATGTCCTCCAACACTTGATTTACTCTCTCAGTTTGTCCATCCGTTTCCGGATGATATGCAGAACTGAAGTTTAGTTTCGTTCCAAGAGCTGCGTTAAGCGTTTGCCAAAACCTTGACGTCATTCTAGGATCCCTGTCAGATATAATCAGTTCTGGTACACCATGTAACCTGAAAATTTCGTGCACGAATCTTTTGGCCAGCACTGGTGAATCATCCTTTAGATTTCCAGCGATGAAATGAGCTACCTTGGTCAGTTTATCTACAACTACCAAGATAACATCATGTTTATTCCTGGACATAGGTAGTCCTTGTACAAAATCCATGGTTATTACTTGCCATTTGTACTGCGGTATGCTATGAGGATATAATAGTCCAGCAGGGTGCATATGTTCTGCCTTCACCCGCTGACATTCCAGACAATGAGTCACAAAATTAATCACATTCTTTTTCATACCTTTCCAGAAGTATTGCTGTTTTAAATCAGCAAGCATTTTTGTGATACCTGGGTGTCCAGAGAAAGGTGAATTATGAAATTCAACTAACAACTTCTTTCTCAAATCGTTCAGCATAGGTACATATACCCTGTTTTCATAACGCAAGATTCCTTCATTATCAAAATGAAAACCTTTATACCTCATATCCTTAGGTTCTGCAGCAAGCGCTGCTTTTACTTGCTGAAAGTATGCATCTGATTCTGAGGCACTTTTTACCTCGTCTTTAAACTGAGTTCTTAATGTTATAAGAGCAGAAATGTGCCTCCTACGACTTAGAGCATCAGCTACTCTATTCTCCTTCCCTTTGATATAGCTAATATCAAAGTCATATTGTGATAAAAACTCTAACCACCTTCTCTGTCTGGCGTTCAGATTGGGCTGAGTAAAAATATATTTCAGTCCTAAGTGATCAGTTTTCAACTCAAAAGGTTTCCCAAGTAAATAGTGTCTCCAGACTTGAAGTGCATGAACAATGGCAGCAAGTTCCAAATCATGAGGGGCATAATTCAGCTCATGTAACTTAAGTTTTCTACTTTCATATGCTATGACCTGATCATTTTGTAACAAAACACCTCCAAGGCCTTCCCAGAAGCATCCGTTACAACAAGAAACTCCCATTAGGGTCTGGTACAGCTAGTATAGGTGCAGAAGTCAACTGGTCTTTCAAACTTTTGAAAGCCGCTTCGCACTTATCATTCCACATGAATTTCTTATCCTTCTTCTGCAATGAAGTTATTGGTGCAGCTACTTTAGAAAAATCCTTTACAAATTTTCTATAATAACCAGCAAGACCCATGAAGCTTCTTACTTCATGCACATTCTTTGGTGCAGGCCACTCAGTTATTGCCACTATTTTTGAAGGATCTACAGCAATTCCTTCTTTACTTATAACATGACCCAAATAGTGAACTTCTGAATCAAAGAAAGAACATTTGGATAACTTACCATACAACTTTCTCTTTCTCAATATTCCCAAAACTATCTTCAAATGCTCATTGTGCTCCTCAACGCTTTTAGAATAAATGAGAATATCGTCCAAGAATACAAGTACAAACTTGTCCAGGTATTCTTGAAAGATATTGTTCATTAAATTCATAAAGGTTGTGGGTGCATTAGTTAACCCAAAGGGTAGAACTGTGAATTCATAATGTCCGTACCTTGTTCGGAAAGTTGTTTTATGAATATCTTCCTCTCTAATCCTTAACTGATGATAACCAGATCGAAGGTCTATCTTAGAATAAACCGCTGCTCCACGCATCTGATCAAACAGATCATCGATCCTAGGAAGTGGATATCGGTTCTCGATCGTTGCTTTGTTCAACATCCGATAATCAATACACAAACCTTAGTGTTCCATCCTTCTTTTTCACAAATATTACAGCGCTCCCAAGGTGAAACACTTGGTCTCGATCAAACCTTTAGACAAAAGCTCTTGCAATCGTGCCTTAAGCTCGACTAACTCAGTAGTAGTCATCCGATAAGGCGCTTTGGATATAGGTTCTGTTCCTGGCTTGATTTCAATGGTGAAGTCAAATTCTCTCTTGGGTGGTAACCCTGGTAATTCCTCAGGAAAAACATCCCTGAAACCTTGTAAAAGAGGGAATCGTTCCATGAAATCATCATCTTCTTCGGAAGATTCAGATATCTTTACCGCATAAAGGGTACATCCTTTATTTTTAGCCTTTTTAAGCTGCATAGCTGACAGTTTTCTAACTGAAATTTCTCGTTTCACACCTTGAATCTCTGCTGATTCCAGCTGATCATCTAAACATTTTATGTTCTTTTCATAACAGTCTACCTTTGCTTTATGGTCTGCTAACCAATTGACACCGATGACAATGTCATACGATCCTAAAGGTGCGACATAGAGATCAACTTCCGTGGAAAAGTTAGGTAAGTCAAGGATCGCCCAAAAAGACACATACTCACCGTATGAAGTAACTATTACCATACTGCATACCCAAGATTTATCCATTTTTCCAGCTTTTCTTTTAAGTTTAGAAGCAAGTTTATTAGATATAAAACATTCAAGAGCTCCCGTATCAAAAAAAGAATAGTGACAGTATACCGAATAACTTACCCTAACTTCTATAGGTGTCACTTGCTTTTCAAGCTTGTTTGTGTCTACTCGCAGCATGTATCTTATGTGCGGATTACGATCGATCATCCTTCTTCAAAGGGCACCGATTGGCGTAGTGATCTTTACCACAATCAGTAGCAGCCTCCTACGGGTCCCTTTTAGGCTCAAAGTTGCCTCCAGCTTTTGTAATTGTCACGCTGTCCTCCATAGGGCTTCGCCCATTATTTTTAACAAAATTTTCCTTGCATTTCAAAGAGCTTATTTATGCTGCTTTCTTATTGTTATCTCCCGGAAACTTACTCTTGTTTCCAAACTTTTTCCATGGTCCTTTTTCGGGTGCAAGAGAGGTCAAGAAGGGTTTGCAGCCTTCTTCCGCACTTCCTCCTTATGGGCGTAAATAGCCTTTAATTTTGTTCTTGCCTTATGGCCTTTTCAACAACTCCTTCCATAGTGGTTGGACCGTGAACATCGACCTCTCCCCTATCACAGATTCAATCCCATGATGAATTTCCGTATCCCGAACTTTTCGTCGGTTTGATATCATGCGGTACATACTTGAGGAGTTTTGTAAACCGCTCCCAAAGATTCGGCCACCGTTAGCTTCCCTTGAGCTAAGTTCAAATTTCGTCATTTTCTCGATCATAGAAAAGTTGTGGCAGCCAACGTTGCCTAAAATAGCCTTTAAAATTGATCCCAAGTAATATTGGTCTCATCAATGTTTAGTTCAGCTTTTTACGGCTATCCCACCACGAAGATGCTTCGTGAGAAAGCCGATAGGCTCCCCAAATAGCTTTGGTTTCTCCGAGAAGTTCCTTATTGCAAAGTACTTCTCCATTTTTGAGCCAGTTCTCGCTCCATCTCCTAATGTGGTGCCATCATACTTAGGTGGACTTATCCTTTTATATCATTAGTGAGTTCTCACGCTAACGGCCTTTTTGTTTTCTCGGTTGGACAGTGCATTCCCGCATTAACATCAACACCCATGTCGGGGTTGTCCTCAGGAGGTTGCTGATTATTATTATCAGCTTCTTCATCCTCCTCATTTCCCATCACCTGCTATTCAAGTACAGCCAAGCGATCTCTTGTGTCCAACAGGGCAGCAAGGATCTCATCAAGTTTCTGGGTTGTTGCCGCTCCTCCTTCAGGTGGAGCATTATTCGCAACGTTCCCCCTTGTTCTAACCATTTTCTGTTACAAGAAAATTCAGGTTTTTATCAGATTATGGACACAATAGGTCCAAGAGCTGCAACCTTCAGCTCTGATACCAAGATGTAACATCCCCATTTTATACCTTAGAACAAGTAAATTTTTTTTTTTTTTTTTTTTTGATAATTGCATCCTGGTTCTAAATACATAATTTAGAACTCACAAATCAAATAACCATTCATATAACAGACAACCATATGCACTGTAATGACTCGGAGTACTTCCGATCTATTCATTCCATGACTCAATAATCTACCGATCTATTCATTCCATGACTCAAGAATCTACCGATCTATTCATGAGTAATAAGAGTTGGTGTTTTTATTTAACACTTTACTCTTGCGGTTCTCTTCCCTACTCGGGATTCGTAATGCTCGTCAAGGAACCTAACGAATAAATGTTACCATTATTCATCGGCATCTCATCCCTTAGACTAGGTGAATTAGGACAACGCAATCAAGCTTGCGATACTTTGGCCAAAGATTTGAAACATATATGTTTATGTCTCGTATTCCTTAACGGCATACTCGCCAACTGAATACGCCCTTCACCCCATTCTTATGTTATATAGAATGTCCTACACTGACTACTGTCAGTCCTTCCTTTCACAACTATTGAATCACTCGGAGGCAGATTAACAAGGTGATAATGTTATATGGATGCCCACGAGGATTAGGGATATGGTGACATACTGGTTCAACCTTGCAGTTCAACCAGTGTGTCATGATACCCCGAATCTCCTAGGCAGCCTTATAACATGACCACATTCTTAATCGGACCCTGAGTAACTCGTGCGAGATCAAAGTGTAAATCTTAGCGATCAATGCAAAGGGTGTCGCCATAAGTCACCTGCATTGTTGTAACTTCGAGAAGATCCTAATCTTCTCGGAGGTACAACCCTGCAGCTGACTTGTGTCGTCAACCTTTAAATCCACCTCGAAAAGATCTACTTAACAACATGCGTTACGCACTTGAGTTTAAATTACTTTAAAGACTTTTCCCTAAGGTTAGCCTTTCCCCGATCCCCTCGGATTCTTCGTCTTAAGACGACCTTCCTCTATAAAACCCATTACATGGTGGAGTTATTAAGGTCAAGATCTCATCAAGGAGTCATTAGAATATACATGATTCTAAAAATGTAATTGGACAATATCTCATAGCCTTTACTTGAGATTGCCATCTGAACCCCATTAGATTTACATCAGTTCTCCTAACTGTATTTATATCATACTTATTAGTATAAAGATATAAATGATTAAGAATCCAAATTAATATTGTCCTGTCATACTCAGGACTAGGGATTAGTAATTTAATTCAGCTTGTTTAGCGTTCTGCTTAGGTTCATTTTAACCTATCTTTTAGAAAGACAATTGTTTAAATTAAAAATTGCTTTTGCTAGAACAATAAGATCTGCTAAACACTCATATGAATTCAACCACTTTTCTTGTAAGCTTTCATTGTCAATCACAAAAGCATCCAAATTACACAAAGATAACCTTGCCACTCAGGTATATAAACCGAAAAAGGTCAACTATCAGAATAAGAATACAACACAAGTATCAAATACTTATTTCCATTCCTTTCAGAACTATACAATTACATTTTATGCAAACAACATACTTGATACAATGCTTAACGGAAAAGAAACCTCTTTCCACATATAGTACATTTATAAAATCAAGCTGTAATTCAATATAAAACAATTAAATAATCTGATCATCCCGTCGATCTCGCATTGCTTTTACCACTTACGGCAACCATCTCGCAAAAATAGTCAACATGAGTCGGTTCGATGAACCGAGCATGATAAGCACTAATCAACTGTTAAAACAATTGCAATCCGTCAATTGTTTTCATTAAACACCCCGTTTAAATGAGATCAATTATCCAAACAAGTAAACATATTCAAAATATGCCTTTATAATACAAAATTGACTACAAACGTGTAACTCTATCAACGTTATTGTAATAGTCCTAAACACTTCTCAAATATTTCATCATCAAATATTAAGAATCAAGAACGAAAGTATCCAAACAATTATCTTGAATCCAAGATCAGCAACATTGGATGATCGTTACTTTCATCGAAAAGGAAATATCATAGCAAATCATGATTTCTCCAACAAGATACAAGAACAATTCCAATCATAGATGATACCAACAAGTATTACAATAATAGAAGAGAAAGAACCAAATCATTCATACTTCCCTCCACACAAGTTCACTACTGTACCGTCTACACATATGAAATACATTCATCCAGTATGTATACGAACAAGTCCGTCAAACCACATGAAGAATCACTGTCATAATAAAAATCGAACACAACAAGGCTTTTCGACCCAAGTTCGAAATCAAAGAACCTCTAGTATTGCGGTCAACAATAGACTACATTGCATTAGGCTATTGGATGTTTCCCTAAGACTAAGCCAAGTCAATCACACAAAATTTCCGAACATGCTCAGTCTCAATCAGACAGGAGTAAACGGAAAAGAATATAACCAATCTATTCTCACCTTGGTGCATTCAAGTCTAAAGTATGGTATTCGCGACTCATTTCAACAGAGCCAGAACACGAGATAATTATCCATACTCAAGGAACTCAAACAGTGACAAACGACAGTGTCCAAATATCGGGTTCAATAAGAGACAGAAATACAGGTTACCTTATAAGAATTCAAATGATTCCAAACAGTAGTAACAAGACAAATAATTGCATACGATTCCATCTGAGCTCATCAATCGGAGCATAATAAAAATCAGGCAAGCAAATTTAATTACTGATTTCAAAACAAGGAATCCGACTGAACCCTTGCCAATCTTTTACACAAATTTTGCATGATCAAGACGTAAAATATACCAAAAGAATCTGTACCACAAAATCTTTGCGACACGATGGTATTCTTACGAATAACAGAGATCAAAATACATATTATTCCCTTAAGTCGCTGGAACAACAATTTCCAATATTCATCTATATTCAGCCATGAACAGTGATTCAAACACATAAATCATTCAATCGACTCTACAGAGTCATTCAGATTAAAACGAATATGAATCTATATTTTACATTGCATACTGTTAACGGGTTATTATCCATAACCACGGAACCCAACAACAGTATAAGATAAAAATAGTTAAAGAATCAATCTAAGCCATTTAAGGTAAGCATTCAACAAAAATCAAGTGTAAGCAAATCAAATACCGAATTTTCATAACAAGGGATTCAACTGAGCCTCGTCCAAATTCCCGAACAAGCTTACACACAAGGAACGTAAATGCATACCCAGGAAGTCAGTACTAAATTCCATTACAAATAACAGAGGTCGTATGACCTGCTACTTCTACAAGATTCCAACGGAATTCAAGTTAACAAAACTCAAGGAGGTATCTATATCCTCAACAGTGGATCATAGTATACGATTTGTTCAGAGGACTCCACAGAGTCGTTCTAATATAATACACATATCCAACATGCAAATATAAATATGTATAGCTTCCTCAGTGATCCATTTATACAAATCATTCACTAAACTCTTCAGAGTCGTTCCAATACATAATATACATACATCCATAATGCATACTGTAACGGTTAAATCTCGTTACCCCAATGAAAAAGGAAAACAATTCCAAAGAGTTGCAATAAGATACTGTCACACCGAAAGATGTTTATACTCAAACAACCTTCAAGACAAAACGAAACCCAACAGTATCAATAACTACCATCATCAAAACCCACGACAGAGCTTACAAAGATTTCATAACACTGAACAATCAAACAGTTCCATCAATATTTCTTCCGACTGTTTCCAAAACAAGAATCGACGACCAAAAATCGACAGACATAACAATGGCCTATACCCATCACAGGAACGATTCATGGGCTCACGCCGAACAGGCCGAGCATTCATACATTTCACATGTTTCACATAATTAAGCCAGAATGCAAACACAAGGAAATAATGCCACAGTTCGAATTTAATAAACACCCATCAAAGGATAAAAGAAAATTGAACCAGAAGAGATACAGTGCCAAAAACACACAATGACATCCATAGAAAAATCATCAAATTCCATAAATCATTTGAACAGAGTTGTTCTAATGAAATCACTTGAAAGACAGCAAGATTTTTAAAGGTTAGGGCCTAACATGCCTGGATTTTTGCTCAAATTTCCGAAGCAGACCACTGGAAGAGCTCAGACTTCCTTTTCCTTTTCCAAGTTAGAGCGACCAACAAAATTTTGCTTTCTCCATGGCATATATATTCTCCTTGCCAGAGAAGAGAGCTAGATACCCTCATACTCGCCATGTAACTCCAAGAAGACTGGTGCGAAGAACCAGTGAACAGGCAGAAGGAAAACCGAAATTCGCGACAAGCCAAACAAACCAACAAACTTCCTGTTTGCATGCCTTCTCGCGAGTTCCGAGCTCGACTACCGAGCACATTGAATGCAATTACACCAACTTTCCCGCTCAAACTCCACTTCCACCGACCGCCAAAATTGGTGACAGTCAAATGAAATCTCAAGTTCATTTTTAGTTTTGGCGACCTGCCACGTCGGCACAAGTTAGCCGTTCCCAAAACCTCCACCAAGACCTATCCTTCATCCTTATCCCATGCATTTAATAACATAGAAAACGCCGCCCATGGTTCGCACCCCTCAATAGGCCCCTTTACATTCTTGCTCATAGTTAGGTTAGTATCTTAGGTTAGAATTTAGGATAATACTCATTCTAACCATATTACACATAGATACTAACTTAGGACATTAACACATAGCCTAGGTCTAGGTTAGATTAACACTAATCTAACCCCTAGGTTAGGTTTAGTCTTAGGTTACTAATCATTTAATAATTCCAGTTAGGTCTGCATTCTGTACACTCAGAAAAAGACCTACATCATACCTTCTTGAACAGGGTTAGCTCCTGTTCTGCCTTAGGCTGCAGAATCGTATGTAACCGAATTATTACCTGGTCCACGATCGAGACCTTCCAGATATACTTCCATATCGGGAACCAATTCATTTCACTTGATCAGCCTGAGTCATACTCCTGACTAGCTTATTAAATGCTTCTAGACCTTGCAACCTGTTCAAGGTCTGTGATTTTAATTCATCATGAACAAACTTAAAGCATTACTTGGATCAATTCCACTGATCCAAGACTAGATCTTATAGATGGATAACTCTATAATTCATTCCGAGATCAGATTAAACTCAGATACAAAATGAAATAAATAAAAGAGTCTAATCATATCTCGACTCAACCAAGATCTCAAGCAATTTCTAAATCGAGGAACATATCCTTTTAAAGAAATTACAACACTTGTATGCTCGGGAGAAAGTATACAAGCATGATTTCTAAATCGAGGAACATCATCCTTATTTTTATCACAAGCCTTACAAATAACACAAAACTAAAGTCTTCTTTTGTGTTAATTCATATTAGCAGGAAACTGACCACCTTCGAAAGGAAGTTTTATATTTCCTGGGCCCAAGGCAGTTTCCTCATTTATTGTCTAATCAAAATCTTGTGGTCTTGTGTTCTTATTTGCAGGTAGTCCTTCCAAGACAAAAAGGAGTTCTCAGCAGTCGGCTGATCTTCCTCTACGGTACGCGCACACCATCTCGACATTCCACAGGTATTCCTCCTAGCCCTAACCCTTATCTGTTTCTAAAAGGAATGAAGGGATAGAAGCAACTCTATTCCCAGAAGTCGAAACATTCCGAGCGAAACAGAGGCTTTGAGTTCCCACAAGAACCTAGGGGCTGAATTGGTGATGCAACCTAGAATTTACAAAAATAACCTGTGTACATTAGCACATCACCTAGCCTACATTGAGAACTCACCAAGTGCACAAAGGTACTAGGACCCTCTTTAGGATTACTTGTGTAGGATGTTAGTAAAATGAAGAGTTGATGCATTCAACTTCATACATAGTATAACATTCTATAGAGCATATGCCGGATCTAAATCTAAAGGTTAATAGATCTAAATAATAGCCATTATGAATTCAACCATGAAAGATCTAGTTGTTATCATGTTTAACACTTTGAATCAGTCAATACACTCCATTATATTTGTAAACACCTATAATTTAACCCAAGCAATTTAAATACTTTAATTGAGCTAATTATCCTCTTTCTGCAAATTAATGACATATCGTCATATATAGCACACTTCCTTTTCTATCACCATTAATTACCTACATTACGCTAGTTAATTAACCCTTCTATCTAAAAATAACACAAATTAATGACCTTCTGTTAATTAATCCCCTTCTATCTAGACTAATTAATTATTATTAATTAATTAGCTTCCTCTTCCATTAAATCAACAAATCATCACTTATTTGATTAAATCCCTCTTATAGTCTAAATCATGCTAATTATTCCTCTAAAAAGCTTCTATAAGCTTTCACACCTATTAATTAATCACTTTGGTTAATTAATAAAGCCCCTCAAATCCCATGGGTCACTAAAGGATTCTGAAAAAATGTAAATTTTAAGGTTGATGGTTGGGAAATGTAAAAATGTGGGGAAGGATTCTGAAAAAGAGAAGAGGGAGGAAGGTCATGGTGATGTAAGAAACTCGAGAAAGAGGGGTTGGGATGGTAATTTTAAGGTTTTCAAGGAGTGGAGTAGAAAGGTTTAGTATTTAGAGGGTGTACTTTAGGTCATAGAGGAAACCAATGTTGGTCAAAGGGAAACCATGTTGGATGGCATTAATGTTTCTAAGAAAATTGTCTTTGCTCAGGTGAAGTCCAAATAGAAGGTTTTGGAGCTGGAGTATCAGGTCAAAAATCGAGTGATTGGTTGGAAGGGATGCAAGAGGGCACTAAAAGGAATAATTTTAATTTGTGCATCAGTAGTTTTGAGGATGAGCTGGAGGAAGACATGAATGACAAGGGTGCTGAGGGTGCTGATATCAAAGGTAGTCATGCTGGAAGTAGTGAAGTTTCTCCTAAAAAGTAGCTGGGTTTTCTAGACTATTGGCAGACTTTTGGTGAACTTTTACAGTTTTGATGGTTTTAGGCCAGTTTATTTTCTTTGTTTTACTCTCTTTGGTTAAATTCTTGATATTCATTGTATGAGTTAAGCATGTTTAACTACTTTTGTGGACTTTTATTTTAGTTTCTTTCTCATTTGTTTTTGTTCCTCCTTTTGTAAGGCCCATGGGAGGTGATCCTGTTTTTACCTTATCTAATAAAAAATAAAAGATAAAGTTAAAAATAAACTCTCCTAAGGTTGACTCAACCCTTTCTAAACCTTCCTTATCCATAACTAACCCAACCTCTCCATTTATCCCACATGAAGAGGGATGTAGAGATTATTCTATCCATTAGGCTATATAAGGAGCCCTCCTCCTACCTTTCTATTTACACCTACACTCCTAAATGAGCATAGATCACACACTATAGCCATTTTATCATCTTAGAGAATTCTTCCATTAGAAGAGTTAGATTTCTCCATTTCTTGCATTCATCCACCCAAGTTTTGAATTCATATGGAGATATGTCAAGTGGTCTTGTAGCTATGATTTGACAAGACTCCATTCTTAAAAACCTTGGGATTTCAAGCATACAATCAACTCTTTGATTGCTAGAGATCTACACAGGTTCAATCTTATATCATTTAACATTCAATAAGAGATATAACTTAATTTTTAAAGCATATTAGCTTGAAATGTTCATTTCATGTTATAATGATCATTTCATGTTCTAATGAAGAGATGTTGATAGGTTATATTTGCTTAAGCTCTTAGCATGATGATGCATAGGTTTAGTTTAACATTGTATTGAAGCTACTAGGTGTTAGTCTCAATTATACTTGCATAGCTAACTAACTTGTGCATACATTTGGCACACCCGGTGGGATGAGTCCTTAGTCCCTTAAAAATTGTAGTTCAAATTTTATTGTTATTTAAAGTTTTTGGCTAACCCCTGATATACACATAAGGGAAATAATGTTAAATTTCTTATGATTTTGCTAAAATTACACGTGTATGATCTCCTTTAGAGATTTAATTCTAATGGTTTGTTGTCAATTTCGAGCTAACATACTAAAATTTGGAGTATTTTGAGATTTTTGGTGTCATTTGGCCGTATTTTGATTGTAGGATAGGCATAGGTACACAAACCCTGGTGCAGGCACACTAAACTAGATGCAAGCACACATCTCGACGTACACACACTCTGATCCTGTATTGTGCCTTTGTTGTTATCAAAAACCCGTCAAGCTAGTGCACATACCCTAACCGTAACGTAGACCACCCTAACCCAGACACACATAACCTAACCTACGCACAATTGCTTTAGCCCAAGTTGGGATATTAATTTCAGGTTTCCAAAAGTTTGTGTCCTAAAGTTCTAACATCATTATATGTTTTATTTTTGCATGGGTATGCTAGAATAGACATTGGATAAACCTTGCATGCTTAAAAATAAGAGTAATATCACGTATACTCTTCCCTCGTGTATTTTGGGGTGATCTTGGGAATCGGAAATGATTCCTATAACTTTTAATGCTTTGATAATGTGTTAAATTTCCAAATTGAGAAAAGATATATTTCACATTTGAATTAAGTTTTTCCAGTTGTTTTTTTCTTAGATTTGGCATCGCATATTCTCTTCTCTTGCATCTTAGGGTGATCTTGAGAATCAGAAATGGTGTTTATTATTTTCATGGAAAATTTCTAATCCATTGTGCAAAACCTAAAAATACTTGTCAAAGAATGATGGAGTTGAAACAAAATTAAAATACTAATACAGTTTCCATGCAGGTTGCCAAAAGGTGTTCAAGAAAACCACATCCAATTAAAAAGATAAAAAAACACACCACAATCATCACACTGTATTTGTAGGTTCAAATAAAGGTATGTCCCATCTGCTTAAAACTAGGACATAGACCCTTTGGCATAAGCCTTAAGATACAACAATGGGGGTGTTTATAGGAACCCCAAAGTAGTCCATGATAGAGGGAACCTTATGGATGAAACGAGAAGTTCTTCACACAACCTACTTGACTATTATTACCATTTGTGATATTTAGCATCACAAGTTGTTTGTATCGTGACCATAGTGAGAGTACATGATGGACACATTTATTTACCACTATGCTTGAAGGTGGTATAGTAAAGCTGAGATACTCCAAGAATCAGTCAATGTGAATTTTCTTGGTAAATCGAGCTCTCTCTTAGATTACTTCTAACACCTAGTTGAGTAAGCCACCTAGAAACCTATCTTTGACTAGGAGCCAACTTTGACCACATCAAAGCCAATTTGAGTTGAGAGTTATTATTCATCACAAAACATGTGAAGCATTACATTTGCTTAGTTTTTCACTTACCTTAAGGTGAGGTGAAATTGTTCCAAAGTGGGGCCAATAATTTTCAACCCCCATCGATCTACTTCCTTCACTTTCTTTTGACACTTTGTTGATCAAAAGAAGAGTGACTACCTTTGTGTTATCAATTGATTGTTTTCACCACTTTTTGTCCATTTATGCCCATCCATGTTTATGGATGGGTTGTTAAATGTCTATAGTGCATGGATATGTTTTTATATCATTGGTATCCTTTTTGATCTTGATACCCAAGTCAATATTGTCATCGTAGTTAGGCTTGGTTCATCACTTTGATTCTCCTTTGAACGGTTATCTTGTTTATATCGTGTCACTAAAATTTTGGTATTTACATCTTGTTTCTTGTAAACTTGACCTAAATATCTATATTGTAAGGTTACACTATATAAAATTTAAAAATTCCTAGGTATACTATCGATTTAGTTTCATTTCAATTATTACCTCAATTTTGTAGAGTGTTAAGTGTTACCACTTGTGCGTGTTATATCAATATCATCTTGATATCAATAACTTACTTTCTTGTAAATTTTGGTTAACATATCTTGGTGAAATTGTTGTGTCACTCACAATCGTAACTAGTACCTTTTGGAATATAGGTCTTGATTAAATTTGTGCTTGTTTCTAGTATACTTTGTTTGGAGGTCACGTTAACTTCTTGTTATTACTTATGCCTTGTTAATTTCTTTGAACTTGACATAAGTAGGGACATTTTTTTAATCATCATATGAAACCAACTACCTTTTCAAAGATAAATTTAGGAAGTACTTCATTTTATTATTTGGTTTGAAACTGAACATTATGTGATTGATTATTGCTTGGCTCGGTCATTTAAGAGTAAATCACTATGTCACATTGGTTCTTTGGCATTCATATCATACCTTGATTTCTTGACATTATTTTTTTCACTTAGGATTGATAAAAATATTTGAACACATTCACGAGATACCTTAGTGAAAATATTACATATCATGGCCCCTAAAACAAGATTAGGTCTAAAAAAAGGCTTTGGAATCAAGATAAACGTAAACTTGGGAAGCTGAAACAAACAAGAGTCAAACCTTGCTTATTTTTGGCTAACTCTCTTTCATTTCTTCCTTCCTTGTGCCTTAGTCAAATTTTTCCACTTTTAGGCACTCAAAATTTTCTAGAAATGGCTTCATCAGATAGAGAATTTCTCACCTTTCCATAAAGGTAAAATTTTCCTTCTAACTCCTTGTATTTTGCAAGTTATGGCTCGGTGGAGTTTTGGAGGGAAATTTTCCTGGGAAGGTCCGCGGACCAATCAAAATGTGCCACGGCAGGTGGAATGGCGGGTCGGTGGAGGTTAGTTAGAAAATTTTCCAAAGTTCTCAGTGGGGGCACAAAGAAATTTTTTTCCCGAAAGCCCCACGAACCAATAAGAAGATGCCTTGTGTCCATAAGGCTGGCAGGGGTCAGAGGGGCATGAGAAAATTTGCAATTTTTGCCAAAAGTGTTAAAGGGGAAAAAGAAAACCCGACCCAAAGGCTCGTAACCAATAAGAAGGTGCCACATGTCCTATTTGGGGTAGTGGTTAGCAATGTAAAGGAAATTTTGAGTGCACCCCCCCCGCGGGCCAATAAGAAGATGACATGTGGCGGAGTGGCGAGGCACAGAGCGATTTTGGAATTTTTTCCAAAAATTCAAAAAGGTGTAAAATGTCGTTTGAACCCATGAGACCAATAGAAATGTGCCACATGGCATCGAGAGTAGTGGGGTGGATTTTTTGGGAAAATTTTCCCAAATTCAAAAAAAAAGGGGAAAATTTTTGGGTTTTGGCCCGCCGACCCGATTTTTGCCCCTATTTTTGCCCTAAATCTTCAGAGGGGCATATCTTTCGATCCAGAGCTCATTTTTTCTTGATTTTTGTGTCATTGGAAAGATATTGAAGTCCTCTACATGATGGAATCTTCAATTTTATTTTTATGGATTTTGGTGAGAGAAAAATAAAAAAACACCTTTGGCATGGGGAAAAGAGTAGAACCGACATTCAACCACCATTTTTAATGCAATATGGCTTCCATTCTTCTCCAGCATGGTCAAAATCTTGGGGAATGAAATTTTAAGGGTACCCATGCTATTTTGATGGATCTGGTTGGTGGTTGAATGATTCCTTTCATTTTTCCCATGTTTCTCCTTCTTGAGCTTGAGTTTTCATTGTTAAAAGCTAGATTTGGCTCATTTGTAAAGGGTTGGACATTTTTATGATCTGAAAGCTCCCTCCTTCACCCTGACAAGTGAATTTGTGGAATATCAGACCTCTTTAGGACTGTAACATTTTTTCTACCTCTTTATCTATTGTAATGCACTGTATTTAAAAATGGAAATGACAATGTAAGCTCTGTGAATGAATTTTCAATCCTTTCTTGTGTTGTTTGTTCTATCTTGATCCTTCATTACAATTTTAGCAATTTGTGCATGATTTTGTGTTGCATTTTTATAATCTATGTCAATTTGCAAAAGTAGATGTTCACCACTCCTTTGGTGTATCACCTTGTTAGTTTAGTTTTATATTTCTTTTCTCTCTTCTATCCTTGTCTCCTTGGAAAAATTAGAGTAGGATTTTGAGTTAAACCTCTAAAAATTTCATGCATACATCTGATCAGAGGAGTAGAGGAACCAACCTTTAATATGGAGATTTTTTTCCCATTTTTGCAAGTCCCACACTTGGGGAAAAGATTCAATGTTGTAATCACACTAAATGACCCAATTCTCACTCGCAGATCTAAAGGTCATTTAGGGGGTGTGCTTGATTTGCACTAATAGTTTTGGCATGCCCAGTGGGACCTTAGAGGTCTTCATCTTCATTACAAAAAGTTGATGTGCATTTTTTGTAAGTTTCTTGCTTAAAAGAGCCCTGATTTACACATCTGGTGACTCCAAAGAGATAAAATCAACTGGTTTCAGTAGTCCAAGTCTAAAGATTCATGAGAAGGATCCAAACAAGGTCAAGGGCTAGAGAAGAGGATTTTGAGTATCTACGTAGTTATCCCTAGAAAAAAGATAGAGGGGAAGAAGAATTCAAAGGTCTCCATCTCCACCAAACAGAACTCTATCAACTCCTCCACCTAGTAGACCTTTCACCCAATCAACAAGGGTTCTCAAGCCAATCAGAATGGCACAAAACAACCCTTATGTCAACTTCACTGGCAAAGAATCCCACTTGCTCTCAATGCACAAAATCTAGTTCTAGTTGTAGCATTGAAGAACATCCCATACTTTACTGGGAGAAAATCAGACCACTCCTGGTGATCATGTCAAAGACATTGCTAATGTTTGTGCAATCCATGAGATTGTTGAGATGCAAATATTTATCAAATTGTTGGCATCTTCATTCAAAGGGAAAAGCCTTGTAATGGTTCAGAGCCTGGGGCAAAGGCTCTATCCAAAATGGAACCAATTTATGCATAGCTCTCCATGAGCAGTTTGGAGAAAAGGGAGATAATTTGTCTCTACTGGAACAACTGACAACTATCAAGAGAGCTCCCAATGAGCAAGCTAACAGACTTCAATTTTAGATTTCAAAGGACATGGGATAGAATCCTAGTGGCAAAGTAAGGCCAACAGATGAAGGTGCTTTCTTATACTATCTCAAAGCTTTAAATTTTGATATTTCTATGTTAATCCAATCCATGGGAGGTGTAAATATACCTGCAGCTTATAGCATTGCCATTAGGGCTGAGAATTGTTTGATCCAAGCTGGTAAACTAGTGCACCTAGGCCTCCCATGCCCTTATATCCAAACTTGGAAAACCCAAGCACTAGTCAAGCACCTACTTTAGCTCCTATTCCCACTCCTAGAAATCAGAGTTCAAATGAAACTTCTACTTCATCCTCTAGTGCCTCAAATGAACTTCAAGAAGTCATGAAACAATTACAAAATTTAGGCAATGAGCTGGTTACACTCAAGAGGTAGCAAGCCCAAAGTTTTAGACCTTCTTATCAGTCTCAAACTCAGCCTAATAGGCAACCATATCAGCCTAATAGGCCACCCAATCCAGCTGCAAATCAAAATCAAGTAAGGCCTCCTGCCAATAGACCATTTCAGCCCTATAACCCCAATGTTGCATCTACCTCTAAAGCCTTAGTGCAGTGCAAAATAATATAGCTCAAGAGTATGATTGGTGTTTCCCATGCAATGAACCTCACAACTAGTCTATGTGCTTCAATGGTGCTTTGAACCAAGCTTTGATGGTGACAACAACTAGCAGTAGAGAGTGAGGTGAGTCAAGAAACAAACCAACAACAAGGAACATCTCAGCAAAATACAACTCCAAATGAGACTACACTTGTGAATTGGTAAGCTAAAGATTTTTGTGGTATGAATCAAACAATTTCTTATAATGTAGCAGCTAACACATGGTCAAAGAAGAGGAATATTGGTGAAGGGCATTCATTAGCTCCAGGTGATCCACAACCTTCCATCACTCCACAAAGTGTTGGCAAGCAAAATGCAGTTCCAAATGTGCAAGGACAGCCCAAGCCACCTTCTAGACCAGCTCAAATGCCAGCTATTGCAGCCCATGTACAAGAAAAGAATGTGTAGGCTAAGGGGAAGCAAAGAGATGTTTCATCCCCATTTAGCATCATTGAACAAATGAAGAAGACAAATGTGAATATATCTATGTGGGAATCACTATCCATCCCAGGCCAAAGGGATCTACTACAAGCTGCCATGAAGAATTGGTCAACTTCAAATCAGCAAGCTCATATGCAAGAGAAGGTACTCACAAATGTTGCTCAGCCTGAGGGGAAGCTTGGAGGACAACAAGGTAAAGTTTTGAAGCCCCCTCCATTCTATGTTTCATTGATCATTGGGGATAAACTAGTACACAATTGTATGATTGATTCTGGGGCAAGTAGTTCTGTGATGCCCAAGCAAATAGCTGATCAGCTGGGCCTCCAATATGAAGTCATATCCAAAGGGGTGGTGCAACTGGATGGGACAAATAGTAACAATAGTTGGGGTAATTAAAGATTTGAGCCTCACTTTGCATGCATGCCCCAATGTCACTATTTTTTGCAAGATGTGTCAGTGATAGATTTACCACCACTTTTGCCCTATGTTTGTCAAGGGATTTCATAGCTAGAATTGGAGGCTATTTATCTGCTGATTGGTCACACATGTTGTTTAGAAAAGATATGGAACTAAGGCCACAATCAGGTCTGAACCTATTGCAAAATTTCACATTGAGCCTCATACTCCAAGCCCAATCAATGCCAACTGTTCAACATTTGATCAAGAGGATTATCCAAGCACCGATGAAGTTGACACCAAAGTTGGAAGCATCCTAGATTTGACTCTTGATGAATGGGAAAGCAAGGTACATGATTTTGATCCCTACAAGGAAATAGAGGAATCTGAACTAGGAGTTTATTACATACATGAAGAAAATCAGCCTATTCCTAGCATCACCAAGCCAGACCATAAAGATGACAATGAGGTATGGTAGTTGTTCTTTGATGGATCAAGAAGTAGACAAGGTGTAGGGGGGGAGCTATGCTTGTTTCACCTCAAGGCATTAAGTATTATTCAACTTTTAGATTTTAGTTTGCATGTTCTAACAACACTACGTTGAATATGAAGCTTTGATACAAGGATTGCATTGGTCAAGAAAGAGAGGTATCAAAAACTTACAAGTCTTTGGTGACAGTGAGATGATTGTTAATCAAGTTAAAGGACAACATGCTACCAAAAATGACCTGCTCAAGTGTTATAAGAATAGGGTGTGGGACCTCATTGAGGATTTTGAAGGCTTTGGCATCAACTCCATCCCTAGGAAAGAAAACCAAGCTGTTGATAGACTTGCAGCAGTTGGAGCAGCCTTTGATGTTGTGGAGAGTATCAAGGAAGATAAAGTGCAGCCAAACATTCATGTGATTGTAAGGCCATCAGTGCCAGATAATAATGTAAGTTGGAAAGTGTTTGAAAGTGACCAACAAATCATCAATTTCTTGCAAGAAGAAGTTGAGTTCTCAGCCAAAAATCAGGAAAAGTTAGAACAACAATATGGTGATCAAGTGGTATAGCTGAGAACCAACAAACTACCAAAAGGACTTGTCACTTTGGAGTCCATCTTTAATCCTAATGATCAATTTAGGAAGGAGAAAGCAAACATCCAAGTCAAGGGAGAAGATTCAGTGCCCATCTCAGTGGGAGAAGGAAAATCACTTCAAATTGGTAAAGTGGACAACCAAGCAAGAAAGGTATGAGTTCATGCAACTTTTCCAAGAGTTCCTAGATATATTTTCTTGGAGCTATGAAGACTTGAGAGGTTTCAATCCCAAGCTAGCTCAACACACAATTGAATTAGATCCAAGTGCTAAACCCATCAGGAAAAAACAAAGACCGGTCAATCCACACATGGAGCCTCTCATGAAGAAGGAATTGAATAAGTTAATAGAGGCAAGTATCATATTTCCCATCAAGCATTCAAGCTGGGTTAGAAAACTTGGTTCCAGTTAGAAAGAAGAGTGGAGAAATCAGATTGTGTGTAGACTTTAGAGATTTGAATAGAGCATCCCTCAAGGATCATTACCCACTTCCTTCTATGGAGCAGATTTTGCAAGTTGTTGTTGGCTCTGAGAGGTTTTCATTGCTAGATGGTTATTCAGGGTATAATCAGATCATGGTAAAGGAGGATGATCAGTTCAAAACAGCCTTCACCACCAAATGGGGAACCTATGCATATAGGAAAATGCCATTTGGGTTGTCTAACGCCTGGAGCTACCTTCCAAAGGGAAATGGATATGGCATTCAAGGGATTGATCAAAAAAATAGTGCTGATATACCTAGATGATATTACTATATTTTCTAAAAGTGTAGCAGATCATCTCTTTCATTTGAGACAAGTGTTCCAAAGATGTAGAAGATTTGGGGTATCCTTGAATCCCAAAAATGTATTTTCCTAGCTCATGAAGGAAAGCTCCTAGGCCACATTGTTTCCAAAGAGGGATTAGCAATTGATCCAGAGAGGGTTGAAGCAATAAAAGCACTACCATTACCAAGTCACAAGAAGGCCCTTCAAAGTTTCTTGGGAAGAATCAATTTTGTTCAAAGGTTTGTTCCAGATTTTGCAGCCCTTGTCAAGCCAATAACTATGATGTTGAAGAAAAGTATGGCTTTCAAATGGATAGCTGAAGGTAAGGAAAGTTTTGAGGCAATCAAAGAGGCTATCTCACAAGCTCCAACTCTCATTAACCCAGATTTCTCTAAGGATTTTATCCTTTATGCATTTGGAGGTGATGATACAATTTCTACAATTTTAGTACAACAGAACAAAGAAAATGTAGAGCAGCCAATTACCTTCTTTAGCCAAAGCTTGGAGGACTATGAGGTGAGGTATTCCTTCATTGAGAAGCATGTTCTTGCAGTGATTAGGAGCTTGAAGAAATTTAAGCATCTAGTTTCAAACAACAAGGTTCAACTGTTGGTTTCTCATGTGGGAGTTAAGGACTTCCTCCTCAACAAAGACCTAAATGAAAAATGTGTAGGGTGGATTACTCATGTCATGGAGTATGACATTGAGATCAAAGTCACCAAGCTGGTCCGAGGAAAGGGATTATGTGAGCAGCTGGTCTTGAGAAAATCAATGGAAGCAAGCAATGGGAAGGATGTTGTTTTGGCATTGCAAGACAACCAAGAACAAAGAGGTGTTCAAGAAGAGAATGGTGGTATGCTCACTCCTTGCTGGACCCAAGACATAATGCACTTCTTACAAATAGGCCTATGCCCTCCAGAGATGAACAAAACCAAGAGAAGACACTTCAGATTGTAGGCTATTCCATATGCACTTGTTGATGGTGTCTTGTTCAAAAAGGATATAAATGGAGTGTTGCTGAGATGCATTGGGACAAATCAAATTAAGAGAATGTTAGAAGAGTTCCATGGTGGATCAGCTGGGGGTCATTTTTCTCCAAGAGTGACAGCCCTCAAGATTATGAAGGCTGGCTATTATTGGCCCAAGGTGTTTAGTGATTGTTATGCATGGATCAAGAGGTGCAAAAATTGTGCATTCTTCATAGGAAAGGAAAGATTAGTAGCCCTTCCATTGCACCCAATTTCAGTTGACCAACCATTCATGCAATGGGGTTTGGACTTCATTGGAGTCATTAACCCAAACTCAAGCCAAGGACACAAGTGGATTCTAACAGCAATAGACTACTTCACCAAATGGATTGAGGTGGTGGCACTCAAAGAGGAAAATGAATCTAGCATTCTAGACTTCTATGAGGGGATAGTAACCAGATTTGGTATACCTACCACTATAATATCAGATAATGCATTGGCATTCATAGGATCAAAGGTAACTAAATGGGATGTTAAGAATGGGATCTATCTGAGCACTTCATCAAATTATTACCCTCAAGGTAATGGCCAAGCTGAGTCTACCAACAAGAACCTATTAAAGATCATCAAGAGGACTCTTGATGAAAATCAGAGGACTTGGCACACTAAACTTAAATCAGCCTTATGGGCTGATAGGATAACTCCCAAGAGATCCACCAAGTAACTCTCCATTCAGACTTGTTTATGGAAGAGAGGAAATCTTGCCTATGTCACTTGAGTTGCCAACGTTGGAACTCATGAAGCAATTGGAATTGTTGGAGTTTGAACCCATGGAGGTTAGATATATGCATAATTGATGGAACTCAAGAAATAGAGAGCATGCAGCCCAAACAATGGAGAAGGACCAAGCCTTGATCAAGAGAACCTTTGATAGGAAAGCTAAGGCTAGAACCTTCCAAGTTGGAGATTTAGTGTTGAAATGGGATGCAGAC
Source organism: Taxus wallichiana var. yunnanensis (assembly GCA_018340775.1). Taxonomy (NCBI): domain Eukaryota; kingdom Viridiplantae; phylum Streptophyta; class Pinopsida; order Cupressales; family Taxaceae; genus Taxus; species Taxus wallichiana. The sequence continues at coordinate 369,887,845 of CM031233.1, forward strand.
CAAGAAAAGCTAGGAAGGCATTCAAAGTTTGATGCCATTTGGAGTGGCCCCTACATGGTCACAAAATGTAAGAACAACAATGCCTTCCAATTGTCTACATTGGATGGTGAAGAACTACAGATTCCAGTTAATGGAATCCATCTAAAGCATTGCTACTAGAAGGGAAACTCCTCACCTTGTACATATTAGCTTATATTTTCATTCCTCCAAGTGCTTGTGCACATTGTTTTGTTGTAGCTTAGTTTTACATTTCCCTAAGTGCTTTGGCACAAGCTTTGTTGTCCCAAGGATGCATCTTTGCAGGCCATGCTCCAGATCAAGTGATGTTCTACTCTCACAATCTTCTTCTAGAAATTTTCTAATGAGTTGAGAGTACCAAGCAGTTAAGTTGATGACTCCATGCCCAATGGATTGCTTTAGGTAGCTGGTCATCATTCATCCAGTAGGTAGATGACCCCTCTGAGTCGCCAAAATTGTTATCCAAAATAAGCCCCTTGCTTATTTTTGGCTAACTCTCTTTCATTTCTTCCTTCCTTGTGCCTCAGTCAAATTTTTCCACTTTTTAGGCACTCAAAATTTTCTAGAAATGGCTTCATCAGATAGATAATTTTCTCACCTTTCCAGAAAGGTAAAATTTTCCTTCTAACTCCTTGTATTTTGCAAGTTATGGCTCATGGAGTTTTTGAGGGAAATTTTCCTGGGAAGGCCCCGCGGACCAATCAAAATGTGCCACATCATGGTGGTGGGAATGGTGGGTCGTGGGGTTAGTTAGAAAATTTTCCAAAGTTTGGCAGGGGGGTGCGTAAAGAAAATTTTGGTCCGAAGGCCCGTGAACCAATAAGAAGATGCCACGTGTCCATAAGGCCAACGGGGGTCGGAGGGGCAAAGAAAATTTGGTTTTTTACCAAAAATAGTTAAGGGCGAAAAAGAAAAACCTGACCCAAAGGCCTGCAACCAATAGGAAGGTGCCACATGTCCTATTTGGGGTAGTGGTTGGAAATACAAAGGAAAATTTGGAGTGCACCCCCATGGGTCAATAGGAGAAGATGACACATGTGGTAGAGAAATGGCGGTGGGGACGTGGAGGATTTTGGAAAATTTTCCAAAAATTCAAAAAGGTGTAAAATGTTCATTTGAACCACGAGACCAATAGAAATGTGCCATGTGGCATCAGAGTGGTGGGGGGTGGAGTTTTTGGGAAAATTTTCCCAAATTCAAAAAAGAGGGAAATTTTTGGGTTTTGGCCCCCGACCCGATTTTTGCCCTATTTTTCCCTAAATCTTCAGAGGGGCATATCTTTGATCCAGAGCTCGTTTTTCTTGATTTTGGTGTCATTGGAAAGCTATTGAAGTCCTCTACATGATGAATATTCAATTTTGTTTTTTGATGGAGTTTGGTGTGAGAGAAAATCAAAAACACCTTTGGCATGGGGAAAAGAGCAGAACCGACATTCAACCACCATTTTTAATGCAGTATGGCTTCCATTCTTCTCCAGCATGGTCAAAAATCTTGGGGAATGAAATTTTAAGGGTACCCATGCTATTTTGATGGATCTGGTTGGTGGTTGAATGATTCCTTTCATTTTTCCCATGTTTCTCCTTCCGAGCTCGAAGTTTTCATTGTTAAAAGCTAGATTTGGCTCATTTTGTAAAGGGTTGGACATTTTTATGATCTGCAAGCTCCCTCCTTCACCCTGGAAAGTGAATTTGTGGAATATTAGACCTCTTTTAGGACTACAACATGTTTTCTACCTCCTTGTTGTTGTAATGCACTGTATTTAAAAATGGAAATGACAATGCAAGCTCTGTGAATGAATTTTCAATCCTTTCTTGTGTTGTTTTCTCTATCCTGATCCTTCATTACAATTTTAGCAATTTTTGCATGATTTGTGTTGCATTTTTATAATCTATGTGTCAATTTGCAGAAGTATATGTTCACCACTCCTTTGGTGTATCACCTTGTTAGTTTAGTTTTATCTTCTTTTTCTCTCTTCTATCCTTGTCTCCTTGGCAAAATTAGAGTAGGATTTTGAGTTAAACCTCTACAAATTTCATGCATACATCTGATCAGAGGAGTAGAGGAACCAACCTTTAATCTAGAGATTTTTTTCCCATTTTTGCAAGTCCCACACTTGGGGAAAAGATTCAATGTTGTGCAATCACACTGTACAAAAGAAAAAACCTAGGGTCAAAATTAGTGAACTTCAAATAGACAATTAAGGAGGAGACAATACGAAACACAATCAAATATATATCCCTACTTCTACTACCAAATAACAATTACTCGTGCAAGAATTTTAATCTATAAAAGTGAAACTTACAAGCCTCCAAGAGAGTACTATTGGTAATAACAGAAAATATCAATATGAAGAACTATGTCCCCATCCATTTGATAAAACTATGACATTGTAAACCTTCCTAAGAAGTTGACATGCCAAAAATTGACAAATATAGAGGGAAAGGTGACCTACAAGATCATGTGAAGGATTTTTACATGGAATGCCAATAAGTGTGTTATAATGATAATTACCTCATACAAATCTTTCAAAGAGTCTAGGGGGCAAGCCTTGGAATGGTTCACTCGCTTACCTTGTGGGTCTATTTTCACATGGGTTGAACTAGCATAAAGGTTTGTACGATATTTATCATATAAAATAGAAAGTGACATTACCATGGTAGACTTGTGTAGCACTAAAAACACCCCAACAATAAATTCACTAGCTTCCTCCAAAGATGGAGAGGGATAACCAGTCGCTTCCCTTGTGCATTCCCTAAAAAACAACTTGTGAGTATCTTTGTGCCCAATCTCAACCCAGAAATTTCCATTCATCTATAGATGCATTATGTTTACACCTTTGAAGAGTATATTGAATAAGGAATTCAAATAGAGAAATCCCTTATTGCCAAAGGAACCATTAAATCATACTCTAAGGATAGTAAAAATGTAAAACCTATGGAAAAGCTGAAAATATTCAACAAAAAAAAGAATGTGGTGGGAGACGGAATTAGAGATTCCAAACACATATAAATGGTTCAGAATGATCAACCTTTTAAACTGACTAAAGGACCTCTTCAACCACCACCTAAACATATAATTTTCACTCCTATCAATGAGCCTTTATTGGTCATATTGAATCAATTGGATGCAGCTCACATGGTGACTTATTCCATGACACAAACCATTGATGAAAATGCTCCAAAACCATCATGGTACAAAGAGCATGACTATTGTGAATTACATCATGTCAAAGGACACAAAATAGAAGAATGTCTATTCCATCATCACTACATCCAAGATCTCATCAACAATGGGGAGATAGAAGTGGACACGCCGGAGTAAAACACAGATGCCAAACAAAAAAATGGGAATATTCAAATAACCATTCCCTAAACATGGTAAGTCATATGAGAAAAATATGGATTGAGGAGAGTCATCCCAGAGTTACAAAGTGGCAAATCATCTATATACCAAGAAGGACAATAATCATTACGATTCTCTCATTGGATGTATCCACTCTCCTAATGACCATGTGAACACCACTTGGATCAAGGGTAAGGATTGCGCTGCGGTAATAAGGCATGCCCACCTCATGATTCTAGAACCCCCTCTTTCAACCCCGTAAGATGGTAGGTATAACCTCTTAGAATATCTTTAGAAGATGTCTACCAAGATTTCAATCTTGGATCTTCTCAAAATAACAAATGTACACAAGGACATCTTATACAAAAATCTTTAGGGGTCAGGCGTACCACTAAAAGTAGACCCTTTGCACCTTCAAGCTACGGTGACCAACATTATACCAACCGAGTACATATCTCTTAATCATAAGGAGATACCTATTGAATATACAACACATAATCTCCCCTATATATTGAGGTATTTTTTCCCCACCAAAAGATAAAATGAGTTCTTGTGGACAACAGATTAGGGCTGAATATATGCATGTTCAAACTAATTAAGCAACTAAGACATACAAAAGAATATCTAGAGTTTGACATCATTACCATAACTACTTATGACAACAAGGAGAGAGAATTATCTGGAACAATCACATTACCCATGGAAGTAGGACCCACTTGTCATCGGAGGAAGTTTGATGTATTGGACTTAGAGAACTTCCAAACAATATGGTTCTTGTCCGACCATGGATTCATGTCATGTAGGTAGTACCATCAATGTTCCATCAATGCATCAAATTGAAACATGAGGGACACTTTCATGATAGAAGGAGATCTAGATCCCTTTTCTCACTACAAATCTCTCAATAGTTTTGCACGTAAGGGTGACTATACGTGTCCCTCTACTGAAATAGTTCTTCTTCAATTTGAAGCCATGGAGTCACGAGTAGATTTAGATTCCCTAATTTCTTGCGCATGTGAGGATTCTACATAAAAATTTCCTTTTGATTCATGGGAGATGAAGGTTGTGGAATATGGTTATGGATAATATAATGTGCAACAAGATATTTTGTTTCAAACCTATCATTGTCACCTAAAACCAGAGGCCAATCCAGCTAACATTTTAGATGGCCTAGAGATGAGTGAACTATCGGGTCATTTTTAACCATGGGGTTACTCGCTAAAGAGAAATTGTTGGACCCACCTACAAGTTGTGTCCTAGAAGATACTCAACCAACTTGATACTAAATCCCGAGTATGAAAAGTCTAAAACCGAATGATGTATTCCATGGGCTACTGTAGGGTCTAGAATGCAGAAAGAATGAGCCGGGACCCTAAGAACTAGTTCCTCTTCCACATTTTAAGATGAAAGGATATGAAATCAGCATTCAAACCTATGGATCACACCCCAATGATCAATATACCACCTATTTTGAGTGTGAAGATAGCTTTGATTATTTAGACATTGATAAAAATTTACATTATAGCCAATACGGGATTTTTTCTCCACAAACCTATTCATGGAAAGCATTGTCCTTACCATATCCCCTACTAAATCTAAAATTAACCTTGTTTACCCTTACCTTGTTGAATGGGACCAGCAATGTCACGTACCACTAGATCTGTTTAAAAATGACAAAGCCATTGTGGAATTCATGGGCATTTGAGATACAATTCTGATTAGAGACCTTAAGAAAGGTTTCTACATTGACTTAAATACTCGTGCATACTTTGGCGAGGAAGCTAAGCTTCATGGTCAGAAAAAATTAAGAAAAAGCAAGCGAAAAAGTTCCAACAAAATTCCTCGGCAAAAATTAAAGTCCAAGTCACACATTGAAAACCTCTTTGAGGCACTGCCTAATAAACAAGTATAAAAATCAATGGACAAGAAAAGTGACGACACCAAGGGTGAAAATATTATAGAGACACCCTTGGAAGAAGACCTCAACCTTCCTCCCAATCCTACACGTATGGAGGATTTTTCAAAAATATTAGTGGAAGAAACCATTGATGTGAATATTGGAATAGAAGATGATCTAAAGATAGTCAAATTGGGAGCTTCACTCTCAATATGAGAACAAAAAACATTCACCATGCTTCTATGGGAGTTGGTATATGTATTCACATGGTTCTAGAAGAATATGTCAGGATTTCATTCAACCTTAGTAGTGCATAGCCTATTGGTGCATACAAATGCCAAGCCCATAAAAAATATAAGAAAAATGCATCCATAGGTGGCTCTTCTAGTTAAAGAAGAGCTAGAAATACTTCAAACACAAGAAAGTCTAGAGTTAGGTAACAATAATTTCTCACATCATGCTTCATTCAACCTATTAATTACTCGAGAATGGATATCGACATAGTCCCCATAAAATTAAACTTATCGGCTTGAGAATCTATTCATATTTTAGAGACATTAATATGACATGTCCAAAATATGATTTCCCATTGCCCAATATTGATATGATTGTTGATTCAACTACATGATATGAAATTTTATCTCTTATGGATGGATTTTTAGACTAAAATTAGATCAAAATCACAGATGAGGATCAACACAAGATGATGTTCACAACTCCTTGGGGGAATTTTTTTATCACGTAATTCCCTTTGGCCTTAAAAACGCAAGTGTGACCTATCAGAGGGAAATGACCGTGATTTTCCATGATATGATTCATGACATCATGGAATACTATGTGGATGATATCCTTGGGAAATCTAAGACAAGAGAAAATCACCCTAAGATTTTTTGGCATATCTTCGAACACCTATGGGAATAAAAAGTCAGATTGAATCCAAAGAAGTGTGTGTTTGGCATACTTTCAGGAAATTTTCTTGGATTCATTGTATCACGAAGAGGGATTGAGGTAGACCCAGTTAAATTTACCACCATTACTAAAATTCCTCCTCCTACAAACATCAAACAATTATGCAACTTGCAAGGAAAGATATAAGCCATCTTTCGCTTCATTTCCCAACTTATTGATAAGTGTCATTCGTTAACCCATATACCTAAATAGGATGTTGCCTTTATTTGGGGACCAGAGAAATAGTAGGCCTTCACCTTACTGATGTAATACTTAGCCAATCCATTTTTCCTCATGCCTCCAACTCCCGGTGAGCCACTCCTACTATATATTTCTGCTACTCAATTTTCTATTGGTGCGTTTCTCACCCAATATGACCTCGGCCATAAAGAAAAATATGTGTACTATCTCAGTCATACTCTCATTTCTTATGAGCTCAACTACCCTCAGATTGAAAAATCTTATTTGGATGTAGTTTTTACCTTCCAAAAATTCACCATTACCTATTAAATACAAAAACCAAGCTTATATCCAAAGTTGACCCGCTTAAATACCTATTTTCAAAACCTGCCCTTATAGTTAGGATGGTTAATTAGATCATTATACTAAGTGAATTTTACATTGAGTATGTGCACTAATATTTGGTAAAAGGACAAGTACTCACCGATTAGTTAGTAGAAGCATTGTTACCAGGAACAAAGCCTGTAAGTATGGATATGTCAGATGCTTCATTATTGTATATTGAGGAATATGTCATGTGGCAAGTACACTTTGATGGATCTTTTACTTTTCATGGTTCAGGGGCAGGTGTGGTATTAATTAATCCTTTAGGTGACCCTATACCTCAAGATTTTTGCTTTGTTTTTCCTTGTACAAATAATATTATAGAATATGAGGTGCTCATTGTTGGGATGAAGCTAACAATCAAATGGGATATCCATCATGTTAAGATTGTTGGTGATTCATAATTGATCATCAAGCAAGTTAATGATGAGTATAATGTCAAGGATGAGAAACTCATCCTCGTAAAAAAGCGGTGGAAAATTTGAAAGAGTATTTTGTGTGTATCATATTTGAACAGATTTCAAGAGCACAAAATAGATCCATAGATGCTATGGAAGCCATAGGTTCTATGCTATGATTTCCACAAGAAATAAATGATATGCCTTTCTTTGTTGAGAATCTATGCCAACCTGCATATGACATTCCATAATCATGTTTATCTTATGAAGTTGTTTCTCCCTATTCCCCATGGTATGCACACATATACACCTATCTTAAACACAACACCTTCCCTCCTGACATCTCCTGTTCCGAAAAACAAATCCTTATCCACCAAATAGCTCATTATACCCTCTTAGGAGATACAATCTATCATCGTGGCTACGATGGGAATCTGTTGTGTTGTCTAGATGTAGCAGAGTCAGTCCAAGCGATCAAATAAGTACATGAAGGGGTATGAGTATCCCATACAAATAGAATGGTTCTAGCTAAGAAATTGTTGAGAGTAGGCTGCTATTTGCCTACTATAGAAACATAGTGCTATAACTATGTAAGGAAATGTGTACTATCTCAAAAGTATATAAATTTCATCGATAAGCCATCACAACCATTGCATCCAATCATAACCCCATGGCCATTCTCCCCTACCTCATCCGATGGTCATACTCACATAATCATAGCTACGAAATATTTGATTAAGTTGGTGGAGGTTTTTCCTTTGACTTATGTTATAGGAGCTCAGATTTCAAAGTTTATCATGAATCACCTTATTTACCAGTAATGCACTCCTACGGCCATAGTTACGGATAATGGAAAACAATTCAAGAAAAATATGGTGAAGGACCTTTATCATAAATTTCAAATAAAATTAAAGTGGTCTACACCATATTATCCACAAGGTAATGGAAAATATGGTGAGTAAGACAGGTCACAATTGGCATTTGCAAATTCACCCAACCCTTTAGGATAATAGGACCTCCATTCGCACTCCTACTGGTGCAACACCCTATTTCCTAGTAATTGGAACTGAATCCATCATCCCATTGGAAATTGAGATTCCCTCCCGAAAATATCTCTTAGGGATTATCTTGACAAGGATGAGGATTACAGAGTGGCCAGGCTGGCAGAATTAGTTTTCTTGGATGAAAAGTATATCCGTGCCCTTAATCATCTCAAAGTGTATCAGAATAGAGTCTCCATAAATTACAATAAAAGGATCATACCTCGTTAGTTTAAGGTTTGAGATTTGGTCATGAAAGAAAATCAATTCAATACAAGGGTGGAAAAAGAGAAGAAAGGTGATTTTAAACCACATTGGTTAGGACCTTACATTATTGTGACCAAATATGGTACAGGAGCATACAAAATTGCCCATCCCAATGGTGATGAGCTCCAAAAACCTATGAATTCCATGCACCTTAAGTAGTTCTATTCTTAAACATGATGTAAATAACAAAAAATCAAAACAACAAAAAAAGTAAAAATGATCAAAATATAAAAAAAAAGAAAGAAAAAGAGAAATCATGTCATCCATATATGAAAACCACACAATTATGGAACTTTTGATAGGTCCCTTGGTGAAAACAAATTTTTGGTGCCTTGGGAGGGTTTTTTGTGCACAAGCATCTTGGATATGGAGGGTACTTTTACTTAGCCTAGGGATAGTTACGCACCTGCATCTGAGATTCCCTATGAACTTATCATGTTAAGCCTTGATATGTATTTTTCTCCTCTTAGAAATTGGTGAAGGGATGGTCTTTTTATATCCCGCATCTAAAGTTTGGGGGAACTTCTGTGACTTCATCTTCTTATTTGTAAACACGTGGCACCTACCCTTGTATATTCTCAATCTAATGCTAGGGGCATCCACATTTCTCGGTTACCTATGCGTAGCTTTGGAAAACCTCATAAAATCACAAAAACATTCAAAAATATTAGAAAATCACAAAAAAATTCAAAAATGTTTGAAAACCCCAAAAACAATAGAAAATTGTTTCACAAAAGCACAAAACAATAGAAAATTATTTCACCACACAACAAAAAGATTGAAAAATGTTTCACAAAATAGTCTGGCAAAAACATAACTTTAGTTTAAATACCTTATCTTGTTTCTTGCTTTGTTTGTGTACATTATTTTCTTGTATAGTTGTTGCTTATATATTTGTATGGTTTATTTCTTAGACATACTTTGTTAGGATTCATCTTTTCTTACTTAGATTATATTCATTATTACTTGTACATATGAAGTGTTTTTTTACATGCGTTGGCATCCAAATTTGTTCTCCTTTTCAAAGTATGAGCAACACCACAGTTATGTCATGGAGCTTAAAGATAGATTATAACATGTTGTATGTCGCATTTGGTAGCTCGAGATATGGTCTAAATAGCACTCAGGTTTGTGGAGAAATGGATAGCACTCCAATAGGACTTGATCTTGTCCTAGCTGTTTTAGGTTGTGCCTTGCAACCAAGGTAAGAGGACCTATTTTGTAACCTTGTAATGATGAAGGAAATGAATTTCTCTTTGCTTGAAATTATATGATGGAGACCTTGATGAAAACATGATCAACACCCCAGATCGAACTCTCACAAGTTGTTACTTATCAAAACATGGGTATGTTCTCAAAACAAGGAAAAGGTTACTAAAGACACTGGAAATCCTGATCTGTTATGCATACTTTTCCAAATGGATTTTGATCTTCTGTGGGTATACAAATGCAAATCAGGGATAGTACATGATAGGATATTTGTTTTTGGATGATTTTTTGTGGGAGATTGATAAGACAAACTAGGATAGATCAGATCTTTGACAATCTGTACAATACTTGAAAAACTATCAGATGAAATGCCTAAAATAATTAGGATGTTCTTTCAACCAGAAGAGGCACAAATGGAATCCCAGGTTGCAATCTTCACACAATATTTGAGAACTCACCAAAAATCTTGAAGTAAATAACTCAATTAAACACAAAAATCCATGATCAAACCACGCCTAAGGTACCCCCAAAGGCTTACAAGAAATCTTTGCAGTCAAGGAAAGTAAAGTTAATTTAAATTTGTTTATCTCCTTATCAGATGAAGGATATTCTGAGTATGAGATTGAAAATACCACTAAAATATCAACCAGAAATGGAGATCCTATGTGACTTATAAATATTTTCAATGTAGTATTGCAACAAGAACAATAAAATTTATTTGCAGCATTTAAAATTGATAACAAACATCATATTGCCCAAAGAAAAACACAGATTTAATTAAAAACTTGTTAGATTCAATAGCAAGGAGAGTTAAATGAACAATCTCAGAGCTGTGTGTGGGGGCTATACACTTGTAACCAACCCACATACATGAATTTTCCAACACATGAGACATTAACTGGTTCTTTGGTGGATTTTCTATGAAAATGAGCCTTTTTCTCAAAATTTTCTTGTGATTTTCAATTCTCAACCATTTACAATTTCTCCAAAATGCATTATATACCTCATGCCACATTGGAGTCTTCCTTCCCAAGTAAATAATATGCTATGGGATCAAATTTTTCATAAAAACCTCATGATTTAATGACAGTGACACCAAACGGAAAAACAACTCGCAGGTTGCCAGGTATGCACAAAAATTTAAATCATTACACAAATTTAGATCATTATCTACCCCAGGGCACGTTTTTATCATTCAGCATGCAAGAATCTTTCATTCATCATTTTTTACCTTTTCCCCTTTTCAATTTTACCTCTACAACTTTTGATGTTGACATTTCACATTTTTCTTAGGCCTGAGCCAAAATTACATCAAAAACACCATAGATCAAAGAATTAGGTCATGAAAATGATGCCAATGTTCTCAAAAGACCAAGACAACACAAAATCATATAAGATTTGATGAAATTTGATGAAGAAATCATGATTCCAAGTTTCTTGGAGCTCCCATGGTGGGCCAAACAAATGAATGCACAATAACCATCTATTTCATCCACATTTTAGTATCATACCTCCACATGGAAAATACCATTGAAATAATCTCAATATTACCTTTTTAATCTTTGGATCAAGCGGGACATGTGTCAAAAATGATTAGATCGGGCTCATGCCTTTAAAAAATGCATTTGTGACCTTTTGAAAATTTGGAAAATTTTACAAAATTTCCCTGCTTCTCCCCTAGACCCGCCACATGTCCATATGTGGGCCCCATTAAAATCTATGGACCAATTCTATCAATTTTGCCACTTTTTGAAAATAGGAATTTTGTCCACAAAACCTCCATGGGCCCGGAAGCCTAATCTCTTCTCCGCCACATGGCGTTCTCCGATTTGGGAGGGGCCAAGCCTCCTATTCTACCTTCAAACCTTCCTACAAAATTTGAAAAATTTAAAACTTACCATGGGCCCACACTCTTCCTTTGACTTCTTAGAATGTGCCATGTGTCCATCATGGATAGGTTGTGGAGGCATGCTTCCCATTTACACTTTAGCTCCTTTCGCCAAAAAGGAAAAATTTTACTCTGTCCCCCGAGGTCCGAACCTCCACCTCCTTCCTTGGACACGTGTCACTTCCTGACTTGTTGCGGAGCTTCGGCCCAAACTTTGATTTTTACCATTTGAAGTTAAAAACTTCAAAGTCATTACAAAACCTACTACCCCATCCTATCCTTTCCTAGACACATGTCCACTGATGATTTTCCTGAGGGATTTTGGGTCAAAATTTACTTCATCATTTTGAGCCAAAAAACATCAAAATTCTCCAAGTCCCTCCACCATCCGCATGCCCTCCGTGCCACATGTCCTCTCCCTATTCACTACGGGCCTTCGGGCCAAAGTTTGATTTTGAAAATTTTGCATAATGAAAGCAAAATTTCCTAAGGAAATCCCACCACCGCCAATCCCCTAGCCAATCAAAATGTGCCATGTAGGCACCTCATTATAGAAGGCGGAGCCATGGATCAAAATTTTCCTTTTTCCAAATTTACAAAAAAAAATAAGTTAGAAATATTTCCCGACACCCCCTAGCCAATTGGAACCGCCACATTTCCATTACCTTGCGATGATAAATTTGATGAGAAAACGACACCCGTATGATGCCAAATCATGAAAATTTTAAAGGATGCCCTAGAAATCAAATTTTTCAACAAGGATTGCAAATTTTTTTATTTTGAGTCAACCGAATCTTTTTTTGACATTATTTCTAACCTTAGGATTGGGAAATTAACCCATACAATTTAGATTTTATAAATTTTGATTTTGCACTAATCACTGGGTAAAGGAAAACGACATGACCCATGAATTGGAAAACCTAGGGCACAAATAAGAGCACACATGGATTTCTCTTTTAAACCAGGGCAGAACAACAAGTTTATGGGAATTTTTGAAACATTCAACTAGGGGGAGAAAATGCAGATCACCAATTTGAGAAATAAAATGTTTCTGAGAAAAATCGGACATGAAAAATTAGGGCACACAATGCAAGCTCAGAAATGGCACTAACAACATGCTTGTAAGTAATTATACATATTTGTCTTGTTTTGTTTTGATTAACATTGTGTATTTAGTTAATTTTGATAACATTTGATTGTGTTTTCTTGTCACACGTACATAATTTTGTTATCACATCACCACATTTCCATCAGTATCATCATGTCTAAAATCATCTATACATCATACATTAATGCTAAGATAATCATCACATATTGTATCATCAAATGGGGGCAAGAGGGATCAAAAATATCAAAATATATACCCCTACACCAATATCATCATGTCATCTCATCCACTAATCTAGAGCATCACATGTACAATACAATTGATATCATCTAATGGATCTATCATATCAAAATCAAACACATGTGGTACAAACATCTCAACTATCATCATGATATATACAAAAGTGTGAGATAAAATCATATACCATCATGAAACATCCATAATCCATGTAATCAATCATCAAAAATATAAATTCCATCATCTCATAGCAACTATGCCACATCAAAATGTCCATTTATACAAGTATAAAATTTTTTTCTAAATGAGGATATACATCATCGATACAAAATGGGCCATCAAAGGATGTAACTCATAAATTCCTTCATTAGAGGTGTACATCAAGAATGTTATAAATCTATAAAAAAATCAAGCCTTTATTAGATGCGTGCATAAAAATATCATACATCATATACAAATTTCGAGAATGATAATACAATTCATAAGAGGTATATATATAATGATATAGGTATAATTAATGGATACAATGAGGTTCATGGCTAATTAGAAACCCTCGATGGAATGGCTGGTCGGTGAAGTGGAGGAGGACCCATGACCTATGTACCACATAGTCCTATAGGCTTCCCTTGTGGCTACTCCATTGATGCCTGAGGCCTCTCTGATCTCATCATTCCACTCGACCACTGGCTATAGGTGGGTGCCCACTGACCAATTGGAACTACCTCATAATATAATGATTGATAGTAGGAGGCTCGACCTCCACTATAGACAAGTATCGCTAGGTGTGAGATGTCACCATTATACCATCTATGCATAAAAATATGCTACCTCTATTGAGAGCCGTGTAATCTCATCCTAACCCATTGCTCACTCTACACAAAGCCGATATCTCTTGGCTATCACTGGTTGTAGCTAGGTCTAGGTATATTATAGTAGGCTCATCACCTAATCCATCTGAGATGCAATCTGACTTATTTTCTAAAAGTATATAGATCCATCTTCTCCCTGGCGAGCTTGGGCTCTGGCCTAGTCCCAATCTGATGTCATAACTAGAATATGAGCTCGAACATGATCTCTCTCCACTGTTATCTGTTGTAACTACTTCCATAAGGTAGCTATATGTCCCTTGGTGTCTCCACCCTAAGCTTGGGGTAACCTTGGAAGCACTACAAGAGTGTGTCCCTATACCTGGCCATGTACCTATCCATGGGCTTTTCCCTGGTCCCGTAATCTAGGCCTAATACCCTATTCATGACCTTGTTCTTTGCCCTATGCATGCCCCTTTCCCGACTCCTACTGCCTCTATCTAGGATCCTATACTGGATCCTACCCATCATGTTGCTAATGATCAAAAGGATCATCAACATGACCTACACCTACATCATCACCATTAGTGCTGTATGGGATCTCGGTGTTTCTTAAATGCCTACTCCCCATGCCTCATTTGATCTAGTCAAGTGCCATGGAAAAATGGTCCCATACCAGGCCACATAATCTGGTGTGGTGCTTAGGTCTCTAATCTATCAATCCAGGTCCCAAAACTATGGTGCCACCTGTAAGAAGATATCCTTGGGTTAGACTACCTATATAAATGGCCCCATGGTCTGCCTCTCTGCATCATGGTGAGCATACCACATATCGGGATGAGGGATGCCCTGAACCTTGCCCAGTTGTTGCTGACATCGGTCTACCCTGTATATCTTAATAATATAGTTGCGGATGCCAAGAAGAAATTTATCTACCACATAAAAACTAATCTCTACTCTATCCTTGAGCCATTGTATGTGTCTATAGGGCCTATATATGATATCTCTCTCCCACAACTCATCAAACTCTCATTGGTAATAGTAGATGTTGCCTAGGTGCCCTCATACATCATCTCCCATAGAGACCCATGCCATATATGTCGGCTCCTCCAGAGCTCGGGTGTGCAACACACCTATGAGGCACCCAATTGCTATGTGGTCCCAGGACCAGATCTGTAGCAAAGATGTTGGCCCCACCATCTTCTAATGGTGGTAAGTAATCAAGTGCAGATCTCAGTATAAATTTTCTAGTATGCATTGGCCTCAGTAGTATCACTCACAACTGAGAAATTCGTGAACTAATGTGATCAATCCCATCAGAAATGATGTCCTTTTCTTATCAGTGACTAAGAACCCATTGATAAAATCCATCAAGTAAAGTGGTCCTCGGTGAAGAGTTGGATCAGCTATATAATCATGTAAAGACACTATCATACCCTCATGGGGTATCTCACCATGTGAAAATATGTCACTATTCACTGTTGTAATCCTACCAAAATCACTCGTATACTCAATCATCGAGCCCATAATAGGAACGTGTAAAATACACCATATGTCCTCTAGTGTGATGGTCATCTCTCATGTGGGGAGCCTGAAGCACTGGCTCTCACTATTCCACCACTTAATCAAAGTGGTCAATAGGCCATGGTAGAGGGTAATAGATGACATCTTCACTACATAGCCTAAGCCAACCACCTCTAGTAGTATCGCCACCACATGATGGTCTCGTCGGTGCATACTCCCCTCCATCTTGGCTATGCGAGTGTGTCACTCTTTCTTGTACAATGTTGGAAACTGTCTCTGTAAAAATATTCCATGTATTAGACACTAATAATTATTCTAAGTACTTCTATTGTTCTTATATCCTCCACTAACTTTTAGTTTTCTTCTAAGTGTCAGTTTTTTGGCATTTTTCCATTTTATTCATCTCTTTTAGGTGCCTATGCACACTTTAGCTCATGTGCCAACCTTGTAGCATGTGCACCCCATTTTAGCACATACACATGCATGTGCACACATTTTCCTCAGGGATCTTGAACCATGTATGTCTTACCTGTGTGTGTGTGTGCGGGTGTAAGAGGTGTATGTGTGCCAAGGTTTTAGTGTATGCGCATGTGTGTATGTACTATATGCATGTGTGTGGGTGCACTTACAATTTTTGGGGTTTATGCATATGCACACACATGTTTTCTAGTGCTTTGTGTGCACGCATGCACTTCAAAGATACATGTGCCACCATAGGGGTGCATGTGCACCCTACACTATACCTTACTTCTACACTACTAATTAAATAATTAATTACACTATTGAATGTATAATAGACAAAGTAGGTCAAGGTAATCATGAAGAAGCCATCGTTTGTGTGTCGGGATTACTCCCGAACTCATTCGGTGCATCTCCTACGGGCTCGTCCTCTCACCATCATCCTCGTCACTATTAGGGGTCTCGCAGTAAAATTTTAGCAGCGGTCAGTAACAAATGAATTGGTCACGATGATTTACCTCCCCTAGGTGGGGTATATTAAACCATTCTCACCGGCCATGATGCCGAGAAGATTATTTTGAGCACCTTTGTTTCTCTAATTCTTCTTCTACTCACTTTAAATAATCATTTTATTTAAATAATTATTTTCTTTCAATTTTCATCATCTTTGAGGCATTATTTGCCAAATGCTACTTCTTTCTTCTCCTAAGGAATTTATTTTACGTCTGGGAGATTTTTACCGATTCTTATAATTTATTCTACACATCTAACCCATCAAAAATTAAAAATCCATATATATATCCATCCAAAAAAAAAATCCAAAAAATCCTAAGTATTGTAAAACTCACAAAACTAGGTAAACCACTCATAAGCAATTTGAAACTTGTGTCTTGCGCATGGTATTATTTTGATATCTTGTTGGAAAATTTGCATCTTCACAAATTAAATGACTTATAGATCATCAAATTTACAATTATTTACAAATCTAGCCTACTTGCTTCGTCAATAATGCGGGGACATAGTTTCTAGTATTATTTCATAGCGCACTACGCTTTCTCATTGGACCCGATGTCATTCATCATCTCCCCTTGCATGTATCCTTTCTCAGGGAATCATTTTTAACCCTTTTTATCAATCACAAAAAATAGGAATCTTCAACTTGATACCAAAACTTTTGTACAACCTGTCTTGACCATTTTTGGTTGGAATATGTGTGTTTGTACTTATTTTCCATGTTAAATGATCTTGTTTCCTTCTCATATTGCATTGATTTTCATATGTTGCATTGAGTGGATGTTTTCAACAATGGAAAATTGTTCGTAGTATGCATTTTCATGGCATCCTACTTTTTTTGTATGCTTATATTTTTAATAAGCATTGATGATGTCGATCTTTGGCAATATGATGACAATAAAGTTTTTCAATACACTAGATGAAAGCTTTCTCTTTTCCTTCCATCTTCATTCCTCTTCTACTTCATTCTCCTATCAACACTGATCTTCTTATTCACCTGGGGCATCCTACTTCTACCCCATCTTCTATTTCCTTTCTCTCACCTTTTTTTGATTGTCGATCGCCTTCTCTCATCATCCCATCGACACTCGAGGGGGAATCTCTAAATTTTAATAATTTTCTTCTACGCTTTCAAAATTTATCTATCTACTATATTTGAAGTGGTGTCACTTATGCCACCCCAAAGAGGGTCAAATGTAGACACCTATAATTTAACTCAAGCAATTTAAATACTTAAATTGTGATAATTATCCTCTTTCCCGCAAATTGATGACATATCATCAATATAGCACACTTCCTCTTCTATCACCATTAATTAGCTACATTACGCTAGTTAATTAACCCTTGTATCTAATAAATACACAAATTAATGACCTTCCATTAACTAATCGCCTTTCAATCTAGACTAATTAATTATTATTAATTAATTAGCTTCCTCTTCCATTAAATCAATAAATCATCACTTATTTGATTAAATCCCTCTCATAGTATAAATCATACTAATTATTCCTCTAAAAAAGCTTCTATAAGCTTGCACACCTATTAATTAATCACTTTGGTTAATTAATAAAGCCCCAAACCCCATGGGTCACTATAGGACAAACTAAACTCTCCTAAGGTCGACTCAACCCTTTCTAAACCTTCCTTATCCACAACTAACCCAACCTCTCCATTTATCCCACATGAACAAGGATGTAGAGATTCTTCTATCTATTAGGCTATATAAGGAGCCCTCCTACCTTTCTATTTGCACTTACAATCCTAAATGAGCATAGAGCATACAATATAGCCATTTTATCATCTTAGAGCATTCTACCATTAGAAGAGTTAGCCTTCTCCATTTATTGCATTTATCCACCCAAGTTTTGAAGTCATATAGAGATATGTAAGTGGTCTTGTAGCCATGATGTGACAAGACTCCATTCTTAAAAACCTTGGGATTTCAAGCATACAATCAACTCTTTGATTGCAAGAGATCTACATAGGTTCAATCTCATCTCATTTAGCATTCAATAAGAGAGAACTTAATTTGTTTAGCATATTATCTTGAAATGTTCATTTAATGTTCTAATCTACAAATGTTGATAAGTTTACTTTTCTTAAGCTCATGACATGATGATGCATAGGTTTAGTTTAGTATTGTATTGAAGCTAATAGGTTTTAGTTTCAATTATACTTGCATAGCTAATTAACTCTTACATACAATATTAAACACAAGTAAATACACGAAAGCTTATTACAATAAGTAGTACCATAACTTTATGTGTGCATCGGATACGGTAGCATAACTTCATAATAACTCATATTCAGTCCTCATATACTACCCAGATCACTACATACTATAAGGGTGGGAATTTCCCTTCACCACTTACATAATTACCAAAATAGGTCATAGACTGAAAATAACCATGCCCCTTTACAATAATAGACACACATGCAAGTGTGCTAATAATAGATCTCTTCTGGTTAATTGGCAGTAATAATTCTATTATTAAATCAAACCGATGTAAAGCACTTAGTAGATGCTCCTCCAAAAATAGCCTATGTGTGTCGTGCAAGTCTTTATCTAGTTTGTGTGCTCAACACACTATCTACAAAAATAGCCCATAATCTTGAAAATGGCTAAGTCTTGAATCTATCCTTGTCTTTTGTGTGTGTTTCCTTCCCTATCCTTCTACACCTTTTAACACACCTTGTTCTCATGCGTGAACCTTCTATGTGCCTTCTACTAAGTATCATACTTTTTCTTCTCAACATTACCCCACACAAAACTACATTGCCACCTCGGCAATGGTTGCCTCTTGATATCTAAAGAATAAAGTATAAGGAATGGAATGAATGTAAATTAAAATTATTGTACAAAGAATGAATTTTACCCTACAATGTCCTCTATCTCAACTAGAATAATTAACTCTAGATATTCCTCTTTGATTTCAGCCTCTAAGGTTTGCCAATCACTCAGCATGACTTCTTCCTTTTCTAGAATATCTGATGTAATAGAGTCTAATTATTCTTACACAATCTCTTCCTTCTCATTCTGTAATACTATAACAATGCTAGACATTACAGTCACCCTTCCTTCTACAAGATCCATCTTCTGTGCTATAAGTTTTCCAATTTCATACAACCTATCTTTATAGGGGTCTTGGGCTGCTGCAAGGGCCTCACACTTTTTCTTTACCATCATCAATCTCTCCATGTGACCCAAAGTCTCATCCTTCATGACCTTAAAGACTTCATTATATTCTACCATAGTCCTGATTCTTATTACTACCTTTGGAGTTGCACATATATTCAACATCTAGTCTGCTTTTTTCAACTCTCCCTGTAAATTTTGGAGAAATGCTTGATAAGATGAAATATTTCAAACCACTAAAGCCCTTACTATCTCTACTTCCTGCTAAGGGTCCTTTAGCGTTGGTATCTAAACCGATCCATCCTCAAACTAAGGTATGCACATAATGCATAACCGAAGGAAACTATTTAGGTACCTTAGGCTCCAAGTGTTGTCTCGCTTGTAGAAAATGATCGTCGATCTCCTCTTCCATACTAATGAGAACTCCATAATTCTTTTTCTCCTTTTAGACATGTTATTTCTACATCTTTAGCTTTGATATCTTCTCGTATTGCTTTAATAGTGGCAGCTTTATCCACATTCATGTGTGCCACCTCTGTAGATACCTTCACTAAGGCATTACTTACCTATTCATCAGACATAACCGTGGGTTTGATGGTTATGTGTCTATTTTTGGTGCCTTCCTCATTCTTCTTGACACACATGACTCTTCACATACATCAAAATTAGGCTCATCCATGTGTGTTTGCATGGACCATGACAATTGTTTCCTTGTGCATGTGGTTGTCATGTCAAGGTCCATCAATTCCCATCCATACAAGTCCTTGAGGCCCACTATATTTTGGAATCGAGGCACGAACAATGTTACTGTGTCCTCTTTATAGCCCATGACCGGTGCAACATATTCCCCACTTTCCCTATTTTTTATTTGGCCCTTTGGAACTTGAGCGAGGTTTAGTATCGGATATTTTATATCCTAAGAAGTAGCTTGTTCTATTTTTCCTAGCTTCTTTACTCCTCCTTCTTCCTTCATTTCTTCATCCTTGGGTTCTTCCCATTATTTGTTGGTACAGAGTTCTAAATGCACTTTCTGTAGACTCCTCACCTCCTTACCTAGCTTTAAATTTCTCCTTCATTTCTCAGTTGTCTCTTTCTATGGAGAGAGTCGTGGTGATCTTCATACCGACTATGGATTTCCCACACCTTATGTTCTTGTTCTTCTAAACACTCTCTTGAAATGAAACTCTCCTTGGACTACTTCTAAGTCCTCTTCATCTTCTTATTCTGTGGTGGGGTACTTGCGCGCTCAATCTCCATTTTTTGTAGGCTTCCTCTGGCCTCTATGTACCAAGCCACCACTATCTTCATGCCCTTCTTCCTCTTCATCCACCACTATGGTTTCTTCAGGTTGTGGGGTTGGCACATTCTCCACCATATGCTTACCTTTTGGCGGCCCTAGGAGTGTAAACTCACTTTCTACATACTTTTACCCTCCAACTTAGGCTTAAGTTGAAGGTATACAAGTGTGGCTCCACTATCCCCAACAACCAAGATTATAGGCTTCATGTTTATAACATCTGAGATAAGCCTTTTAATAAAGGTGTTCTTTATTAGCTATATATATGTTTTTCTTAAAGTGTGGTAGTCGTAATCTACCTTATCCACATTAAAATTCAGTCGATACGCATTAGTGAAATAGTGGACTAATTCTAGATGTAGTGTGATGTGAAGGCATGTGGCTATTTGCACCATAGGCTCTAATTTTCATCCTTCATAGCAAACCATACAATGCAAAAATGTTGGTACACTATGAATTATACTACCTTTCCACCACTGATGGTAGTTCCTTAGGAATGCACCACTCCTCTTCAAATTCCACGCAGAGCCTATCATACCACATCTCCACCCTCTGTTTGAATGGAACAATATTGAACCTTCACATAAATAATTCACAAACCTTCCTGCGAGGGACTTCTTCTCCATGGGGTACTCCAAAATATTTTCTTTTGGCCCATTGGGCACTCTAATCTCCACAAATACTAGTGACAACAAGATAGTGCCAAAATTGATTCTTTCACAGGTGCGCACTTCCTTGATGATGGTCTCCACAATGTAGCTTGATATGTTATAGAATACCCCCTATGATATCTTCCTTATGACATGGAGCCACATTGTATTCACCTGCAACCATCTCTCCTAATCATTTAACTTGGTCACAAGATGCATAGCTGCTTGTACCACTAGGTACTTCTTCAATTTATCAATGTCTATTCTATGCGGACCTTTTGTATACCCTATTTCCTTTCTTTTTTCCAATATTTTTTCCTTATCACTTAGGTTGTTGTCAATATCCATCCCTGTTCCCTTTAACCCTATTAGTGTCGAGATCAGCGCTATTGTAATCCTTATCCTTCTTTCGAAAAATAGAAGAAGTCCTCATGGAATCTGCTCATTAGCCACTAGTAAAGAGGTTTGTATTTTCCAAAGTATGGGAGCTCATACAACTGGTACACTCCTACTTGTTTTAAAATTTTCTCCCCAACATCATCATATACCGACATATCCTTTGTTATGCACTTTTTGGTCTTTATACTCAATAACACGTCTAATTCTTTCTTATTATCAGAGGTGTGGTGGTTGTAATCACTCACCTTATAGCTGCGTATGTGGGAATCCCACTCTTTCCCAACTATCATGCCTTTTGGATACTACATCTCTAAGAAACTACTCTCGGGAGAAATTTCAACTTCTACCTCCACTTTCTTCTTTCCTTTGGCTCTTGTAGTAGGTACTTTCTTTGGTGCCATCGTCAAATCTCAAGTTTCTATCTTCTGTAGTGAACAAATTTAAACCTCACTTGAGTCTACGTGCCCTAGTTTGAAAATATGTTCCCTAGCTCTCTTTTATCGAGTCTTCTTCACTCAAACCCTTCACCAATGGGGACATAAGCTACTTCTTCACAAAAATCCACTCTCCATGTCTGGTTTCACACTCTCTAAACCTTAATACTCTTCACTCATCTCGATCACATGTAACTTGTTAAAATTCTTGTGATCACAACAGTGAAAATGAAATCACATCACATCCTTATTTAGATTTTCAAAAATTTGGTGCATTTATTACTCCACCTACCAACAATCCTCTCATTAATTGACCATTTTCAAAATTTCCACGTGGTACATCTTCATGCCTCAGCTATAACCTTTTAGCATGCCTTCCTACATACTAGCTACGAGTCTTCTCTTATACACACTTCCATGTGCCTAAGTACCTCGCCACTTCACCTTCTCCTGGTAGTCTCCATAGCCACTGCTTACCTCATGTTATACTATTCCTTCGTTTATCTCCATCTATGGTCCTTACTTGGAAGCAATCTTCTTTCCACCAACTCTCCAAACTTGAATAACACCTATAGTAGTTTTTCCTTTATGTTTACCCATTTTTTCAATAATCACCCCACACAAATGGTATGTATAGTCCTCTATATAAAAAAAAGCTTCAAACGGTAATTAGCTTCTTACGTGCAAATGCACTTATTACACAAAACACCAACTAAATTGAAAAAGCATGGTGATGAAGAAGGAAATACATTAAAGGAATACATAATTGAAAACCTAATCGAATGGAAATACTAACTTATTAAAAATACTAAGAAAACTTATTTATAGTAGGGTTTCAAGTTACTCCCATTAAAATAACTAGGTAACCGTATTCCATCAAGCACCTCTAACTGACAAGCTCTTGTTTCAAGTATGTAAGTGATAACATATGGTCCTAACCAATGTACTTTAAGTTTTCCTAGATGGCGTAGAAAATTAGAATCATAAAGAAGCACCATTTTTCCTATGTCAATCTTCTTTTCCTTGATGTGCCTATCATGCCATGCTTTCTACCTATATTTTTATTACTTCGACTCCAACGTGCTATTTCTCATTGCTCATCCAACTTAATCAACTTTTCAATTCATTCTTCTAATGCTTGTTCATCAGCTAGACCTCCAACATGTGCAATATGCAAAGAAGGTAACATGAATTCCATAGGAAGAACTACTTCTGCGCTAAACACCAATTGAAAGGGTGTGGCCTTGTTTAACTCGCTTGTATGTTGTTCTATACACCCAAATCACAATAGAAACTTTATCATCCCAATATTTTCTTCCAACATCACAAATTTTTGTCAATGTCTGGCTCAAAATCTTGTTAAAATCCTCAATAGTCCCATTTTCCTAAGGATGATATGGTGTAGTCTTATGGTGTGCAATCATGAACTCATCCAATAGAATTCTGATTGTCTCATTCAAAAAATGTGTGCCCCTATCACTTATCAAACTCAACAGGAATCGATACCTTCTAAAAATATTTTCCCATAGGAACCTATCTATTGTAGCTATTGTACAATCATTTATAGGCATTTCTTCTACCCCACCTTATGAGATAATATATATTGCAGTCCATTCCTATGTGCGTTAATTTGGTAAAATAGGACCCGCAAAATCTATATCCCATTTCTCAAATGGTTCTACACTAGGAATAGATCTTAAAGGCATTTCATCTCTTTGTCCTAGTTTTCAAAGGAACTGATAGTGATCACAAGCCTTGCAATATGCCTTACAATCCTTATTAAGGGTGTCCCACCATAATCTAACAAGTAGAATCTTACATGCAATGGTGTCACCTGTATAGTTCCTACTTGCAATACCACCATGAGTATCTTCCATGATATCTTTTCACTCATGTTCTAGTACACATCAATGCAATACTTCATCTCATCCTAACTTGTACATGTCACCTCTAATCAACATAAATGGTGTCGTGTAAAATAGGTGTTGTAGTAAGTTTTCCCTTTAATATCTCTAACGTGTACTACTTGTGGATCCTCCTAATAAATTTTTCTTTTTCCTTTTAGTAAGTCCTCTAAGGGTGTTGAAACCTTAACATACCCTTTAATAAATTTTCTATAATACCCAGTATGACTTGAGAATTTGTAAACCTCACTTTGACTAGTAGGCTCTTCCAGATTGATAATGACATCACCTTAGCTAGATCAACCAGCAAACCTTCCTTGTAGATGATGTGCCCTAACAGAGTGCCAAATGGTGTAAAAAATATACATTTCTTGAGATGCTTGACTAGTGACATTTTTCAAACATTAGGATTAAATTGTCAAAATGATCCTTAATAAGTCCATACACCATCCAATCATCTAAATAAACCTACAAGAAGTTGTGAATAAAATGTTTTAACACTTAGACAACTATGCATGAA
The DNA here is from genome assembly GCA_018340775.1 of Taxus wallichiana var. yunnanensis. Taxonomy (NCBI): domain Eukaryota; kingdom Viridiplantae; phylum Streptophyta; class Pinopsida; order Cupressales; family Taxaceae; genus Taxus; species Taxus wallichiana. The sequence goes on from CM031233.1 coordinate 369,912,403, forward strand.
AATATAATAGGTACATTTTTTAGACCAAAATGCATCACAATATAGGCAAAAATTCCCCATTCAGTGGTAAAAGTAGTCTTTTCTTGATCCTCCTATGCAATCCTAACCTGATGATACCTAGAGAATCCATCTGTAAAGGAATAGATCTCATGCCCTACAATGCATTCTAATATTTCCTCTGTGAATGGTGTAGGGAAAGGATCAGTCACACATGTAGCATTCAACTCCTGTAGTCCACATAGATCCTAATCTAACCATATTTCTTTATATTTGATCACCATTAGGCTAACCCATTCTGATTTATCCAAGGGCTTGATGATTCCAGAATTCAACATTTTGTCAATTTCTTCCTTGACCTTTTTGTGCAAGTTGGGGTTCATCCTATAGGGTCTCTTCCTGGGTGTGCACCTTCCTTAACTTTTATCTTTATTTCTCCTAATGATACAAGCACACCTTTTAGTTCATGGTATCCCCTAGGAAATAAGTCTCGATAATCTTGTAGTAAGTCAATGATTTTTGCCACTTCAAAGTTAGACCAATAATCCCCAATTATGGCCTCCTTAGGCTCAACATCTGATCCAATATTCACTTTTTTTTCATAGGTTCATGAAAGGTGCACATGGTTTTATCTAAACTATCCAAAACCACACACCTACCTATTGAATGATCTACATCCAAATTTTCTACTTGTTCATAATCTAATAAGTAGACCATATTTTGTTTTTCTTTCTCAAGTCAAGCATGCTTAAGTATTGTGGAATTTGTCTCTGTTTCTTCAACAAAATGCGCTCTTGAGTCATTTCCATCAAATAACTCCTAAATGAGTTATTCCACCTTTACACTGTCTCCCATAGTTAACTAATTTATAACCCTTAATGCCTCTTCTACTATAGGTTTAGTAGAGAAGTAGTCAAAAGTATGGATCATTCTTGTAATCAAATCCTACCAATTTCCAATCTCTCTATGGATTTCCACATATACATACCAAGCACGCGCACAACCTTGTAAAGTGGAATAAAATTTTTGCACCCAGAGTGAAGGTGGTAAAGCTTCCTGCCCCTCTATCTAGAGTCTCTCACACTACTAAATGTGGTGTTGAACAGGTTGATTACTATGATAAGAGGAGATTTTAATAGGTGAATTGCTCCTAGAAAATAGAGTAGAAAAGAGCAATCCTGATTTCATTCCATCCTACAAGATTATCCCTGTGAACCACCCACTAGTGAATTTTTGTCCCACATAGGATATATACTATAATATTCTATCTCTGTAATTGGTTTATCCAGTATTCCTCCATGGCACACAAAAATACCATAGGATCTCCTTCTCTAATGTATCGAGGTACCAAGTTACTATCTATTATCTTGATATAACGAGGTCTATTTTTCCATGCAAATGTTCTTCTTACTTTGTGCCCTACCCACTCATAAGTACCATGAGCCCAATTATCATAAGTAATACTTGTAGTATTGCTAATAGAATGCATTTTCATACTTGAAGGATTCCTTCTTTACATGGCTTGAGAACTTCACGGGTCCCAAATGGCACGTACATAAATCCTATTCAGATATTCCTCACTCAAAGGCTCAACATAGGGTGTATATTTCCCATTGGTTAAAGGAATAATAACCCTTTCCTCCTTGTTCTCAAAACTAATATATCCCTTGTTGAACCGAAGATCAACATTATTTGCATAACACCAAGGGCACCCAAGTAGAGCTGGGAAGTTTTCTACTTCTGCAAGTGCCAAAACCTCAAAGTCCCCTATGAACTTGGCCCCTTGTATAGTAATGGATGCATCTTTTAAAACTCCAATAGGGGTGGCCTTGGTTTGATTAGCCATAAACAACACATTAGAAGATGGTTGTAATGGGGGTCTCCCCATATGTACCCATGCATCTAAAGTAAGCACATTGACTTTTGTGCCTATATCAATCAATATATTACTCAAAATCCATCCATCCATGATAGCATTTACAAGTGATTTCCTTGTCATAGTCTAAGCTATTGGGGAAGATTTGCATGTAGGATCTTCCATCTAGTCTCAATACTTATGCGTGGAGTGTTTTCCTTTAGCTAATTCCCTAACAATGGAATGATATTCTCCTGGCACAACATTTTTCACACCTCCTTCAATTCATCAATATCAGTTTGGACCATCTCTGCTACTTTATTTTACTCCTTATGTAATTCCTCCTTTAAACATTGTATTACACCCTAAAGATTTCTGAGTACCTCCATGGTTTCCTAATAAACCTCCTTCTGATGGATAGGATCTAGGTACCATGCATGTAGAAAATAATCATTAGTGATGGTAGAATTCTATTATAACACTACTTTGGCATGTTTCGTTTCAGCGTGGGTAGTGATTTTTATAGGCAATACCTCGGATTCGATTCCAACTTTGGCATCCACTAATTTTCCACAATGCATTGTATTCTAACCATCCCTACACCTTTGTTTTCTTAATTATTTTGCTTACTAAGATGCTCATATAAGTCTGACCATTCCTCATAGCTATGCTTCTTTCCATAGAAATAACATGTAATATTTTGAGGACATTTTTACTTGTATTAGTCAGGTGATGTACATATAAAGCATGTTCTACAAGGAAAATCACCTCATCCACCACCACGGCCTAATCCTCACGAATCCACCACAAAGTATTCTCAACCTTTGCCATGACCTCCTTCAAAATGCCCTTCATTTTGATCATAGTGCACTTGATTGTGATTCTATTCATGGTGCTCATTATTTCCTTTAGATTTATTCAATACTCATGTCTGTCATACACCAATATCTATAGCATCATCAATCTAACCAATTAGTCTACAATCCTCTGTATCATGAGTCATGGACTTGTAAATTGTATAATAGTAAGAGACGTTCTTACTTATTGCATGGTTTAATAAAGGTCAGTGGCTAGCATCATGGTTCAAATGACATATCTCATAGTCTAGCAGCAATGAATGTATTGATCTATGGGGACAACTATCCTTGGTGTGACCTTCCACTTCATAATTGTACACCAAATCCCCATGTGTGTCTCATGTGTTGAGTTCACCGATAGTTTATCCAACTTCTTTTCCATTTCCGTAATTTGTGCTTCCAAGAATGGGTTGACTCTAGTGTATATACTTCCAATTGCCTCAAAGACGTAAAACTACTTTAAGTGCTTTGTGCATATCAATGTATGTCTTATGTGATAGTGCCCTTCTAAAAGGTGTAATGAGGCCTCCAATGAACCATTGTGCATGTTGGCTTACATGAATATCATAAGAAATCTTAGATAAAATCATTTTGAAATAGGATTCATACTCCCTAACACTCTCAGTAGTGCCTTTATTAATATCATTGAGCATGCTTATACTCTTCTACTATAACTCAGGGATTTGAAATTCTTTAAGGAACACATATTTTAATGTTACATAGTCTATACAATTTTAATTAGGGTCAAAAATTTTGAACTAGATGTGTGTGCATCCTTATAATGTAATGAAAAATTAACTTGCCCTGTGCTTAAAAGCCCTCATTCCTTTTATGCACCATAGTATTTCCCACATGTGCACATGTTCAGCAGTATCTTCTATGCCCCTGTATTTTGGTAGAAAAGAGACATCTCCATGTAAATATTATGGGGTTGGTTTGGAACTTGCCCACCTGATCCAAAACCTCTTATGTTTCCTCTGCCTCTAGAACCACCAAATCCACCAGAACTAGAACCACCTATACCTCTTGATCCTCCACCTATAGCTAGAAGTAGACCAGAAGATGTACTTCCCTGTGTCCCAATAGTAGTACTAAACTGAACCCCTACAGTCTGCGAAGTGTTACCACTCCCAGAAGTGAGTCCAAAATTCTATGCACTTAAATTTAGTGTAGATGACACACCTGAAAAGGTACCTCTAAAAATAACAAAGACATCGACCTACCATCAATGTACTTTCTATGTGATTTACTCTTTCTCTCTACTACCTAAATTAGATTGTTGATAGTTTTTCGTTCTAGATACTGGAAAACCAAGCACAAGGGCTAGGTTGTTAGGTAGATTCAGATGCACACCCATGGCCTAGGTCATCTCTACTAGCACACTTCCACATGAGGATAAGGGGGGTTTCCTGTCATGATTTATCAAATGGGGATGTTCCTAATGCTCTAACTCTTCGCCCTCTGCATGAGCTCTATATCCTTTGCGAGCCATCTCTCTCCTCAATGCCATTTTCTCTACAAAATATCATTGCTTCTTTATCTCCCTCTCACGTGCCTCATTATACTTAAGCCACATTTGTTTTCTCTACCTTTCTACCACTAGGTCTTCCATCTTTCACCAAACCTACTCCTTCCCCCATGCATAGTGGGGTTTAGTTAGCCATCAGTTTGCTTTCCAAGTTCAGGGTCACCATCAAGATTTTGATTATTAGAGGAATGCTCTGCAAGTAAGTTCCCTTGGGATATCATAAGAAATGAAATTCTATAACCTCGGGCAAGAATAAATGGAAATTGAGTACTCAGAATATAACTTTGTAGAAAACCACAAAACCAAGTATCCACAGTGAATGTCCAAATTAGATCAAGCATCATAAAGGGGCCTGAAATTCTTCGTGTGTCTAGACAAGTGCACAATACTTCCAATCCCTTTTAGACTCATAAGAAACTAACCAATCATATCCCCAATGATGATATAGGTCTCCTCGCAAGGTGTTCGGGATCTGGAAAAGCTCCCCAAGTGTGTGTTAACATCCCACATGCCTCGCTTAGCCCCTGCGTGCTTTGTTGTTCTCTTTTCCCCTCTTTTCTTTGTGTTTTTCTCTTGATTCTGATGATACCACCACCGCCCGACCAGGCGGTAGTCTCGTGACCACCACCTGCACAGGTGGCGGTCCTATAACCACCACCCGCTAGTAGGTGTGAGTCCTTCACGTGTTTTCCAGAATGTTCTTTTAACGTGACTCACGTAAATTTCAACATTTACCAGACTTTTTCACCACCTTTGGCTTGCATTAATGATTATGGTTCCCTAGAATAGTGTTTTGGCATTGTTTATGGTTTAAGAGATCAATTTGATTTTTACCTTTGGGTAAATGAAAATGCTATAAATAGTTGGCTTGTGCTTAAGAAAATGACCCCTCAAATTTACCTCTCAATTTCTCATTTCAGTAGTTCAGTCTTTTATTTTTCTTAGGATTCATAGTTTAGTTCATTGCATGCTTAGTTAATGTTATTTTGCTATTAGAAAGCCACATATCCATCTTGTGCAAGTGTTGTCATTACTTCATGCAGTCCATTAAAGTAGAACAATTTAATTCTCAGTAGGAAGCCATTAAAGTTGTAGGTTTTACTCGTCAAACATGATAGTTTTAGGTTCTAGACGTTTTATGTTGCATGACTCACAATAAATCTTGCTAAGAATTGCATAAGCCAAGCTCTGTACTCTTATGCTATCCCTCTCCTACTCGCATTGTATTCAGTCTGTATCCTAAGTTGCCTTTGTTCCAATATCTACTTCTGTTGATGCTAGCATTACACGCTTTTTTGGATCCATGTGAGCACGAAGGAATGAGGAGATCACACTGAGGGGACAAAGCCACACACACCATCAGATTTTCCACTATTCTGTAGAATCTAGGTTCTAGCTTTCAAAGTTCTAGTTAGAAGCATATCAAATAGAGTAGCCAATCACCTTATTTCAGTCAATTTTACTTTCAATATTGCCAAGGAAGATGTGGGGATTGATAGTTTCTGAGAAACTATGATTCATTCCTCACTTCTGAGGTAGGATCGAGAGTCTTTCAAATAGATTAGATCAGTTATTTCATTATTTAGAATAGACTTACAACTACATAGGCAAGTAGCTATACTCGGTTGCCTTGTTTGTTTTAAATTTCGTGATTAGTTTAGTTGTCAATTTCTAGATATATTAAAATAGTTTCTCCTTCAATTTCATTCAAATAGTTATCAGAAAAATACAAAAATAGAGAAGTTATATATGTTATAGATATATTTCACATAGTCAATTTTACTTTGCTGCAATTAGATTTACATTGTTGCTTTTGTATGAAAATCACGGGACCTAGAGAGCCAGAGAATACGTATTCGAGACAATCATTCCCCAACCCAATCTCGTCACAACAATAACTGATATAGATCAAAATCTTAGGATCCAAGTCTTCCGAACAACGTAAAATTTACAACAGATTAGCCTCCAGTTAAGCGGGTTAAACATAGAAGACGACCAAGCGCACACGTTTTGGTCAAATCAACCAAACTACAGATTACCCTAGATATATATCCGCATGATTGTAGAAGGGCTTGAAAGAGAGAAAATGTTTGGTTGTGATCCTTTGGTCCCACAGCTAGGCAGGAGACACTCTCAGAGATATAGATACCAGCTTAAGAATTCAGGTTGCATGAACGCCTGTGAGATACTCTAAGAAGATCACACAACTGTTAATTCTAAATATAGAGGCTGAGAAAGCATATGACTATTGGATACTAGGGATTAGGGACTGAATCCACACATGACCATAGGAGGACCACAAAAAATGTGAATCTACGGTTGTGACCCACAAATCCCACAACCCAATGAATCCATAGGTGAATCAGACATAGATGCTAGCCTACGCACATTAGTATTTAGATCTACTCCACTTCCACCTATCATCATCGAACAGTTATCCTTGTTAGACATAGCAGCTAATAAAGCTAAGAATTTTTGGACTAGGCCAGAGAACCACCCATAGAGTCAATTATATTTACCATCCACCCTATGACCTATCTTGAGATATACATGAAACCATCCTAGGTCATTTTCCCGTATCCACAACCCATAGACCGAATCACGCGAGAGCTCGATATTGATTGGAACCTTGAGTAGTCATCCTTGCCGATCGATCTATCACACCAGTTTAGGTTAGGAGGGCCTTCTTTACCTTAGATTCATAGTTTCCACTAGTGCGCATCAAAGACATAAGATTACCTAACTAGCTTGTCTACATCCCACACGTATTCCATCCCCACTGGCTGTCTCGGCATGACCTCGGGAGGTTGGGTGTGAGGAAGAGTTACTTGTAGATTCCCACGCTCGCTTGTCACTTTTCCATCGTACAAAATTGGTGAACCCGACGTGAAACAAACAGTTCTTCCTCTTTTATTTTCACTTCTTCCTTCCACCTTCACTCTTACCCATTATTCTGCGGGTATTCATATACCCCCCGAATATGTCGGGATTTGATGCATATGGTAGACCTCTCCTAGGTCTTGAAGCATACTACACTCAACTGAATAGATAATCATCACCCTCACTCTCAGTATGGGGTGACAACTACTCGACTAACCAGTTGCCAACACAAACTCCATCTCCAAGGATCAGATATAGCTCATCCTTCCAAACAGAGGAGTTGGATCATCTCTTGCTCAAACACAACAAACAGAGCCTTCAGGCTCGAACAATATGACATTCACATGAGAATCTGGTTCATCTCCTCAGGTACTACTTAGACCACAAATTAGTAGACAATCAGACCCATACCTAGTTTTAGATGATGAACATTGGTACGTTATGCCAGGAATGAACAACCCTCTCGGAGTATGTACCCACCCATAGGGAGTTTACAAACGCAACCCGAGGTCTCTTTTCAAGAAAATACCTCCATGCCACTGCATATAGGAAATGCCCTCAGGGAAACTTGGTAGGGAAGTGATCAATTCATAGCAGGATATCACATGCCTATACAACATCAAGATATACAACAAACGCCACTAAGGAAAAATATCATGACTTCACCAAATGAGGTCATTTCAACTCTAGTAGAAAAAGTTAGGGGGTTGGAACTTGCTCAGGAAAATCACCATTCTCAATTCATACAGGCAGGAAATTCTAATCCTCCACGCCATCCTAGCCAAGTAGACCTCCTCACAGGAATAGGCACGTTAGGCATGACTCCTCAGTATTCACAACAAATGCCAACAAGAACCGCCATTTCTAACACCGTTCCGATACCTCCCGGTCTAGTACAAAATAATCCATTCCTAGACAATACCCCTTCATACTTAAACATGTACTCCAAATCACCACAAGGGGACATGTTCTCCTCTCCCGGCATGTTTTCTCAAACACAGGGGCTTCCTTATGCCCCTGCCAATGCATACGCTACGCCATATCAACAACCCATTCCCCCCTGCTCCCTTAGTAAACACCATCAATGGTCGAAACCTACGATAGGGACTTATTCAGAATATTTGAAAGAACCCTTAGACTTCACCATACGAAGCATTATGCTTCCAAGACCTCTTCCTGATTTTCCCAAATACAAAGGTGAGGGAGATCCGAATGCACATATCAAGGCTTACGCCACAGCTATTCGAGAACTACTCCCTTGGGATGGGGTTGTTGCTAAAATATTCCCAAAACTTTGGAAGGTATCACTCTCGATTGGTATTATAGAATACCTGAGGCTTCCATCCATTCATTTAAACAACTTGTTTCTGAGTTCATCAAGGCATTTGACATGAACAAACTATTAAGAACAGGAATCAGGGAATTCTTGCACATTAAGTAGGAACACAATGAATCTGTTGCTCATTTCATCTAGAGGTGGCGTACAGATTCTTTATTCTTCAGCCAGTGCTCCAAATATGGACCAAATGGAACTATGTGATTTATTCCTTCATTCTCTTAGTAGAGAAGTGAAGGAAGAAGTACAGAAGTTCCCACTAAGGACTTACGATGAAGTACTTGAGAGTGCTCTCCGAATAGATCAAGCGGCAATAGATAGTGGTCGTAAGACGTATGGAACAAACGGGAGGTTAATCACCTCCAACTAGAATACTACGGCTTATCCTACCACCACAAATACCAATCAAGGACCTAAAATCCTTAATAAAAATCATGGAGTGACAACAGATGGAGTAACTGATCAACCTAAAAGGGTAAATGTTGTGAATACTCCACCACTAGTAAACAACCAACGAAACAACAACTTTACCCCAACAATCAATGCAGTGGATTTTAATCATCCACAACAACAAAATGACAATGGTGAAACCCTACATAGGGTCCAAGCCAAAACTCAACTGGATATCAAAACCAAAACCAAAACCAAAAACAAACAAATGCAAAACTTTAATCCTAATAGGCAACGGTTTGATCAGAGTTTTGGGCCACAATATGCACCAAACCAGCAGACTAGGAATTACAATCCTAACTCGTATTGTGGTTTTCACAAAATCGAGGCCATGACACCAGAACATGCCGTGACTACAATAAATTCATGCAACGTTTTCCAGAGGAACAAAGACAACTTTTCATAGATATGTTCTTGGCAGATCCTATGTCATCACGGCACGCACCAAATACTTTTACGGGGGCAGTTTCCCCTCAAAATGCACCCCTTAAGATCTTTAATGATCCACTCCCAAATCACAACAACAATAGGTTAAATTCTAATGGGACAAACAAGGGTGTAATGACACGAAACCACGATCATGAAGCCTCAACTTCACTAAATCCATTAGTTGCGCCACAATTAGGAAGTCACCGCGACCCAAGATAGTCGGTTTAGTGGAGTTAAAATGCCGAACTACCCGTAGAGGCTGTAACAAGGACACAAGAGTATTCCTCTGAGCCAAGTCCAAGTTACCTACTAGAGACAGATAACATCCAACAAATGTTAGTAAGACCCGTAGGTGCCTATGATTTAATTAGTGATCTAATAAAAACCTTCTCACACATTTCCTTTTGGACTTACTAAAGAATTCTCCTGCCCACAGGGCTGCTCTTTTAGAGGCATTAGGTTTAGGCCATCTAAATAACATCACTCCACCGCCCGAAACACAGGTAAACCATGTAGACTTTGATATCCACCCTCCGGGGAAGCCGGATAGGGATACCGAATTCATATTTGAAATAAACAAAATGCCAACAGACGCTGAGATTGCACACCGAGGTGATCTAGCCTTACATTTGCAAGTATGGGTTTATAAAAATTATGTGAAACGCATGATGGTTGACGATGGGGTAGAAGTTAACATAGTCCCCTTCTCTTTCCTTCAAAACCTAGGGTATGGAGAAATGAATTGTTCCACAACTCGAAATACACTAAGAGGCTATGATAGCCTTAAAGCCACGTCAATTGGAACTATAATACTACCGGTCACCTTAGGACCCAAAACAATCCTAACTGAGTTTTTATATTATAGATCGGAAACCAACTATAATATGATCCTTGGCTGACCATGGATACATCGTATGAAGGCAATCCCTTCTACATTATTCCAAGAAGTAAGATTCTTGCATTTAGGAAAGGTGTTCATAGCCAAAGGTGATCCAAAACCATTCGATATACACCTAGCTGACTTAAAGAAAAGACCAGGCATTCACTCGGAGTTTGAACTCCCAACAAACCAACTTAATAAACCTACCGACGTGAAACCGGAAGAAAAGTTGGTACCTACGACAGATCTTGAGACTATGAGCCTAGTCAAGATGATCCCAGCCCTCAAAGATGAGGTTAAGATTGTAGAAACAATATCATTAGGAACTACTGCAAAAATTGTTGAATTACTAGAACAGGATCTACCAATGTTCCTACCATTTGATTCTGTAGGCATGGGATACACCCTAGGTGTTGGTTCTCTTCCAGCAGTAGATCTCTGCATGGTAGAGGTAGAAGATGTTAACACAACAAATATCCCAACGCCCATATTCCCAGCTAAGTATTGGACTCTCCATTTTGATGGAGCTAGATGTTGTTATGGAGCTAGGGCAGGTGTAATCTTTACTTCTCTCGAGGGAAAATTCCTACCCTTTGCTTTTAAACTAAATTTTGAATGTACAAATAATGGCATTGAGTATGAAGCCCTCCTCCTTGGCCTCGTCCTAGCTAAGAGGATCGGTGTTAATAATATCAGGGTGTTAGGAGGCTCACAATTGATAGCAAACCAAGTCTCTGAGATGTATGAAACCAGAGCCAAGAACTTACTGACTCTCAAAAGCTGTATTGAATTTAAACAAGGAGTTTGACTTCATATCAATTGAAGCAATCCACGAGAACAAAATCTTCTCGCCGATTCAATAGCAACCTCGGCGTCATGCTTTACTCCAAATAGTGAGTTGGAGGATACCCATTTCATGGTATCCCTTCGTACTGAACCACTGGTAAAAACAATGTCGAATCCTCTTTTAACAAATAGAAATGAGAACAAATCTACTATCCTAGACCACATTGATAGTGATAGAGCCACTCTAGATTACTTAAATGCCTATGCAGCATTACATCTCACCCATCACGCAGTAGATTTATCCTTAATCCCGCATTCATCTTCCTACTTGGAAATCCCATGATAGAGCTTCCCCCACAAAAGGAACTTAGCATATACACAGTCGAGAATGGAGATGATCTGGAATTACCTCTAGCCCCACCTGAGTTTGAAGAAGGTAACGCTTCTTTAATCGAAGAAACAATTGATATTAACATCAAAACAGAGGATGAACCAAGGATATTGAAGTTAGGATCCTCGTTAACTCCATCGGAAGTAGAAATACACACTCAAATCCTCAAGGAACATCAGAAGGATTTTGCATTTAATTATAAAGAAATGATAGGGGTTGCACCACACATCGCAGTACATAACCTTGTCACTAAATCGAGATCAAAAGCCGATTAAACAAAAATCGAGACCAATGAAACCTAAGGTAGCTCTCATGGTGAAAGAGGAGGTAATGAAACTCCTCCAAGTAGGATTCATCAAGCCAATCGATTACTCTCAGTGGGTATCTAATATCGTTCCCATTCTAAAAAAGAATAGGAAAATACGCATCTCGCATAGACTTCGAGACATTAACAAGGCATGTCCTAAGGATCACTTCCCGTTACCATCCATAGACGTCATTATTTGACAGCAACAGCTGGATTTGAGATTTTATCTCTCATGGATGGATTCTTGGGATACAATCAAATCAGAATATCCAAATAGATCAAGCTAAAACCATGTTTATAACTCCTTGGGGAACCTATTGCTATGTTGTTATGCCATTCGGTCTCAAGAACGTTGGCGCTACATACCAGTGGGCTATGACATATATATTTCATGATCTTATTCATAAAATTGTGGAATCCTATGTAGATGACTTGTTGGCCAAGGCCAAGAAGCGTTGTGACCATCTAGAAGTGCTTCACGTCATTCTTTCACGTCTGATAGAATACAGAGTCACCTAAATCTAGAAAAATGTGTCTTTGGTGTAACAGGAGGGAAGCTCCTAGGTTACATTATATCATCACGAGGATCGATGTTGACCTAACCAAAATTAGGGTTGTTCTTGAAATGGTCCCACCTTGGATGAATCTAGAATCAGGTCATTTCTTGGAAAACTTGGTGCAATCCAGAGATTCATCCCAGATTTAAGCTTCACCATTCATCCAATCAACAATCTACTCAAGAAAGATTATAGTATTGATTGGACCAAAGACTACAATGAATCTTTTGATGTAGTTAAGCATTTCTTGTTATCACCACCTACGTTAATGCCACCTAAGCTAGACCACCCATTAATTTTATATTCGCGAGCTACCAATGTCTCACTAGCCTGTATGCTGGCTCAAGAAGATGATGACAAGAGAGAACGTGTGATCTATTTCATTAGCCAAATGTTGCTCGACTATGAAACATGTTATACAGGCTAGAATGAGAATGCCTTGCCATAGTCTTTGCAACCAAATGCTTAAGACATTATATGCTAAATCAAGAAACGAGGGTCATTGTAAAGATAGAGCATTTACAAACTTTCCTCATGCAAGGGTCCTTGTCTAAAAAGGTTGGACACTTTATAACCTTAATGGGTGAATTTGAATTAACATTCGTAAATTAGAAGTATGTTAAAGGACAAATCATCATGGATTGGTTAGCTGATAACCCACTAAATGGAGGTAATCTAGTAGATCTAGACTTTCCTGATGAATGCGTATACTACATTGAAACCAGACCTCCCATCTCTGAGTGTCCTTGGTATGCTGATATTATTAATTATATCATGGATCATATGTATCCAGAAGGTGCTACACCACAACAAAGAAGGTGGTTACACATTATTGTAGCTAAATACGTCATTATAGAGAAAGTGCTCTATCGAAAAGTGTTTGATGGAATGCTTTTGAGATGTGTCGACATAGAAGAATCCAAGAAGATTCTCCACGAATCTCACCATGGAATGTGTGGAGGCCACTTCGGTGGCCATGCCACCACTTGTAAAATACATCAGATGGGCTATTTTGGCCTACTCTAGAACACGACGTAGTAGAGTTTGTATGAAGGTGTCATAAGTGCCAAGAATTCTCCCATGAGATCCACATGTCGGCACAAGCTCTACAACCAATCGCTACTCCATGGCCCTTTTCTATGTGGGGCCTTGATTTGATAGGGAAATTCTCTCCCTCATCTATAGATGGCCATAATTTCATAATCACGGCCACCGAATATTTTACCAAGTGGGTAGAGGCCATGCCTCTTACTACTATACCGAGGTTCTGTAATCGCCAAGTTCATTTTGAACCAAATCATTTGCAGGTACGGTGTCCCGCAAATCATTATCTCGGATAATGGGACTTCTTTTAAGAATGATGAAGTTCACATGAATTGTGTAATAAATTTAAAATAAGCCATCATACGGCCTCCTTGTATTACCCCCAAGCCAATGGACAAGCTAAAGCAACAAACAAAACGTTAAAAGCCATTCTCCTTAAAACGGTGAAAGAAAACAAACGAGATTGGCATTTGAAGTTATATCGGCCTTATGGGCCCACCAAACCTCAATAAGAACACCAATAGGAGTGACTCCTTTCTCGCTAGTATTCGGGGTAGAAGCAGTTCTCCCGCTTGAGGTTGAAATACCTAGTCTCCGTATCTCATTACAAGGGATCCTAGATGAAGATGCTTACAGAGAAGCACATCTCTCCCAACTAGAAAGCCTAGATGAAGCTAGGTAGATGTTGAATAGCGGCATAGAGTCTATGCTAACCGGATGTGCCGGCAAGTATAACAAGAAGGTCTATGAATGAGACATATATGAAGGTGATCTAGTTCTAAGGCTAGACAGCCGGATCGATAAAAAGACCGGCGAAGGAAGGAAGTTTCGGCCCAAATGGTTGGGCCCATACCGAGTCATGAAGGACTATGGAAATGGTGCATATCTCTTATGCACACTAGAAGGTGAGGAATTTGGTGAAACAGTCAATTCCCTACACCTTAAATGATTCTATGCATAAGCAACCAGCACTACTTGTATAATTATAGCTACATTGCATCTTCATATAGTTAGGATCATTTTTTTCCACTTGTTTTGTACAATTTTGTGATCAAGGAATTTATTCTCAAAGAAATTCATTACAAAATTATGATGGTATTGGCATAAACACTCTAATCATACTTCTCCATTTCCATGATATCATCAACTATTTTGGAATCATTTCATCAAATAAAGCTAGATATGACAAAGTCTTAACGGTAACCATACCAAGGTCTGCATACTTGTTCTCACTTTTGGTTTCTTCTTAGGATAGATGTCTTGCCTATGGTCTATTCTAGAAGCTTCATCGTGTCACATCTATCCCATATGAATATCTCTTTGGAAGTAAGAGCATGCTGACATTTTTCTCAAATAAACAAGTCAAATATAAATCAAACAAAAAATTTTAAATTTACACATTTCCTTGCCCCACCAACCTTTGGTGATGAGCTTGTGTCTCTTACTAGTGACGTAGGGTTGGGAAAGGATGGAAATTCCCTTACTCACCTATGCCTTGCCCATGGTGATAAACCCACGCTTCTTACTAGTAGCATGGGGCAAGGTGTAGGGGGTCCTCTTGACAAACAAACGTTAAAAGTCATAAACAAACAATTCAAATCTTGAAGTCTTGAGTCAAAAACAAATGAATCAGATGTCCAAAATTCCAAGAGAGTTAAAAACCCTAAAAACCAGATTTTGTCTACCATGTGGCCATCTATGGATCTAAGTCTAGATAAACCGCAAAGCAAGTTGCATCCCAAACTATGGAGTCACTCGAGTGGAGTAGGCTTGTAGCATCCTAATTTGGTTCCACCAAAGCTTTGTCTATCTTTCATCACTATCATTTCAACACATTTCATAACTTGTGCCCTTTCTAGCTCTCGGTGATGAGCCCTCGCATCTTACTAGTTGCGTGGAGTTAGGAGTGGGGCAAGTTTATCTGCTCATCATACTGGCTTATCTTCACCACTTTGCCAAAACAGATATGAGGTATCAAAATTGCTTAAAGAAACTAAAAATTCAAAATCACATTGTATCTACATTATCATATATCAGCACCATGAAATACAGAAAGAAAGTAAACACTTGTATCATTTGTTCTCCATTGCATACATTCTAAAAAGCATATAAGCATAACATCATAGTTTACATGTGGAAATGGAAATGGAAGCAAGGTCATAGATGCCAAGAGTTGATCCAAAAGAAATATATATATATATATATATATATAAATGATCAAAATTCTGTACAATGCCATCATGTGCTAAGCATGGTCAAAACACTCAAAGAGCCTGGGAAATACAAAAACATCATACAAAAATCTAAGAGAGCCAAGTGGCTTCTCAACCCCTATGAGATCCCTCTGAGGGTGCACACCCATGCCTAGGACTCGGCTGCCGGTGCTCTGAGTGCATGGAGGGCTCACGATCCCAAGGGGCAGCTGTAGTCTCGCCATGAGAATGACTCCTCATCAGGTGCTCTACTATCCTATACCCTGCCAGCTCAGTACGGAGGGTAGATACCATCCTGGCCACATGCTAGATGGGGGAAAAGATGTCGGTATGTCTGCCCAGCTGTTGAGGCTCCCCTGCATCCACAGATAGCTCTGCACGGGTCCTCTCCATAGGGATCATCAAGGTATCGGTGCATACCCTATGAATTAGTCTCGCCACTCATCGGTGGTCTCTGCAAACAAAGGAGAAAATGAATTAGAAATAAAACAAGAGATAAACACAAGTGTAAACAAAAGGAGAGATGGCAATTAAGGTGATCCTAACTCATGAAGCAAACGGAAGATAACTTACTCGGATCACCGGGCCTCAGGATGGATCTCTAGGGTCGGCACCTACCCACAGATGCCACTTTGCGACTGAGGTACTCCTCCCATGGCTAGAGTGATGTAGCATCTCACAATGGACTCATCCTCCCACCATGGCCCAGGAGAGTGGCTCTCTCGAAACAAGAGTCACCCTCTCTGACTCTACTGCCCTCTCTACCTGCATGATATCCTAAGTGTCATGCCACTCAGGATCACTATCCTCCTCAGTCTCCTCCTCGTCTCCCCCTGTGAACTCCTCAGACTTGGAGTCTATGTCAATAGGGTCATCACTGCTGTGAGCGGGACCGGCGGCAATCTGAAGTAAGGGTGCCTGAGGAGCACCGGCTCTCCCTCGGGCACGTACTACCCACCTAGCCGCAATGGGAACACCAGGGGTAACAACTATCCAACCCCGGCCTCTAGGACCCCCTCTGGCCTCTCAAACTGACCTGTATACTGGCACTACTAGGGGAAGCATACCCATGTAAGGTAGGCCAAACTGCTGAGGAACTCGGCCAAAGGGATGTATCTCCACTCTCCCTACTCTGTCAACAAGCTGCCTGTGGTGGAGCAGGAGATCAAAGTAAGAGCCTCCTCACCCCATAAACCTACCATGGCCTGATACGGTGTGGCCTCCATGTCATCGGTGGTCAGGGAAGCAACTGGCTGGTGAGGTGCTCTGAGCACCGACATATCTATCCATCTAGCTGCCCTCACAGCTCTGGGATCTGCCACCTCTACACCTCTGCCATAGGGGATGAAGCGCTCATAAGACCTAGCTCATAACTAGGGTCGGGTGGCTCAAAGACTACCCCTGTAAATGGACTACCCTGTATAAATCGTGGTAGGTAGTCCCAAGTATATCGGCTCCCCAGGCATAAATCCGGCCATGTCCCTCGATCTGTGTAATGATGGGGGACCAGCAATATAATAGTGTGTCTCCTCCCTTGTCCCCGATCAATCTCGAGGAAAGGATCCCCATAATGGCCTAGCGAATCAAGGGGATGGGCAGGCTAGGAATAGATCGGACCCTCACCCCCTTCTTCGAGCTAGTGGAGATAACTGCATCTCCCATGTAAGAAGCCCACTATGCTATCTGAGCCCGTGAACCTGCCGTCTCAAGAGTAAGTCATCTCCCGATGATCGGGACCCCCAGAATATGGTAAACATCCTCCAAAGTGATGGTCCACTCACCTCGGACCCCTGGTAACCGGAAGGTGTTCCGATCAACATCCCAATAAGAAAATAAGTCACAAAGTATGTGACTGGATGGAGCAACATGTGGGACGCGTGATATACGTAGTATACCGGCCCTCTGAAGAGTGTCCACCTCATCCTGTGAAAGGGCATCTAATACTGCTGGGAGCCAGTCACACTCTCTCTCTCGACTCCATCGAATGTACTCCTCCCTCACCTACATACACCCAAAAACACACAAAACAGAGCAAGTTAGCATCCGAATGACATTAGAAAAATCATGAAAACACATAAAGATGCTAAAAATGCAAAAACAATTTCAAACAAGTGTTCCTTTGGCATTCTGTTAGGAACCGCCGCCCTGAGCAGGTGGCGGTTTTGTAACCACGCTGCCTTAAAGGCGGTGGTCTTGTAACTACCGCCTTAAAGGTGGTGGTCTTGTAACCGCCGCCCTGAATAGGGCGGCGGTCATGTCCGAAAACCCACGTGGGTTTTATACCTTAAAAAGGCCTAAAAACGTAAAAAAGGGACTATTTTAACTAAAACAAAGCCTACCCAGTAGGTGCCCCCTAGATAGACCTTTTGAACCTAACATTTTCAAAAATAACCCCCATGACAAAGATTTTAACATTTTAAAATTTTGGGGGTAAAAACGATAAATTGAGAAAAACTAACATGTGATCTCATGGGTCGATGATCTGCTCGCGGAGGCATGATCGCTATCTCATCATGAATGTTTTGACTCTACTCTCATAAGAAACCATCACCGTGGGTCCCAGAGCTCAAAACCAAACAAATCAACACACACAAATGAATAGGAAAATGGGCCCACTTTCATATATATAGCAACCTGACTCATTTTGAATCCCCTTTTCACAGGTTTGGAGCACCAACGGAGGTAAGTTCTTACCCCTGCACAAATGGTACGTCCTCATTTCATATTATTTTAGTATTTATTTTCCGATCTATTTTGTCTATCTGCACTTGATTCCTCTTTTCATTTTGTAGGTGGCGGGAATTTTGGATGGTGTCATTTCAACACACGGATGTATCAGGTATAACTTCTAACTTCCCATTTCGGGACCACCATACTCGGACCCACCGTTTTACGCCTCTTCATGGCTAAAACACTTCTCTGAGGGGGAAATATGTATGTACCCAAAATTGTAAGATACTTGCACTTGCTGAACAACGTAACACGTGCCCCAATGATGATATAAGTCTCCTCGCAAGGTGTTCGGGATCGGAAAAGCTCCCCAAGTGTGCGTTAACATCCCACATGCCTCACTTAGCCCCTGTGTGCTTTGTTGTTCTCTTTTCCCCTCTTTTCTTTACATTTTTCTCTTCAGTTATGAAACCACCACCCCTAAGCTAGGCGGTGGTCTGACCACCACCGCCTGCATGGACATGGCGGCGGTCTATAACCACCGCCCTGCTCAGGGTGGTGGTCCTTCACACATTTTCAGAATGTTCTTTTTAATGTGACTCACATAAATTTCAATGTTTACCAACTTTTTCACCACCTTTGGCTTGCATTAATGATTCTAGTTCCCTAGAATAGTGTTTTGGCATTGTTTATGGTTTAAGAGATCAATTTGGTTTTTACCTTTGGGTAAATGCAAATGCTATAAATAGTTGGCTTGTGCTCAAGCAAATGGCCCCTCAAATTTACCTCTCAATTTCTCATTTCAGTAGTTCAGTCTTTTATTTTGCTTAGGATTCATAGTTTAGTTCATTGCATGCTTAGTTAATGTTATTTTGCTATTAGAAAGCCACATATCCATCTTGTGCAAGTGTTGTCATTACTTGATGCAGTCCATTAAAGTAGAATAGTTTAATTCTCATTAGGAAGCCATTAAAGTTACAGGTTTTACTCATTAAACATAGGATAGTTTCAGGTTCTAGACATTTTATGTTGCATGACTCATAATAAATCCCACTAGGAATTGCATAAGCCAAGCTCTGTACTCTTGCGCTATCCCTCTCCTACTCGCATTATATTCAGTCTGTATCCTAAACTTGCCTTTGTTCCAATATCTACTTTTGTTGATGCTAGCATTACACACTTTTCTGGATCCACGTGAGCACGAAGGAATGAGGAGATCACACTGAGGGGACAAAGCCACACACCATTGGATTCGCCACTATTCTGCAGAATCCAGGTTCTAGCTTTCAAAGTTCTAGTTAGAAGCATATCAAATAGAGTAGCCAATCACCTTATTTAATTCAATTTTACTTTCGAAATTGCCAGGGAAGCTATGGGGATTGATAGTTTATGAGAAACTATGATTCATTCCTCACTTCTGAGGTAGGATCGAGAGTCTTTCAAATAGATTAGATCAGTTATTTCATTATTTAGAATAGACTTACAACTGCACAGGCAAGTAGCTATGCTCGGTTGCCTTGTTTGTTTTAAATTTCATGATTAGTTTAGTTGTCAATTTCTAGATATATTAAAATAGTTTCTCCTTCAATTTCGTTCAAATAGTTATTTAGAAAAATACAAAAATAGAGAAGTTATATATGTTATAGATATATTTCACATAGTCAATTTTACTTTGCTACAATTAGATTTACATTGTTGCTTTTGTATGACAATCACGGGACCTAGAGATCCCAGAGAATACGTATTTGAGCCAATCGTGCCCCAACCAAATCTTGTCATAGAAATAACTGATATAGATTAGAATCTTAGGATCCAAGTCTTCCAAACAACGGAAAACTTACAACAGATCAGCCTCCAGTTAAGCGGGTTAAACATAGAAGATGACCAAGTGCACACGTTTTGGTCAAATCAACCAAACTACATATTACCCTAGATATATATCCGCATGAATGTAGAAGGGCTTGAAAGAGAGAAAATGTTTAGTTGTGATCCTTTGGTCCCATAGCTAGACACAGGAGACACTCTCACAGATATAGATACTAGCTTAAGAATTCAGGTTGCACGAACGCCTGTGAGATACTCTGAGAAGATCACACAACTGTTAATTCTAAATATAGAGGCTGAGAAATCATATGACTATTGGATACTAGGGATTAGGGACTGAATCCACACATGACCATAGTAGGACCACAACAAACATGAATCTATGGTTGTGACCCACAAATCCCATAACCCAACGAATCCATAGGTGAATCAGACATAGATGTTGGCCTACGCACATTAGTATTCAGATCTACTCCACTTCCACCTATCATCATCGAACAGTTATCCTTGTTAGACGTAGTAGCTAATAAAGCTAAGAATTTCTTGACCAGGCCAGAGAACCACCCATAGAGTCAATTATATTTACCATCCACCCTATGACCCTGTCTAGAGATATACACGAAACCATCCTAGGTCATTTTCCGCGTATTCCACAACCCATAGACCGAATCACGCTAGAGCTCGATATTGATTGGAGCATTCGAGAATTCATCCTTGCGATCGATCTATCACACCAGTTCAGGTTAGGAGGGCCTTCTTTTCCTTAGATTCATAGTTTCCACTAGTGCGCATTGAAGACATAAGATTACCTAACTAGATTGTCTCGCATCCCACAAATATTCCATCCCCACCGGTTATCTCAAAGCACGCACGACCTCGGGAGGTCGGGTGTGAGGAAGAGTTACTTGTAGATTCCCATGCTCGCTTGTCACTGAAAAAGAGGTCCCCATAATGGAACCAATGATGTAGCCGAGCATTTATAAGAAATAATTAAGGCATGTTGTTACATCACCCAGCCTAGACTAACTACTTACCCAAAGAATGCAAAGGCACCAGGCCCCTCTTTAGGGTTGCTTCTGTAGGATGTTAGTAAATGAAGATTTGATGCATTTAGATTCATACATAGTATAACATTCTACAAAGTATATTCCAGATCTAAATCTAAAGAGTAATGGATTCAAACAATAGCCATAATGAATTCAACCATGCAAGATCTAGTTGTAATCATTTTTAACACCTCAAATAAGTCAATACACTCCATTATATTAAACACATTAAATACACAAAATCTTCTTACAATAAGTAGTACCATAAGTTCATGCGTGCATCATATCTAGTAGCATAACTTCACAATAAATCATATTCAGTCCTCCTATAATATGCATATCACTACATATTTATAAGGGCTAGGGGCTTGCCCTTCACCACTGACATAATTCCCAAAATAGGTTGCAGAATGAAAATAGCCATATGCCTTTACAATAATAGACACACATGTAAGTGCGCTAATAATATATCTCTTCTAGTTAATTGGCAGTAATAATTCTATTATTAACTCGAACCCATGCAAAGCACTTAGTAGACGCTCCTCCAAAAATAGCCTATGTATGTCACACAAGTCTTTATCCGGTTTGTGTTCTTTGCATGCTATCTCCAAAAATAGCCCGTAATCTGAAAATGGCTAAGTCCTAAATATGTCCTTGTCTTTCACGTGTGTTTCCTTCCCTATCCTTCTACACCTTTGAATGGACCCTGTTCTCACACGTAAACCTTATGTGTGCCTTCTGCTAAGTATCATACTTTATCTTCTCAACAACATACAATCGTAGAGGTTGCATGAGGATCCAAAGGTCATATAGGGACTAGGTACATTTTTTCATGGTTGATCTCCCTGACCTTGAGGGACGTGAGGGACACAAAATCCCACCAAGATCCTAGATCTTACATGTGTCCTCCTAAAATTAGAGTAACTCTCAAACTCACTCTAAGATGAAAACTTGAAATGATGATATCTTGAGCTCTAGATGGTTTAATGAAATTGTATATGATCCTGATTAGAAATGAAATTTTGAATCCAATGGTGGGGGTATCAGGTATTTATTACTCTATTTGATCCCTGAAAAAGTGGATTTTGGATTTGGTACTCTACTCGTGCATGAGAAAAACTACTTGCAACCCAATGCACCAAAGTTTTGTGAATGAAATAATTTCACCATCTTGTAGGCCTTGGAATTCAATTTCTGAAGATGTTTTTTTCCTCCTAACTCCATCTAGAGCTCCCAGAATCACCTTCGTAAGTTCAACAGTTGTTTTGTCCTGTACACTACCTAGGCATGTAAACCCTAATTTTGGTGAAACTACTCCAACTTCTCCATGATGTCTTAAGGCCTTTGAATTTTGTCCATGTCCATTTTGGATTTTATTCTCTACTCAATGGGTTTTCTCCAGTCCTAGGAAGGCCAATGATAACCCTTCCCACAATTACTTGAAGCTTGTAACTTTTAATGAACTCCTAAAATCACCTAGGGGGAATGAATGGAATTTCCTAAAGCACCTAGGGGTATGAGATAACATCAATTGGGAGGACACTAGACTAACTAGATGGAATTGGTGTGCATGGGAATAATAGGACATGAAAATTTTGGCATAGGGGTATAATTGTAGTGCTCAAAAATTTTCAATTTCCCTCTTGCACATT
Source organism: Taxus wallichiana var. yunnanensis (assembly GCA_018340775.1). Lineage (NCBI taxonomy): Eukaryota > Viridiplantae > Streptophyta > Pinopsida > Cupressales > Taxaceae > Taxus > Taxus wallichiana. Next base: position 369,935,105 of record CM031233.1, read on the forward strand.
TGCATGACAACAAAGTAGTAGAGGTGTAAATTTTCAAATAGCAAGACACATTCTTATGGATCATGTGCTGCAGTAGTGGACACCTACTTACGTCATCAGATCTATGGAAAATCTCACATTCTACCATCATCGTGCATACTTATCTTTGAGGAAAACTATCCTTCGTATTCCCTTCTACCTCACAATATGTACATCATAACCCGATGCGAGTCTCATAAGCCAAGTTTGTAGAAAATTTCTCTAGATGCTTTGACATTGTAGAAATTTAGGATTCTAGGAATGGACTAATTCTGTATTAAAGCTTCTTACTACCTTTGTGTGTAAGGAAACCTCCAAGGCCTTATGTAGATCTGTGAAAGTCTTATGTGAAAGCACCCTCCTAAATCGTGTGGTTAGTCCTCTGAAAAACCATTGAGCATGTTGCAAAGGGTTAATGTCATAAGAGAACTTGGATAGGAGAGTGTTGAAACATGCATCATACTCCCACACAATCTCCACCATTCCTTTTGGATCTCCTTCAATGCATTGATTATTTTCTATTCAAACTTAGGTATGTGGAACTCGCCAAAAAGGCATTACACATTGCAATGTAATCCACCAGTTTCTAGTGTGGGTCATACTTCAAGTGCCGGCTATATGTGCATCCTTACGGTGTAGTTGTAAACCGAGTTAACTTCCACTCCAGCGTAGTGACTCCTTAACATGCCATAGTAACGTGAACTTCTATACATGTTCTGTGACATCCTCAACACCCTTGTAATTAGTTAAGTGGAGTGACATATCATAAAACACTTGTTGATGGTGTTGTGGACCTTTTCCAATAGATCCAGGACCTTGATTCCATTTTATGTTACATCTACCACCAGACTCACTAGATCTACTAGATCCTCCTTGTGTTGTAGGTAATGGGCCTAATGTAATTGTGCCTTGTGGGCCCACCATCGTGCTAAATTATGTGGTGATAGTTTGTGCTACTGAGAACCAATCCTAGATGTGTTTCCCGCACCTCTCCTAGATGCAATACTCAAACCTTTTGATCCCATACCTTTCACAAAATTTTTGCCAAAATAAATACCCCCAAACATAGGAAATGAATGTGCAACCATAGATGCAGAAAATAGAAAATTATACCTCCTAGGTTTCTCTTGACTACAAATACCAATACGAACTTGATTATCAAAAATTATCTCGGGAATTGGAATACTAAGCACAAGGGTATGGTCACCATATGGGGTAAGATCCACACCTAGGTCTCTTCTCCTTTCTTCATATGATGATATTTCTCCAAAATACGAGGGGTTTCTCTTCCATACTTGTTAAGATGGGGTAGCTCAAACTACTCAAGTTCCACGTCCTCCACGTGAACCTCAAATCCTTCTTGCAACATTTTCCTCCATAAATTCATCACTCTTACAACTTCATGTATTCTTTCCAACTCCCTCTCTCGAGCTTCATTATACTTGAGCCACCTCTCCTCTCTCCATTTCTTCTACAAGGTCCACCATCCTTCTACTACGCCAACTCCCGTGCCCCACACCTAGTAGGAGTTTAACTAGCCATGCGAAAGAATTCCAAAATCAAAGTAATGAACAAGATCTTGATATCCATTGGAATGAAACATAAGAATTATCCTCTAGGATCCCTTAAGAACTCAAACTCAGAAATCTCCAAGAAATAATACATAGAAATAATGTATTCTGGAGAATAACTAGTCAACACTCTACTCCACCAGTGATCAACAACACGGGTCCAGGTCAGATCGACATTATGCAACTATTGATATTCCTCCTGGGTCTAAACATGAGGTCTATAGTACCAAATTTTCCTTGATGCATATGTTGATATCCATTCATACAACTCTACTACAAAACAACAGAAAAATGTCTCATATAACTCGTGGTATAGGTGATCCTCTACCCATTTACATGCATTAAACTTAGATCTAGTGTTAAATATTTGAGAAAATTCATCATCCATGTTTTTGAGCCATGTTTCTACATTATCCAAGGTCAAACACTGCGTCATCACACATTTCTCTCTTAATAGCTTGAAAAGAGGTCCTGACAATGGAACCAAGATATAGTCATTACTTTTTCCCTCAATACTTTTTCCTAACCACAAGTGCATCATCCTATCATTCAACATACAATGGGTGCTCACATGAGGCATGTGTGGGTACCAAGCCTCTCCTTTATGTGAGATTTATAAGAGATTTCTTCCATTAATGGAGGATTATTTGTAGAAACAGAGTACATTCATCTACTTTAAAAAGGAAGAAGATATAACTAATAGATCTACACATTAATGCATCAAAAAAGCTAATAAACATTATAAGAAGTAAAAGAAACTAGATCTAAGTCATGATAATCCAAATAACATGAGGGTTAACACCCATAAGAAATTCATATAGAGTAGATTCATGTATATTGATTTAATAGAGTTTTGGTAGCCATATTACATTCAAAAGGGTCATCTCATACCATATACATCAAATGACAGAGACTCAACTCATGCAAACCTATCTGATCATAGATATTTAATATGTTTTTCCCCATTATATCCCTTGTTACATATACAAATACCCATACATATGCTTAATGGTATCCCTTACAACCCTTTAACACTAAGTACTCTAAAACCTATACCATTAACTCCAAACCATTACCATTTCCTAACATTTATGTAGTACTTTATTACTCTCCTTCTCTTTTTTGCTCCCCTTTAAACTTTGCACAATAAACTCTACTCTCTCGTTCATGTCCCAAGCACTTCTTTAAATAGGACCATCGTACACCACCATGAATTCTCTCCTGAGCATGTTGTGTGCCAAGTGTCGATTTGGTCCTCCATTAGTGAATGCTTATCCTCTTTACAAACCTTCCACTAAATGTAGTGATGCTTTTGGGAATATTACCTGCATGGAATATCCTTCTATTGGCCTCTAAGGTTTCAAGATGGCACCTTATCCACTTATCACACCTAGTCGGGTCCTCACGTTTTTCCACAAGTGATTCCATGATGCCAAATATGGGTCCTTTAAACCCTTGTCGTTCCTCCTGTGTGCGCCCTGGTTTCACTTAAACCTTTCTTAAACCCTTTTTCTATGTGCTTTTCCTTGAGCACCATTCTATCTACTGATCCTGTGCATGTGTGCCTTTTGGTACCTAGCCAATATTTAGGGTCCAACAATAACCACATTTATCCTTGAGTAATTTTTTTTCCTCCAAATTTTTATCCTCCTCAAAAAATTCTATGAGATTATAAGATTATTCCATCTATTTAACCAATCCCTTTAAAACAATAATTTCGGAAAAACAAATTTAGAGTAAGTTGTATGTTCTTCCATGAAACTAGGATCTGTTTCTTTCCTTTTTCTTAGAAAACTACAAGAGATATATTGATATCCTTTATTTTGACCTCAAGGATGTGGATTTTTTGATCTTTCTCTTCCAAGGATTTTTGGAGTTAAACATTTTCCTCTTTCCATTATCCTATGGTTTGGTACAACTATTAAATTTCTTGGTTTTTAGTAGTCTCTAGTTGGGAGAAGTTGGCTTCCTTGAATTCAAGAATAATTTGGAGATGAGTGATTCTTTCCTGAGCCAATTGTAGTTAAAAATGGATTTTGGATAAGGATAATACTTATGGAAAAATTGTGTCAGGGTCATGGGGAGAACTAGGTTCTCCTTCCACCATAAGTTCTTTCCCTTTACCTATGATAGGTGAATTTGCAACCTCGAGGATATGGAATGCTCAATTTCAGTTTTTATTAGGAACATAAGGTGACATTTATTTATGAGGGGACATAGGTGAGGTTTTAACTAGGGTTTGCATTCTTATTGTTGCTTCTTTTTCTTCCTTGGAAGGTGTAGTTTTAGTTGGGATTTCATGCAGGACTTGTGTATTTCTAGAGGTCTGGGGTGATTTTTAGGTCTCTTTGAGGTAGAGGGTGATTTCTCTAGAACTAATTTATACTCTAGGGAACATTTCTTTTGAAAATTCAACCATTTCTTAATTTCATCCTTCTTTCTAAGAAATTGGTGCTTACAAATCAAATGGATTAAATCCTGAATCTTTAAATAGGAGGTACCCAAAAAAAAAAAAATTTGTGGCAGAATAGAAAAAATCATACAAAAATGATACAAATTGATTTTATATTGGGGTTTAATTTGAACATAGTTAAGGTGTATTAAAAATTGTAACACATGCCCTAGAACAATTTCATATTGCCCTTCACAAGTGAAGTTTTTTACTACCCATTTGGTAAATTATGCCGAAGGTTCAGGAAAGGCGTTTCTTTTTATGTCTTTTACTTTACCCGTATTATCTATTACTAGTTCCAATTTATCCTTCTTTCTAACTGAAATTATTTTAATAATTTTAGCATATATATTCTTATTACTTAGTATTAAAACTCCCTCAGCTATTTCTGAAAGATGACCTGATTACAGTTGGGATAAAGGGAATTTTCCTACCTTCAAAAATGGAGTATCATTATTCCATGATTCTAGTGAATTCCTCCATAGTTTTTACATTGAATTCCTCATAATCAGTAGCAAGTTAATTCACCCTTATTTCTCAAAAACATCCACCAACCTTACATTAGCCAAAATTTCCACTATACTGGTTAGTTCATGCCTTAATCTAGTCCCCACGACTGATCTATAATAGGTAGTGATAGGTAAATGAAATAGGATAAGAAATGTAAGGTTTGTATGGACTTGGGTAAGAAAAAGAGTGAATGATGGTACATGATTGAGAGGGTTAAATTTGTAAAGTAAAAATAGAGAAAAAATGGTTTGAAATTAAAATAACCAAAATGGGAAAGGTGTGATGGAATCCCAAAGTGATGATGACATTGATTGGGTGCGTGTGGAGATTATTATGGAGGAGAGTTATAGATTTGGTGGAGATCTATGAAGCATGTGAAGTTATGGAAAATGGGAGAGATAATGAATGTTCATGATTATAATAATTAATAACTCACAAATTAAAACTTTCCAACATTCAAGAAGGGAATTAGTTTTACATACCCCATTAAATTATCTTGTCCCATCATTAGGTGTCATTTTCATACTTATTTGATCCTCCATCCACATGTGGTACTTTATTATTGCATACCATATTCAAGGGTGGTGACTGATATTTTGGGTTTTCGGTCATCTGAGTTTATTTTATTTTTTATTTTTTTTAGAAACAATGACCTCCATTTTTATTTCAGCCAATGTTCCAGAGGATGATGACCACCATTTCTTGTTATCATTCATCTCCTCTTTATTCCTTAATAGAAGATAGCTCAGTTTTGAGTTGTGTTGGAGAAAGAGTCTTTGTCCACACACTTCAGAGCTAAATATTTTGTAAGTTCCTTCTAAAACTCCTCTTTTGATGTTGGTTTATGGCACAACCTTAGTCTTTGCCCATTAACCAAGATTACTTTCTTCTATCTATCAATTGGAATTAATTAGATGGTTACATTGTCAAATAATCATTCATTCTAATATGTGACCATCCATCTTGTCTATATATTTCCTTTTAAGTCTTTATAATTCGAATAAAAAAACATAACCCAATCCCCTTCTTGGAATGAAATTAGATTTATGTGTTTGTCATGCCATACTTTCCTTGAGTGTTGGATGATTTTAGTTTGATGCAATTCTTGAAGTATCATTTCATCCAACTCATTTAGTTGTATAATTCTTGTTTGCAGTACACCAAATACTTAAAATCCCACATCAAAAACTATTCTCAAAGTATGAATCTTAGATTCTATAGGGAGAATGGGCTTCTTTCCATAGAACAATTCATGGGGATTAAACCCTATGGTTGTTTTACAAGTAGTGTTGTATGCCCATATTTCTTAGGGAGTTTTTAACCCAATTATTCCTTAAGATATCCACTATTTTTGTTAATATATTTTCCAACTCTATTTAATAACCTCTACTTTCTCGTTGGACTGTGGGTGGTATCGCGATGAATTTTTTTGTTTCAACTGGTATGTTTCCACAAAAGAACTGATTACCACTTACATGAATTGTGGTCCTTGATCTAACATGATGGATCTTGGTACTCCAAATGTCTAAATGATATTCTCATATAATTAATATGAAACCTTATCATCTCTTTCATATTGTAGTTCCTGCACTTCAGTCCATTTGGTGATATAATTAGTATAAAATAGGATTAACTCCTTCCCTTTAGATGTTGGGTCTATTGGTCCAATAAAATCCAACCCCCACTTCTTAAATGGTTCCGAGACAACTTAGGGTTAGACTGGCATTTCAGATGTAAATTTTGGTTTCCCCATCCTTTGACATCGATCTTATCTCTACACATACTTTATGCCATCCTTAAATAAGGAAGGCTATAATAGCCATCTCCTAGAAATTTTTGAATGGTTATTTGAACTAAATAATTCCCTCCTGATGGATCATCAAGGAATGGTCTAAGTATTTTAAATACTTCATTCTCAGCAACACACCTATGTAAAACATGGTCAGGTCCACATTTAAAAAGAATTCCATTTAACCATGTATACATCACACCCTATTTAATTAATTGTTTTCTTTTCTCTTGTGTGAAAAAGGTTAGAAACTTCTTTGTAGCCAAGTAGTTAGTCATATCTGCATACCAAGGAGAGGTAGTAGAAATTTCAAACAAATGTTCATCTAGAAATTCATCATTGATGTGATCTTCCTCTTTTGAAGTGGTAAATATTGAAATAGAATTAGATACCATGTTGTACTTCCCTAGATTTTCAATTATTCTAATGTTAAATTCTTGCAGTAACAACAACCACCTTATAATCCTACCATGCACTAAAGGTTTGTTCATTATATACTTGATGGAAGAGTGGTCAATATGAAAAATCACTTCATATCCTATAATATAATGGCTAAGCTTATTGATTGCATATACTATTGTAATAAATTCTTTATCAGTTGTTGTGTAATTCCTTTTAGTAGGGGAAAGGTTGTTACTAACATAGTAAATAACATACATAGGTTCTCCTTCCTATTTATTTCCAAGGAAAACACCTACTACTTCATTAGAGGCATGTATTTGTATATGGAAGGGAAACTTCCACTTTGGGCCTCTCAACATTGGTGTGCTTGTTAACTTACCTTTGATAACATAAAAATATTTTTGGCATGCTTCTATCCATTCAAATTCAATCTTTAGTTAGGAGAGAAAATAATGGAGAAGTGATTATTCTAAAATATGAGATAAAGCTTCGATAGTAACCAACATGACCAAGAAATCTTCTTACCTTTATTTATTTTGTGGGATATGGGAGTTTTACCATGATATCAACCTTGTCTGGGTTTACCTTAATTACCTCAACTGAGATACAATGGCCTAAAAATATACCTTGTTCAATCATAAACAAATATTTTTCATGATTCAAAGATAATTGATGTTTTTCACACAGAGTAAGAAATTTGTCTAGATTGTTAATTTCATCTTGGAATGTTGCTCCATAAAATGTGAAACCATCCATGTAAATTTCTAGAAAATCATGAATGAGATCAGAAAATGCTAGCAACATGGGTCTTTGAAAAGTGGCAGAAGCATTACATAAACCAAAAGGTAACACCTAGTAAGAAAATGTTCCTCGGGGATAGGTAAAAGTTATTTTTCTTCATCTTCAAGTGTCACTGTTATTTGGTTGTACCCATTGAACCCATCAAGAAATGAAAAGTGCATTTTTCTAGATAAACTATCTAAGACCTAATCAATTAAAAATAATGGAAAATAGTCTCTGTGAGTTGCTTTATTTATTTCCTTATAGTCCACCCAAATTTTCCATTTCCCATTTTTTAGGAACTATTACTAATAGGGAAACCCATTTTCTATCTTATATTGAATAAATGAATCCTACATTCAAAAGTTTTTCAATCTCAGCTTTCACAATATCTCTTAGAGTGGGTTTTATCCTTCTTTGATGTTTCTTGACTAGTTTAGAATCAGTAGTATAGATGTGACATGTAGAAATACTAGGATGAATACCCTTCATGTCACTATATTCCCAAGAAATATTTTGAGGATGAGAGCATAAGAGTTTAAATAGGGTATTTTCCTCCTGATCAGTCACCAACTATTAATTGTCAATTTATTTTCTAGGAGAATAGGTAATTATTTGGTAGTTGGATGAATAGAATCTATAATAGGGTATTCTCTTAATAATGTATTTAATGGTCACCTATGTGGTAGTAACTGTGAACATTATCAATGTTTTGAAATATGGAATTGGTTATATCTATATTTTGTACAAAGGGACAGATGATGGGTTGGTTGTTTTCATCCATAAAATCATCTCTTGTTTCATTTAGTTGCACAAGACAAGACTTGGGTGCATTACTTGAGTTGAATCTATTGTAAGACTTGGGAACATGACTTATATTATTTCTAGCACAAGGTTCATGGTCACCATATTGGATTTGATTTGAGTGTCCTTGAATTATGGACATGGCTAAAGAACAGACGATATCATCTAAATTTTCCTTAAACCATTTTTTTTGTTTGTAGTAAAAGGTTTTGTAGCGAGGTAGATCGATAATTTCTTTGAATCTTGGGCATTTTTAGTCACCATATTCCTTGTTCTACAATCAATGATGGTAGCAAGTGTGGCTAACCAAGGATGTCCTAGGATTTTTGGGTATCCAATCTTCCTATTCTTTATTATTATAATCTTGAAGTCTATCAAATAGTCCCAAGATTCAATAGTAACAATGACATCTTCTATAATTACCTCTAGCTTGTTTACGAATTGATCTACCATTTTTAAGACTATGGAGTTCGATTGTGGTTCAAGAAGTTCTAGGGTGGAAAGAGTATCTATGGTCATAACGTTGATAGTGGCTTCTAGATTAACTAACACATTTGGAATTTGGACATATCCCATGTAAAATGTAACAATAGGAATTCCAGGGTCTCCATATTTAGGAGGGATCATATTCCATTTTGAAATACTTCCAAGTTTTTGATCTACATAGATGGTTTTAGGTTGGTTCTATCTTCTTCCACAAATCTTATAACATAGATCTTCGATAGTTCTGTTTAATTTAGGAATTTCCTTAAGAACTTTCAATAGGGGAATGCTTGATACTCAATTTCCTTAGCCCATAAATTAACTCAGAATCTAGTTATTTAATAACCATAGTACTATGTTTTTGTAAGAGTCTATATGGAAAGGGAATGTAAATGTTTTGTTGAGGATTTTCTTTAATAGGCTTAAGCTACATTTCTTGTAGTTTTTTTGTTTCTTTAGGATTTCCTCTATCATAGGGGATGAAGGTTTTGAGGCAAGCTTCCTTGATCACAACAAGATATTATTACAATCCAACAAATTTATTGTGGGGTTCTTATCTGATTCCATAGTGTAAGTTGGGTTACCCTACCTCACATTTTTCAGGTTTTCTATAGTTTGAGAAGACATCTGTGGTTGGGTAAGTTGATCAAAGGCTAGGAAACATATTTTAGGTCAATTCTACAAGTCTTGTTGACCTTAGGATCTTCTTTGATTATATCATCGCTTCCCAGATCCTTGAGTCACATTCCATTGTTGTTGGTACTAAGGATTAAACTATTGAATCGATGGAATGTTTGGATGTGGAGCCCAAGGATATTAATAATAATTAGGTGGGGAATTCCACTATGGGATCCACTCTCGTGGGGATTTTTAAACCCAAGGTTGGGGATATGGCCATTATGCATTCCATTGATTTAGGACCCATTGTTATTTTCGTGTGTACGATTGATTTCGGTTAGACTGGAAATTTCCCCCTTACCTATTTGCCATATAGTTCAACTCAGATTCATCTTGAGTGTTCTATTTTAGGTAATTTTTCAATGAAGGGATAAATCCACATTGATCTATGGCATGCTTGAGTTCACAAAGAAGATAATTTTTGACTTGTATAACAAAAATCCTTGAGTCCATGTGTTTCTCTACGTCTTAGGAAGTAGATGAAAAAGGCTCTATATACTCAAATTTATCCCTATCCATAGTTGTTTTGAGTTGAACCAAAAGGTATGTTCTCAAATTTACAATCTCTTCTCTCAATTTTGATATATCACCACTGGCCATTTTTCCTTTCTATCTACAAAATTTAAGGTGATTTTGGGATTAATTCCTACAAAGATCAATGATTTCCATAAATTCTAGTTTGTTCATGTATCCCTTTCCTATAATATTAAAGGCTTCCTTTGTGTCCTCATCCAAACCATTAAGGAATATATTATTAAGAAGATTAATATCCAAATGAGTACTAAACCTCCTGTGAAGGAATAAGAACCGATCTGGATAATACTCTATGCTTTCATATTCCCTTTTTTGAATTATAAAAATTTCTTCCTTCCTATCCATAAATCTTTTGTAATCCTGATAATTGTCTAAGAAAATAGTTTCTATCTCCTCCCAGTTATGGATAGAGTCATGTGTTAAGGCCATGAACCATCTCATAAATGTATCTTTTAAATTGGAGGGAAATAACTTGAGCTTATAGGAATCAAAAGTGTAGTCATCATTTGGCATACAACCTTGAATTCAAAAATGAATTGGTCAGGGTCTTGTGAATATAATCCCCAAAAGGTTGGAAGGATGGATTTGGATATGTTTTTCATATGATCCTAATTGTTAGGATTCAGTTGTATGGGATAGGTAAATATCCTTCCAACTGGAGGGTTTCCATTATTTGCATCATTGGGGTTCTCTACTTCATCAACCATCCTTCTTTGGTTAACAATTTGTTCCATAATGTGGTTTTAAGGGGATTTTTAAAGATTTATTTTAATGAATCTACCTCAAAATTCTCTAGGTATAAACATAAAATACTATCATACCAAGGATAGTTCCCTAAACATAAGTGGTTAACTCAATTGTTTGTGTTCCACATGCTCAAAATCATAGAGGATTCTTGTTGTCACTAGAAGGTCTTCTTGCTTCATAAGAAAGAGTTATGGAGGTAAAATTTTTGAATGCAAACTTACCAAACAATAAGACCACTTCTAACTAGCACTTTTAACCTTTGATAACACCTTAGATTCCCCAACAATGGTGCCAAAAGTAGTAGAATTTTTGATACTCATACTTTAATGATATTATATCTGTCAATCCAGGGTAGTGTCCATATTTTTTTGCAACAAATAGAATAGTAGGAAGTGTTCTCAGCAAGTCCTTAATCACATAATTAACTAAATAATAATTGACTGCAATTATAAAATGTAATGCATGGAAAGAAAAGAATATTAAAGACATAATCTAAATATTTTTAATACATTTTAATGCTGAAATGGTAAATGCATCAAAGATGACATAAAGGAAATAACAATAAATCTCCCTTCTAGTTGAGGAGGAGTGGCCCTCACCCCTTCCCTTCAATCAAGTTTAAGGATGAAAGTCACACATTTTTTCTCCGAATCTGCAATAATTATTAAAAGACTACGCTTTTACAATGAATAAAATAATTGAATGAAACCGATAAATCTAAATACATTAGCTCTTTTATACTAGAGCAATCCTAGTCCCTCTAGGAAAGAACTAGTTTATTCACAATAACTAACATCTACTTAACTGACTGTTGACTAAAACAATGACCATCTATTTTAAGGAGTACAGTTGTGGAAGATGTAGTCTTTGAGGTGTTTGAAATGGAATTAATCTTGCTAACTGCAGAGGAGGCCTATGATTGACTCCTTTGAGAGAGTCGATTGGTAGAATATTCTCCAATTCTTAGATTGATTGTAGAGAATCATGGTGATAATAATTCCTTAGATGTTAGCCACATAACATCTCGTAGCAAATGAAGTGACTAAACCTCAAAATATGCTTAAATTTAGGTGTAGGTAGTGATAGATTCTCATACTCATGTTATTGTATTGCCAATTATATCAATAGTACCCGAGTTTTCTATCATCGTGCAAATATCTTATTTAAATGAATTAAAAGTTGATGACCTATATGAGATTAGTGTTTTATTGTGATTTCTACACTAAATGCAAAGGCAAGTCTTGCACCATAAGGTGAGTCATGTACAAGTGTGCCAATTGAGTCCTTTGCTTGAACATTTTTACTCTTGTGATAACTTAACATATGATTTTCAAAATGTATTGTTAATGCTCATAAAAATATCAATTTAATCCATTTTTGAGGAAACAATAACCAGATAAAAATAACAAGAATAAGCACAATAATTCCTTTGAAAACATAGTAAAGTATTAATTATAAATAGTCAATATTATACATCGTGCAATATGAGATCAAAATAATATGGGGTTCACATGGGTTTAAACATAAAAATGGGTATTTATTAGGATGGATTTCCTCCTTTACATTTTTACATGCTTGTTTAACAAGCTTGAAAGACTTGTTTCTCTTAATTTTTACTCCTACATTTGGCTTGTATGTAGGGATATATTTCTATTTGGTTTCAAAATCCATCCTACTACCCCGAAAGAAGGAAACCTTAGGTTTGAAAATACTTCTTGGGGATATAATGGCGAGATAAGGAGAGTGATTGTGGGGTGATAAGGGGTGTTGAATCTATGGATTGATAAGGTGGGGTGATATTCACTCTGACAGGGACATACACCTCGATGAGGACTTACACGTTGCTACTCATATTTAGGTTTATTCACAATGAAAGAGATCACACATCATTTTCATAGAGCTTACAGAGACTAATGAGGGGGTATTGTAGCCATTCAGTGCATATTTAGAGAGTGGTTGAGTCACACCCTTGTAGGAAAGCAACATGTAGTGTCGTTTGCGATATCCTTTGACTAAACCACCTATGTATGGAAGCATGATAGATGGATTTATAGTTGAGTCATGGCACCTAAGTTTAGATAGTTACTCTGGATTTTTTCTTATGAGAGAAATGTTAAATCCCTCCTAGCCATAAGCCTCCTTCATGACATAATAGGCATCTAGTGGAGGAATAAGGAGCGGAAGCTCCATTTGACTCGAGAGACCATAAATTATTAGCTATTTGAGGAAATTTTTAAGGATTGATATATGTCAGATAACTTTATCTAAAATAGGATAGACTATTTTTGTGATCTTTGACAAGAATCTGGTTCAAAGGCTCAATACGAGTGTCGAGTTTTAGACCTTCTTTAGTATGTGGATTATCTCCAGGATGAGAATTTGTAGGTGAAATGGTTCATCAAGGGATTGAATGCAGAATTAGCAGGAGTAGTGAGGATTTTATCTCCCCAACCTTGGAGGAGGTAGTGGAAAAGACTATCTCACGAGGATAATAGGACTAGGATGTAAAAGTTTCAGGATAGGAGCTAGGGTAAATTATAGGAGCGAGTTTACTTAGTTCAGGATTAGAGATCACGTGGTTCTACCCCATCTAAGAGAGGATGGTTTAAACTATTTTAGTAAGCTTCTCAACTACCTCCATACTCACATTATCCCTTTAAGTAGCATGTTCCTTAGTCGTAGAGGACTAAACCAAGACATGATAATTAGAGAGGTAGGGGTTGTAATGGCAACATTTTGGGTAGAGACAAGAGGTCAGGGATCTAGTAGCCTAATCAAGCTTGTTCATAGTAGTTGACCAGAATGGGACCTATACGGTCAGTACATCAGTGCACATGAGGGTATCCATCATATATGGATACATCGGTTTATTTAATGTGTGGGGCCCTAAAACATTAGGCTCAATTTTTTCCTTGAAGAAAAAATTTGGAGAGGAAAAAGGCATAAGCTTCAGAATAGATAATTAGCGATTCATGATGCACTCATTATGTCTATTCCATGATGGAGAATCATTAGGCCGAGCATCATGCCATGGTCATTGAGATGACATGTATGATTAAGGGCATACATGTTATTGTATTATTTGATTCAAGATATTTTTAATCCTTTATATTGCCCTCTTTAGTGGATAGGTGTAGATTGGTGGCTTCTAGGAAGGTAGATAGGTGACAAGTAGAGTTGACCACTAGGGCCAAGCTTGTCATGGACTCATATGTAGAGAGTTGTATTATGGACTTAGATGTATTTTCCACTACCTTAGACCTCCAAATTTTACAATTGGGATCTTGTGAGTTCATTCTTGGTATGGATTGGATTTATTTTCATTATGCCAAAGTAGACTCCAAACACAATTTTATTAAGTGTGGGGACGCCATAGGAAATTATGTTGTTATATATGGGGTTCAATGACATGTGTCCCTACGTATGATTTCTGTTATGTAGATCAAGTAGACCATGCATAAGGGGCGTCAGATGTTTTCTATCATGACCAATGATAGATGAGAGGAGATTCCAATGATTTCTCCTTTATATGATCACCATATTTTTAGAGATTTTGTAGATTTTTTCACTAGTGAGCTCCTAGATATGCCCTACCACGGTGAGACGTGAACTTTTAATTGATCTTATTTTGGGTTTCGTACCCATGTCATGTGATATATATAAGATGACCACACCTAAGCTCCATGAGCTTAAGATTCAGTTAGAGGATATTTTAGAGAAGGGCCTAATTTGACTAGTATGTCTCTTTAGGGCACACCAGTTATTTTGTGAGTCCCTTCATTTTTGTTTTGACTTTCGACAAATGAAAAAGCTAATGATGAATAAATGTTATCCTTTTACCCATATAGATGATTTTTTTGATTAGATGAGGGGAGATAGAGTGTTCTATAATATAGATCGACATAAGGGTATTGTCATCTTTGCATCATAGAAGAAGGCATCCATAAGATAACTTTCTAGACTTGGTATGGGAATTATGAGTTCACACTAGTTCCTTTTGGGATGACCAATGCACTTGTAATTTTTATGAGCCTCATGAATGAGGTTTTGAGGACATTTTTGGATAGATTTTTCATTGTGTTTCTGGATGACATATAAATATATTCTCACTTGATTGAGGAGCACCAGGATCACTTGAGGTAGGTATTATAGGTTTTGAGAGAGAATCAATTGTATGATAATTTGAATAAGTGTTCTTTCTTCCAGTCTAAGGTTCAATACTTGGGGAACATTATCATAGGTGAGGGTATATCTATAGATACCTCAAATATCTGTGCTATCATTAATTGTCCAAACCCCACCATAGTGAAAAAGGTTAGGAGCTTTATGGGGTTAGCTAGTTACTACCATAGTTTTTTTCAGGAATTTTATAGGATTGATAATCCTATTACTTCCCTTCAATGCAAAGGGAAGAAGTTTTGTTTCTCAGAGAAGTGTGAGTAGGATTTTTAGCTTCTCAAGTAGTGATTGACTACAAAACCCATCCTCATACTTCCTAATCCTTTGGCCAAATTTATGGTTTTCACAGATGCATCTACTGAGGGTCTTAGAGTAGTACTCATGCAGGAACATCATGATATTTATTTTGAGTCTCCCAAGCTCAAGGAATACGAGATAAATTACCTCTCCCAAGATCTTGATCTTACACCAGTGGTTCACCCATTGGTTCATTGGAGTCATTTTCTTGTAGGTAGGCCCTTTGTATTGAGTAAAATGCATTGGAGCCTTTAGCATATCTTTTCATAGAACAACCTCAATGTATGATAGTGGCGTTGGATGGATTTCCTCTCTGAGGATAACATGGGAATCTAGTATATCACGGGAAAGGAAACTGTCATTTCTCATGATTTTAGTAGGTGGATACATGGTATTTCTACATTAACATTATGATCACATCACAGGGGAAGGAGTTTTTAGCAACTTCCAAGTGATAGATTTTATGAGGGAGTTAAGGATATGGTTAAGTCTCGGATGCCCTTAGTAAGAAATTATATAGGGTGCAATATGGGTTTTAATGGTCTCCTTTAGTTTCAAAGACACATCTATGTGCCTAAATTAGGATATTTACATAGATTATTTCTTTTTGAGGTACATCAAACACCTTACTCTATCCATCTTGTAGTGAAGAATATACATGCAAACTTGAGGAAAATTTACTTTTAGTGAGGGTTACATTGTGATATTATAGATTTCTTAGCCGTTATCTTGAGTGTCAGAGGGTGATGGATAAACATTATCATCATGTTGATCTTCTATACCCTCATGATATTATAGAGTGGAAGTGCGATGTGGTATTCATGGAATTTATTGTTTGTCTTCCCACTTCATCATTTCATCATGGTGATGGTGGATAAGTTGAAGAAGGTTTCCCTCTTCTGTCTGATGAATTTATCATATAATTTGGTTGCCATTACAGAGGTAGTAATAGATGACGTAGTCGATTGCATGGTAAACCTAGGATGATCATTTGTGATTTTGGATCAGTCTACACTTTTGAGTTTTGGACCTCTTTTTAGGAAGCTTTGGGGACTCAAATTAAATTCAGTTTAGTGTATAACCATCATATAGATATGCATACATAGAGGGTAAACCAAGAAATTAAGGACATGCTTTAGATGTATGTGATGGATCAGCAGACAAAGTGGGTGAATTACCTTTATCTGGTAGAGTTTTCATATAACAACAATTTTCAAATATCCATTGGCACGACACCTTATCAATCCCTATATGGGAGAACTTATGGGACACCATTGAGTTGAGACAGGTTAGATGATCAGGATTGTACTTGGTCCCACATACCTGTAGGATATGGAGCAGTGGGTTTTTCTCATTTGGAAGTGTTTAGAGCATGTCCGTACATACCAAAGGGTGTTTGCTGACATGAAGAGGGTATAACATCACTTTCTTATGGGTGACAAGGTGTTTCTTAAGGTGCATTTGCACAAGATTCTAATCTATTATGGGAAGGGATCTAAGTTATTCCATTATTTTGTTGGACCTTTCGAGATCTTGGAGAATATTGGTCTAGTTGTCTATCACCTAGTTTTTCCAACACGACTATCCATTAAACACAACATGTTTCACATCTTAGTGTTACAAAAGTATGTACTCGATATAACTCATGTTTTGGATTTGTCATCCTTATAGGTGGAGGCCAAAGGTCAGTGGATTTTAGAGCTCATGCATATTTTGGAGCATAGGAGGTTGGCCCTTCGGGGCATAACCTGGACCAAGTTAGAGTTTATTGGGATAAATACAATGAGGCTATAGCTACTTGAGTGAATGTGACACCATTACGGGCCTTATATCCTTACCTATTCCAGTGGATTCCTAGAAGAATTCAGTTCTCCTGAGAGTGGGATGTAGTTCCCACCTTTTTAGTGCCCTCATTTTGGTCCCGTGTGAATCATTGTATCTATATTATTGTGATAATAGGGATATTATTACTTGTTTTTTAATTTTTATGGGACAATATCTCATGACATTGTTTCTTGATAGGTTTTTTTACTACTTTGATACACGGTTATGATATGACACTATTCAGGATATCGTATTGCTAGAATTGGGATTCTAACACTTGATCATAGGTTGATTATGGGGTACATGATGTCATTATGCATTTTACAGATATTATGTTGTGATGATGATATCATGTGTTATTATTGACATGTTTTAGTATTGATATTTGATCCATATTTGATGTATGAAAATGATTATATTGTTTCATTTAGTACATGATTCATGTTTTTGATATAATTCAAGCTTAGTGTGGCTTATATAGATGTTGATTTTGATGCATATTATTGTATTGTATTTTTTTATCATATTTGGAAGATATGAGGTTTTTATTGAGTGTGTAAAAGATAGGTATTCAATCATGGGATAACGAGACTTTTAGGAAATGCATCCAAATTAACAAAAAATTGCACATGAGGCAAAACCATTACTTCTCTATTGAAATACATCCCTACACTCAAATAAGGGAAAACTAGGTTTGAAAATCATTCTTGGGGGAGATAATGGAGAGATAAGGGGAGTGATAAGGGGCATTGAATCCATATAGAGATAAGGTGGAATAAATTGTTGTTTGCATGGAGATTTTGACTACAAAAAATGGGATTTTTATCCCCCTCTTCCCTATATTTGAAGCATGGTGCTTCTTGGTTAATTTCTTGGATGAATATGTGTTTGTTGTGATAAACCAAGTATTGAATGTTAATTGTTGTATCTAAATTCTCCCTATGTTCTAGCTGGATGTGTTTCCTCTTCCCCATAGTCTTGGGGGAAGGCTAACATGTCATATTGATCTTCTTGGTGGTATGTAATGATGCCAAATGATTGGGTGGCTAACCAAGCTCATTCTTTTGTGATTTTGGAGGTTTTACCTTGTTATCTTAGAGCTAAATGGAGCCTATTTGAAGTTGTAAATTTGAAGTACTTTTCTACTATGTTTGAGCTAAATTCTCTACATGTTGTCTCCTTTTGAGAGGAGGGCTTGTATACTTGAATTTTAATTTATTCCTTTATTATGAAATTATTGTATTAATCTGTTATGAGAGAATAAGTTATGTTATGTGGATGGTTGGAAAAATTATTTAAAACATTATTGTTGTAATTGTGTGGTCACTTGAAATTTAAGTTGTAAAATTTTGTCCTTAAAATAACTATTGTTATCTTCTTTATAAAATAAGATAAATTTCAATTAAGGAAATGATGTGTATATTAACTATTGTTATTCATGACAAGTTTATGTGAAGAAATGAAAATATTACTATATATGGAAAAAATTCAATCCGTTTTGAAATTTTTCCTTCTTGTCAAAAGTTTATTTCTAGAAAATTTACTATAAAACTAGGTTAAAATTTGTATGATAATATTTCTTAGGAACTTAAAATAATTTATCCTTGTATAAGTTCAGGGTAGTGATTGTACTCTATAGAAAGAAATTCTTTTGGTTATATTTCTACTACTTCTCCCAAACTGGTTGTTTATGAGTTTATAAATCTAGTAATGAACCTTGTGTATCGAAATAAATGAAACATATATAATACTTTAAGTGGTTCTCATATTCATATATATATATATATATATATATATGAAAATATTTTAGCTTATGAATATACAAAAAAAAGAATAAACCAGATAATTTACCTAGATCTTAAATCCTTTAAGTTTCATACCTGCAAACTAAAAAAGAGATAACCATAGGATGAAGGAGAAGGAATAAAAAATAAGGCTTAGGTTTTGAAAGATATATCCTGACTTTTGATTTTATTGAAAACTTAATCCTACGGTAGAGATGTAATTGATCCAATGGCTATGATTTGGTGTGCACAACTTGAGGTATTTGGGTGTTTCATTTTATTTGAGGTTTTTTTAAGGCTATTTTAATTAAGTGACCTTAGAATACCACTGGGTGAGATTAAACTGTTGGGTAAAATAAATTTAAATGGTTAAATTTATTTATTTAAATTAGTTAGGTGGTGAGATTCCCTTAGCAGGATAGTTAAAATAATTAAATTAAATATAGTTATTTTGGGTAAGTTAACATAAAAATTTAATTAATTTTAAATGTCTTAAAATTATATAACTAACCTAACCCATGTTGTGGATTTTCCTTAGTAGGACAATTATAATAATTAATTAAATTTAAAAAATATATATTTTAACCCACACTTTCGTCCTCGAGAGCATGGGTCCATTTTGAAGGAAAAATAGGACCCATGACCATCTTGGTGATAATTTGGCTTCCTGTAAACATTTAATCTCACCTTACCATCCTTCATGAGTGATATGTTATATCACAAGTGGAGTGTTATTGTACCATCATTATGATTGTAATCATTGACACATTTAAAATTTATCATAATTTGTATAACTCGAACACATAGGGTTAAGCCAACTTTTTTCCTTCACACGTTGTTATTACGACGTTATTTTAATGGTGATTTTTTTTTTAAAATCCTCTAAGTCATATGCGATTGTGGATTGGTTCCACTTTGTTGCATTTTACGACTTAATTTCATTTCCTTTGTAATGAGTAATTGTTAAATCAACATAGTTTTATTAAAATTGGAAAAAATTATCACCACTTTACTACACTTCCCATCTTCGATTGAGATATTTGGTTATATTTTAACATGTTTTTGGACTCACATTGGGTGAGGCACAAAATCACCATCCCTCTTACCTTCACCCACCTTTATGAAATCAACCTCTTCTTCAAAAACCCTTATTGGTTCCTACATAGAAATATTCTAATGCCTACTCCAAGCCTTAGAAATCAAACTTCCCCATATTAAGTATTTTGATCCATGTGGACAAAAACCGTCATGGTTCAAATCTAATCTCAGTCATGTATATCATCATTCCCCAAGATATGACACCGACACTACATGACCCTCCAAGATATCATCCATAATATCATTCAAGAAGATGATATTCTAATTAATGGGGGCTACCCTCTTTCATCTATCAGTTCATCCATAACTAATACCACTACTTCATCCCAATATTCATCCAATAAGATCTCTAAGTCCCATCATTCACCTAGTACCTTAATTTCTATTCCTTACCCAAGTGTTACTTCTTCCAATGATGATCCTCATTTTCTTGTCAATGATACTCATATTACCACTCCTCCTCACCCTCATGATATTAAATCATCTATCTAATCAAAACCCGAGTCATCATCACTACTCGTAATGAGCTTACCTCATATCCCTTGACTTCTACGATATCATCCATATCTCGCATCCAAGTTTCCTAATTTAAATCAAATTCTCTCATTGGGGAGTATCCACCCCTCACTCTTAATCCTCTCCCATATAAATATCCTTATCCTTAATCTTAGGGAACCATATATCATCCTAAGTCCACCTTTGTGGCCATATTTTTGCCTCTCTTAGAGAACCATATCTCATCCTAATCTAACTTTTTGTCTATCTTTGTCTCACCATGATGCATTACCCACATCATCATATTCAAAGGATAGCACACAAAATTTTATCTCACCTCATCCAATATTTTGCAAGCTATTGTCTTATCCCATCTACTCCCCCATCTAAACACCATATAAAATAGTGTAATATTAATATTGGTGACCTTATCCTTAAATAAAATTAGAACATCATTACTCTATAAAGGAGCCAACATGGAAAGTTTTCTCTTAACTGAATTGAACCATACATTATCAAAGATAAGTATGGCTCTGGAACCTATTGTTTAGAGTCTCTTGATAGTAAACTAGAAACAGAGCATCTTATAACATTGCACTTGTGGCCCTTCTATAGTTAACATACCTACCAATGAGAACTTATTCATCTCAATTGTCATACATCCATCATTATCCTCTTCCATATTTCATCGTAATGATTTAAAATTATGTGGTCTACCATTGCTTTCCCATCTATGACCTTGAATATGGGCACCACGGCTCTGCCTATAGCATATTCCTAATGGATACGTTCTTACTTCTTGGTGAGAACTTCACAATCATTACATTCATCACCTTCTTATCTACCTACTAGAACCATGTTAAGGGTCCATGGGTGTCACTTTTACATTCTTCATCCCCTCCTAAGTGGTCTACCTAACTATCCCCAAATTTTCCATAAAATTAAAAATTTCTCGGATGCTCATATCAAGATATTTTATCAAAAATAAACTATACTTCTTCTTTAAAGAAAAAATATTCATAAAATCATAAACTTTTCAAAAGTGTCGACTACTCCCTTGAAGGAAAAATAACATATACCTTGTCATTTATAAAATTAATAATCCAAAAACATAAAACATAAAAGAAAAATGTAGACCACTCCCTCAAAGGATGGCCACCATCTATTATCATGACAGTGAAGGCTTATGACATCGATTAAATTTCTATCTATTTCAAAAGAAAAAGGATACCATTCAAAAATTCAAAATCAAACATCCTAAGAAATATTCCCACATCGATCAAATTTATCATCCATAGAAAACTTTTGGCATTGATTAGTTTGCAACATATTTCTTAGAGCTATGGCATAGTCTAGGTGTTTCACCAAATAGTTATGCGATAAAAAGATAAGGTAACGGTCAAGGAGGAATACCCATGATATATAGGTCAAAGGTTGAATGTGTGTGTTATTGAATTTATCTAAGCGGATCATAGAAAACTCATGTTTTTCTGGGAAGGACTACCTTTATATGAAAAGCAAGACCACAAGAGAGTATTAAATAATAACATTAAGATGAATTCCTAGCAAAGTTAGATTTGAGAAGTGTGATGCTTCCTTGAATGGCTATAAATCCTCTATTTAAAACAAATAAATGTAAATAAGAAATTGAAATAAATAGGTCCTATTGTAATGTAATGATTTAGGTTTCTCATACACATAATACACTAGATTTTATGCTATATATTAAAATAACAGTAAATTTGGTTAGAACAAGGGGTTTTTCATGTCGAGGACAGGTCTATCAAAGGTCTTGTAAGGGTCGACACTAGTTGGTTGAAGTTTGGGTTTATTTTGGGTGATTGGGAAGCTTGTTGGTCTGAGAATGTGAAATTACATAGAAAGCGATAAGTGATGCAGTGACCAATTTCGGTAGGGAACTAAACCCGAATCGGTCGGGAACCAATGTCGGTAGGGGAAATAGGTCATAAATTATTAAAAAGGGTTTTTAGGCTCTCTGTGATTACACAGAGAGTGAGGGTAGTGTGGTATGGGTCATAATATGGCTAAGAAGACTCTAGGGATACTAAGAAGGAGGTTTATAATGGTGAAAAGGATTGGGATGGTTGAATAGTGGGTTGGTGGGAAGAAAGTGATGTACATGCAATAGAAGAAATAAAATATTGAAGGAAGCAAGAGATCTACAATGGGATAAGCACAAATGATTAAAATCACAGTACTTACTTGGTTTCTTATAGATCTTGGAAGTTCAAATGATTGATGGTTGATTAGAGAGGCAATTCTTGAGTCTAGTAACACAACAAGATAACTTTGTGTGTTCTGTGAGTATTCCGACACTCTGGAAGAATAACTGGATGTTTGTCTTGCACTATGGTTATGTGTGTTCGTCATTTGGATGTAGGAGGGATTGAAAATTTTTGCTTGAATGCATTCAAGATACAATAACTAAATTAACAACCCGTGTAAAGATATTTGACATTGTATATAAGGTAACCAATGGTGGTTAGGTGACCAACATCAATCAATGGATAATCAGCATCGGTTAAGGCAAGAAAGTCTAGTTTTACAAAAAATAGGTAGATATTCCCATATTTGGTGTTATTTCTCATTGATTCTACTTAGGAAAGTGGATTTCATGTGAGATAAGGTAAGAAGAAGTCTTAGTTAGTTAGGTCAAGTGGTGACTCAAAGACTACAAATGATGACTTAGTGCTAATAGTGATGACTTGGTCATTGTGAGTTAAATACCCCTAGAATGATTTTAGGGTGACATGTAATGATGAGGTGGAGGTGTGAGGATGAAAATAATTTAATTAAAATAATTAAAATAATTAATAATGTGAGTTTGGAAATTAATATGGGATGAAGGGGTCATGATGTGTTACATTAATTAATTGAAGGGGACCAAGGGGGTGTGACCCAAATTTTGTGTCTACATTTTCCCATTTTTGTCACATACCTTGTATTGATAAGTGATGCTGACAAAAATAGGAAGTGGTTGCCCCAAATATAGGTGAGAGTGGGGTTGGCCCAGGTAGGAGTGAAGGTGATCCCCCTCAAACCAGGAACTGTTGAAGTTAGAGGTAGAAGCGGTGAGTGGTTTGATAAACATGTTGTTAATAAAAACAAGGGTGGATGGGTTGTAGGTAAGGGTAATGGTCAAGTTGGGTAATAGGTAATGGAAATAAAATGCACACACATGTATAGATTGCGATAAGGTACCAAGTTGAAGAGCTTATAAAATCTACTTCGTCAAAGGTTGATAGGTTTATCTAAACAAGGTTGAAGTGGTTCAGGTATCCAAGGTATAGGATATGGTCTTGAAGCACAATGAGGTCAGTGTAGGAATGGGTAATAGGTTTTTTTCTAGAGCACCAAAGGTTTGGTCTAGATAAACATCACGACATTAGGCAAGGTAAGGTCTTTAGGCTGAAGAACATGGGTAGTAGTATCTCAAGGTATAGTGAGTACAAAAATTATAATGGCATAAAAGGTGGTTTAGGTCAGTGTATATAGGTAAGAGAATAGGTAGGGTTAATGTATTAGGTAAGTAATATGTCCCTAAATGTAATTAAGGAAATGTACATGTAATTTAGGCTTGTGGGTAAGGTGTAATAGGTGTTGGTAAGGGTAAAAGTTTTTGGATCAATAATATTAGTAGGAAAAATGGCCATAATATGAGTCAAATAACTATGGTGGGTGACTGATGCCGGTTACATATTAACTGACATTAGTTTTCTAGGGCACAACATGACCGACGTCAATCATGTCGATTAAGGGGTTAAAAAGGAAAAATCTATTTTCTACTGATTCATTTTAACCTTTATATTTTTAAAAAAGGATAGAGGAAAAGAGTAAGAGTGGAAATTGATGGTACAAGGTGTTTGAGGTGAGCTGGTGAGCCACATAGTAGGTGAGTTACATTATATAGGTGGGTACCCAAGATCGATTTGATTGATTCAATTAGTTGTGAGGTGAGGATTTTATTTGTGGCATGGAAGAGGTAGGAGAGGGAGTGGGTGGACCACTGACACAATAACCAGACATGCCACCATGGAGTAGAGGTAGGATACTCTCTGAATCCTTCAATTTAGTTGAAAATTTAAAATCGTTTTGTTTATTGTAAATTAAGTTTGGGTAGAAATTTAATTTTGAAAATGTCGTTAAAATGAATGAAACATGGGGTAGGAAGGTCAAATGTAGCTTAAATAGGGTTGGTAATGAAGGTAGGATAGGTTTGGGTGAGTCATGGTAGGTGTGTAGGTTGCTTTTGGGAAAAAATTTATAATGGGGAATGGCGTTTCAATTTTATAACCAAAATAGTGAGTGACACCGATCAAGGGTTAGCCGGTGTCAGGTTTGGTGGCATCGGTCAGATAAAGGGTGACTGACACTGGTCAAAGTGACTTGCATCGATTAAAGCAATCAATGTCGGTCACTGTAAAAAGTGACTAGGGTAACGCAAAGGTAGTTGGGAAAGTTAAACATGCAAGGCTGGGGTATGGTGAAGGTTAGTGTAGGTGGAAGAGGGTAAGGCACCATGTTGCAGGTGTGTGATAGGTATGTAGGTGAAATGGTCTAGGGAATTGGGTAAGTGTTAAAATTGAGATAGTAGTTTTGTAGGTGAATTAGGTAAAGGGGTTGGTATTGGAAACTAGGTGAGGAGTAGATATGAGTTGGTAAAAAATGGCTAAATAGGATGTTAGTTGAGTTTTGAGAGAATAGGTAATATAAGAGGGTCATGACTTGAAATTGTTGTTTTGGATGATGAAGGTGAGAAATTAGTTGACAATGAGAGACCAAGTACCACCTATATTGGTATAGATGTGGCCTAGTGTTACAACTAAGGAGTGGGAGCACATAACAGATGTGGGACTTAGTTTGATCAGGCGCTATAGGCATATAGGTCAAGATCCTAGCTTGATGGTCACTCTCATCAATAGATGGGACTCCATGACTAATACCTTTCATCTACTAACTGGTGACATGAGCATCACCTTGGAGGACGTGTACATGATCTTATGGCTTCCTATTATTGAGAAGCTAGTGTATTATATTTCATCGAGGCATCAGTGGAGTTGATAGTAGTGATATATGGTGAGGCAATGGGACTGCTGAGTTATCATAGTGTGAGTTTGAGTTATGGGGATATGTATGCGGAATATCCACATGAGACGAGGCTATTTGTTCTGATGATGGGTAGAGTAGGATTTTTTTCCCTCCTTGATTATATTGAGGTGTGGAGCCTATTTTTGGTCTTCTCAAATTAGTATTGAAGTGTGGAGTTAGAATTGGGAAGATGAAAGGTCATGACCATTTATTTTCTAGCCATGGGAACATGAAATTTCATGGCGAGTTTCTTTTCCATCTATGGGAAGATGAAAGGTCATGAATTTCAAACTTCTAGGGTCAGATTTTGGACTTTTTAAAGGATTGTAATCCTATAAATAGAGGTGTTAGTGTATCTTGAATATATCTTGTGTGTCAAGAGGTCTTGAGTCTTAGTGATCAATATGTGATCAAGAGTGATCAAGGTTAAGCAGCTGGGTGTCAATTTTTGTTTAGATGTGGTTTAACATCTTTGGAATTCTGTTGTGAGTTCATAACTAAGAGAAGAATGTGAGAGTTGTTTTACTCTTGTTGATAGTAAAATATAAGTAAGTTCTTGGTGGACGTAGCCCACAATGGGTGAACCACATTAAATCTTGTCTTGTCTTATTTTATGCATTATTTATTTATGTTATATTTCTGCTTGTATACTTCTACTATATAGTTTCCTCTGCTGTGATTTGAGGAATTGTTTCCGCATATTTGTTCTCTAATTCCTAAAAAATGGTATTAGAGATTTGGTGGTTTTTTTCTGAATTGGTAAATCAAAGGAAAGTTTATCTTGAGTGGGAGCTATGGCGGATGAGGGAAGATCAAGGGTTGAGAAATTCAATGGGAAAATTTTTTGTTTTTGGAAGATCCAAATGGAGGATTACTTATATCAAAAGGACCTCCATGTTCCTTTAGCTTGAAAAGAAAAGAAACCTATAGCCATGTTGGATGAGGATTGAGAGTTTCTAGATAGAAAGGCACTTGGGGCAATTCGTTTATGCCTTTCATCTTTATCTGCTTTCAACATATCACAGGAGAAGACCATGAAAGGTATCATGAGTGCGTTGGGGAAGTTATATGAAAAACCCTTTGACTCTAATAAAATATTTTTGATGAAAAATTTATTTAACATGAATATGTCTAAGAATGGTTCTATTGTTGTTCATTTGAATGGATTTAATACGGTTTTGTTTATTATGGGTAAATAGTTTTGAAGGGACTATACCCTGTGTACAAAAAGGCTCAAAATCCAGATACCAAAAGAGGAAAAATGACCCTAAAAATGCAAAACATCCAACATCAGGGGGCTCAATCAGCCAGATAATACAATATAGAAACAAAACAGGATCAAGACAGATAGTGATCTGAATAAAAGTAGAAGAGACAAAATACGAACAAGAGATAACCACCACTGGTCTTCCCAGCCAAAAAATAACACCAAAAATGCTAGTCAACAAAGCAACTTCACCACCAGTAAATAGCAACAGAGCTCCACATCACTTGACAGCCCGGTCAATCTTGGCTTTAATCATTTGGAGCGAGATGAAGAATGCAATGGTGGTGGCCTGGGATGGATCTTTCAAATCCACCTGGGCAATTGCAAGATCTTTGTTCTCCTTGGAACCCCAAATATCCTCGGTAATACCGCTGAGACTGCAAATACTATGCACATGTTACTCGATAAAATTGTAGATGCTTTTAAGAGTTGAGAGGATACAGTCATTATGCCCTTTTGCATTTCCAAGCCTGGCATCAAGAGATAGAAGCTTCTTGAAAACTTCAGCAGTGATATCATCATCTTCATCATTTTACAGTTTCCTTTTGCCCTTTATTTTATCGATATACCTAATAGCACTCGTTAGGTCTGAATCTCCTTTTCCATATTTTCTACTCTGACCAACAAGTCCTCATTTTTAGGCTCCTCCACTAAATTACTAATGTGTAGTAAATTCGCAGCAAGCTCCAGGTATCTATGACTTCTAAGAACCCTCTGAGAAGCAGGGACCTTAGTTTTCATCTCTTTCCTTTTCCTGCTAGTGGTAACAATGTCAAGTTTCCTATCAGGAAGGGGAGGGATAGAGGAAGGGGGAGGAGAAAAATATGAGCAAGGGCAGGCTGAGCAGTGGTGGTGAATGAGAAGTATTAACCCTTCATGAAGGGGAAAAACCCTAGTGTGGTTTTGCACTTCCAGTATAGATTTCTCCAAAGAATTCAACAAGTAATGAGGAAATTTTATGGTGAGGTTTCTACGAAAGTGATTAAGGAAGATTAAGTGCTTTTGGGGAATAGTGACAAATCTCCCCTCTAGAGTAACATACCTTACCACCATCCTTATGATATCAGTGAAAGGATTTGGAATAGAAGCAATTTTGATGCCATCTGTCACAAACTCTAGATTCTCTCCCTCATCTAGAAACTTCTTAGCCTCCACCTCTCTATCCACACGCTTGTTGAAGAATTTGGTTCTATCTAGACTGAGCCCGGTGACCTGGGAAATAAGCTCCTTGAAAATCTCAACCTTGATATTACTGTACTCAACCACGTGATTCCTCCATCCATGAGCAAATTTAATTGAGAGATCCTGATCAAAACCTTGGACTTTTTCAATAAAGTTTGTGAGACCCCCTTTTGTAAATAGTTCTAGAGAACTGTATCATCTTTCCATGCTAGATTATGGGTGGGCTCAGTCTTGCAAGGTGGTCCCCCCATTTTTCCTATGATATTACCTCTTCCTGCAATGGTAAAAATTTGAAAACTATATGAATCATCCTCAGCTCTACTTTTGAAGCCCTCCCAATCATGCGAGAGAGATGTAATTATTAATCCTCACTTTATAATTAATTAACTACTCCTTAGCATCTGCCCTATATCTATTAATGATGACACTCCAAGTCATGCAAATCTTTGATGATGTCATCACTTTGCACTTAAAAGCCACTCCTTAGCATCAACACTACAACTATTAGTGATTGCGTTCCAAGTCATGCAAATCTTTGATGATGTCATCATTTAGTTTTGTAGGAAGAATGTCACCACTTAACCAAGTTTGAAAAGTATTATTTACCCCAATATTTTCCAAACCATCTGCCACAATATTACCTTCATGGTAGGTATGTTTGATTTCAAAATTTTCAAAACTCTTGCAAATATCAGTAGCTTCAGCTATAAAGTCCCTGATTGACCAACTGGGGGGTTGTTTTTGGTTTAAAATATTGATAATGTTCAGTGAATCACCCTCAATTATAATATTGGAAATATTACAATCTCTGGCTAGCCTTATTCCCCAAAGAGCAGCAAGAGCTTCAGAGTAGTGATTAGTTTGCCTACCCATTTTACCAGAAAAAGTAGCAACAAAACAGCCTCTGTGATCTCTAATGACTCCCCCACCTCCAGAATCTCTAGGATTTCCTTTTGAGGCCCCATAAAAATTCAACTTATGCCAAGCACTGGGAGGCTGAATCCATCAGACAGTGGATCTATCAATACTATTGTTATTCTTGTTCAAAACAATGCCAATATTCCAAGCATCAGAATGTGCTCTTCTTCCTCAAGGTAAAGTCTATTTTTGGGGGGTTTAAATCTTTCAATGTTGTCTTTGACAATAATGATAATTTCTTTGTAGACTTTTTTGTATAACTTTCTGGTATTCCTAAATATGACATCATTACGAGCTTTCCAAACTCACCACATGGTGTGAGGGAGAACCAGTTGCCATAATCTCCTCACCACACAATGTTTGTAAGGAGAGTTCCATTGTTCCCAGGCCTGAAGACAAGTATGGGGAAAGATCCATTCCTAATTGAAGTTTTCAAAAATGAGATGCCAAATTTTGGAAGTGTACTTACAATGAAGAAAGAGGTGTTTGATGTCTTCTACTTCTTCCTGACACATGCAACATCTATTAGGCATGATGAATCCTTTCCTAATGAGATTGTCATTAGTTAGGATCTTTCCTTTAATGATAAGCCACCAGAAAAAGTTTACTCTAGGGGTTAGCTCGGGCATCCACAACTTATGCCACTCAGTATCACTTTCAATAGAGGCAAAGAAAGAGTTATAGCAGATTTAACCGAGTACTCTCCATCAAAGGAATCTTTCCAAATGATTTCATCCTTATGATTTTGAGGACTGATATGAATTAGGGAGAGATGAATCTACATGGATGAAACATTAGACTGCACATTATCCTCATCTACTTTGATCTGTTTCCATTTCCTTTTATTTTCAACCACCTCAATATAGTCTTGGACTTTGTGCCCATAATTTCTAATTAAGTTGTCTTTAATGTGACCATAAGAGGAAATACAATTAATATCCGACCATTTTTCAGTCCATAAATCAATTTCTTGTCCATCCCCAAACTTCCAGCTACATCCTTGAGAGAGAATATGTCTGATGTGGAGAAGATTGTTCCAGAAAATAGAACCATTGAAGTAACTGATCAAAAATAAAGGAATTCATGCTTTGATTGGAAAGGTATTTGATTTGTATCAACTCGGTCCAAATCTTCTACTCTTTTATAAGTCTCCAACCCAACTTTGCAATAATAGAAGCATTCATATGTTTGATATCTTTGATTCCTAAACCCCCAATCCTCTTTGGTTTACAGACCTACTCCCAAGCAACTAAATGGTACCTAAACCTGTCTTCAGTACCATGCCATAAAAAGGGCTTTTGAATTTTTTCAATGCTATTCATCACTACTAGTGGAATGCTAAACATCGACATGATATAAATAGGTAAGTTCGAAGAGTGATTTTATCCATAAACACTTGCCTCGCACTTGAAAGTAAAGCTCCTTTCCAACTAGCATTTTTTTTTTTTTGAAATCTCTTAAGAAGATAATTCCAAACCTCATTAGAAACCTTACTAGTACTCATAGGGAGCCCTAAATAAGTAGCAAGGAGGGAATTAATAGTACATCCAAGAATGAGAGAAATATTTCTTTTCCTTTCAATAGGAGTATTGAAAAAATAGATTGAGATTTTGTCAAAATTAAATTTCTATCCCGAGGCTTCCTCATAAAATCTAAGGAT
This sequence comes from Taxus wallichiana var. yunnanensis, assembly GCA_018340775.1. Classification (NCBI taxonomy): domain Eukaryota; kingdom Viridiplantae; phylum Streptophyta; class Pinopsida; order Cupressales; family Taxaceae; genus Taxus; species Taxus wallichiana. The sequence goes on from CM031233.1 coordinate 369,965,686, forward strand.
AGTTTTGATAGCCTTCGCTTCAATTATTGAGGCCATCAGAAGCAGGAGAGTGTCATCAGCAAACTGCTGGTGAGAGGAAACCTGATTACCAGAAGTAGGTTGAAATCCCTTTATCATACCAATATGGATAGCTTTTGAAATAGATCGGCTTAAACTGTCAGCCATTATAATGAATAGCAAAGGGGAGATGGGGTCCCCTTGTCGAATTCCTCTATTGCTGGCAAAAAAACCAACTGGTTCACCATTGACAACCACTGAGAATCTAGATGAAGATATGCAAGAATGTATAATTTTCCTGAATTTATTTTGAAATCCAAACTTGGATAAAACCTCATCCATGAATTTCCGGAGACTCTGTCAAAAGCCTTATGCATGTCTAACTTGATAGCCATCCCAACTTTTTACTTTTATCCATTGAATGAATTGTTTCATGGACCATAATAACTCCATCCTAAATAATTCTACCTTGTATGAATCCGCTCTGTTGTTGGGAAATAATTTCCATTAGAATAGGTTGCAGCCTAGTGGTTAAAATCTTTGTGAAGATCCGATAGATTACATTAACTAAACTGATTGGCCTAAAATATTTGAAATCCTTTGCATCCAACTTCTTAGGAGAAAGCACAATATGTGTATTGTTTAACTCTTTTATGAGATTTCCAGTTCTATAGAACTCATTAACAACTTTAAATAGATCTTCAAAGTAGATTTCCCAACATCTTTGGAAGAAGTTTGTAGAAAAACCATCGGGGCCGGAGCTTTATCCCCTTCCAGAGTAGAAAAAACTTTTTTCAATTCCTCGATGGTGACTATTTTGGAAATACTCTTAAACCTCTCGGTAGGTAGTAAATTATTAGGAATGGAGTCTAAGAGAAAGGAGGCTACTTTCTCATTGTAGGAACTATTCTCTGTGAGAATATTCTTGTATAATTTTAGGGATTCATCTTTGATGTCTTCAGAATCTGTAGTAATGGTCCCATTACCCTTTGATACTTCAGTAATTTTGTTACAAGCCCTATGTTTGAGGGTTGTCATATGAAAATATTTTGTATTTCTGTCTCCTGCTTTTAACCAGAGGGCTCTAGACTTCATTCTCCAAAAGGATTCCTCACAGCTGTTTATATTATGCAGGGCAGAGAGAATATTTTTTTCTGTTGATGATCCTCGAGGGTCATACCTTTCAATGAAACTTTAAGCTCAAACTCTTCTAGTTGTTGTTTAACCTCTTTCTTTTTTTCAAAAATATTCCCAAAAACCTCTTTATTCTAGATTCTAACCTTTTGTTTCACATTTTTCAACTTCTGAAGAAGCCTGAATTGAGTAGTTCTAGTCCCTTCCCAAGACCACCACTCTTTAATTCTATCCAGAATGTCCTCATGTTCAAGCCACATCTTTTCAAATTTAAAATTGCAGTGGAAAGGTTTTGACCAATTGAAGAAATTAAGGGCAATAGGATTGTGGTCTGAACCATCTGGGAAGGGAGGAGAGATGAAAATTCTGATCTAAGATCTAGTTAGCAGAAATGAGAGCTCTATCCAATCTAACCTGAATCAGATTTTCCCCAATTCTTCTGTTAGACCAGGTGTATTGATTACCATGAAGTTCAATGTCCATAAGATTAAGAGTCAATATGAAGCCAACAAAATCTTCCATGCTGATAGAGAAATCAGAGTTCCCTCCAAAATTTTCCCCTAGATTTAAAGGAGTGTTAAAGTCCCCCATTATCAACCAGTTCATATCCTCAAATTTATTTTGAAACAAGACTAACTCTTTCCACAAATTTCTTCTACCAGCAATAGTATTAGGGGCATAAATATTGGAAAGAATCCAGCTAGAATTATTCTCAAGGCTTTTAAAAATTATAGCTAAATGATTCTGGGAGGATGAAAGCACATTACCATGAACAGTTTTAGTGTCCTAGAAGACCACTAATCCTCCAGAAGCTCCTTGAGAATCAACAGTAGCAAAGGCAACATTCTCCCAGAAAGATCTTTTGCAATCTTCAACAACTTTATTTTTCATTTTTGTTTCTTGAATTAGAAGGATGATGGGCCTGCTTGATGTTTTGATTTACTTAAGAATTATTTTTTAGGTCCCCCATTGAGTGCTTTGACATTCTAAGAAATAATCTTTATTAAAAAAATTTTGGGGATGTAGTTATTCTCGGATGGTTCAAAAGCCTTTGAGTACCATCTGCAATTTCTTTCTCAGTCTCTTTTTCTCTTACTTCTCTCTTGGAGAGTCTACCTTTTCTATAGGTGACTCCAATATTTGCAGTTCTCCTGGTAGTAGCCCTTGTGATTCTTGAGGTGGAAGCTTCCCAACTTCCTATCTGTTTCTTTTTATCACTATAGAGTGATTCCAGAATTTCTTCAAATCCTTTTAGTCTTCGTTTCTTACTTCTCACTGTGATGAATCCATCTTTATCACATTCCGACAGAATTTTCTTTAGAGTAGGAGTAATTTCCCCTTCCTCTTTTCCTTTATCAAAATCAAGTTGTTGAGCTATTTTAGGAGTGAGCTCCTCCATATCTGTAAACTCTTTATCCTGGTTTAGATCTCTTGCTATGGATTCCAGAATATCTTTGGCTTTTCCTTGTCTCATCTTGTGCAGCTCCAGAGAGCTATTCTTAGTTATCAGTTCTTGATGAGGAAAAGGAGTAATTTTTTCCATCTCTTCTTCCTTAGAAGTGGTTAGATGAATGTATACTTTTTCATTTTCTTCATCCACTTCCATGTTCAACTTTATCGGATTTGATTTCTCAAGTATCATTGTTTGATCTACTTCCATTTCCCTCTTGATTTCTTCACCCTTTGTCGAGTTTAGGATCTTTTTCCTTTTGGGATTTATCATGCTTTTCGACTAGTGGATTTTGGGTCTCCATAGTTTCCTATAAACCGGTGGCCTCTTTATTATGGTCTTAAATCCTTTAATACGGTTGGGATTATGTAAAAATCAGTAAAAAATGACTTTGATGATGGGGTCAAGGCTTTGTTGATTTTTTTCTCCTTCCCAGATAGCTAGGACAACTTGGCTATGGTTGTAAGTAATTCATTCCCTAATAATTCAAAGTTAAAGTTTGAGGATAAAATAGGTGTAATCCCAAGAAAGGAAATGCGAAGGAAGAGAACCAGAGATTTTTCTACTTTTGGAAACTCTTTCATGGTAGAGATTAGAGGGAGACAAAAGAATAGAGGGAAAGGTAACCCCAGGAAGTTGAATGATTGTAGAAGGTCAAATTCCAAGAGTAAGTTAGAATGTTGGCACTGTGGGAAGGTTGGTCATGCTAAGAAATATTGTTGGGATCTTCAGGATAAGAAGAACAAGAAGGAAGAAACTAAAGAGGTAAATGTGGCAGCGAGTGATGTTTGTCAAGATTCCTTGATTATTTCTTTATCTAATATTATTGAGTCTTAGGTGTTAGATTTAGGGGCTTCTTTCCATGCCACCCCACATAGACATTACTTTATTGATTTTGTTCAAGGAGATTTTGGACATGTATATCTTGGTGATGATGAACCATACGAGAATAGTAGGGAAAGGTTGTGTTTGGGTGAAAATGTAGAATGGGAACACATGGATAATTAAGGATTCTAGGCATGTGCCTAGCTTGAGTTGGAACTTGATGGCTATACGGTCAGTTTACACAGTGGATTCTTGGAAGGTTACCAAGGGATCTCTTGTGGTTGCATGAGGTAAGATAAGCGATACTTTTTATTTAACTAGTGGTGTTGATTATTGTAATTTAGTTGTTTTAAATGGAGATGAAATTTTTGGCACCAAAGACTCGGTCATATGAGTCAAAATGGCATGCAGATTATAAAGGACTGGTTATTTGGATTAAAAGAGTTAGATTTAGACTTCTATGAAGACTGTGTTTATGGAAAATAGAAGTGGGTGAGATTCCTCAAGGTTGGACCTACTCAGATGGAGTGTAAGTTGGATTTAGTGCATACAGATGTATGGGGCCAGCTATGGTAAAATCTATTGGTGGTTCATGTTATTATGTCACTTTCATCTATGATGCAACTAGAAAAGTTTGGGTATATTACATTAGAAAGAAATATGATATGTTTAAAACCTTCAAAAGATGGAAATCCTTGGTTGTGAATGAAACAGTCTCAAGTTGAAATGTCTCAAGTTAGATAATGGAGGGAGTATTGCAACAATGAATTTCTTGATTACTATTTTGTGAATGGGATCCACAAGCAAAGAATGGTTCCAAATACTCCATAGGAAAATGGAGTGTCAAAGAGAATGAATGGGACAATAATGGAGAATGCTAGGTGTATGAGGTTATATGTGGGGCTGCCACTCATGTTTTACATGGAAGTGGTGAGAACAACTATTCATCTTATTAACATAGGACCCTCTATGGCTTTGGATTGAGGTACCGCTGAGGAGGCTTGGTCTAGTAAGAAAATTGATTACTCATTTTTTAGATTATTTGGATGTGAGGTATTTATTCACATTGATAAAGATGATAGGACAAAGTTAGAGGCTAAGTATGAGAAATGCACCTTTGTTGGATATGGTGAGGATGAATTTGGTTTCCGTGTTTGGAGTCTTAAGGACAAGAAAATATTTAAGTCTAGAGATATTGTCTTTAATGAAAAAATCATGTATAAAAATCGATTACAGGAAAAAAAGAGGAATCAAAGAAAGAATACATAGTGTTAGAGGACATTTTGGACATGAAGGTGTCAAGGGGGCGGCTTTAGGTGCAACATGTTCGACACATCCAGTTCAGGAACCTACTCATCAGAACCCCAAACTCCTAAGGTGAGAAGTTATTCTAGGGTAAGAAGGAACGTGAATGATTTACTCTATGTTTTAATTATTTATTGCTCACCGACGGTGGAGAGCTAGAGTGCTTTGATGAAGTAGTATTGGTGGATGCCAGAAGAAGTGGGAGTAGGCCATAGATGTAGAGCATAGATCTCTTATAGAAAACTAGACTTGAAATCTTATGGAGCTACCCGAGGGTAAGAGAGCATTACGAGAACAAGTGGGTGTATAGAATAAAAGAAGGAGATGGAGGTTGGAAAAGATACAAAACTTGGTTGGTGGTCAAGGGATTTACATAGAAGAAAGGTATAGAATTTGATGAAAATTTTCTCCTGTTGTTAAAATGACTTCTATTAGAACTATTCTTGGTTTAGTAGCAGTAGAAGACCTGCACTTAGAGCAGTTAGATGTGAAGACTACATTCCTTTATGGTGAGTTAGAGGAGGAGTTGTGTATACAACAACCATAGGGTTATGAGGTCAAAGGGAAGGAGAGGTTAGTGTGCAAATTGAAGAAGAGCTTGTATGGCCTGAAACAAGATCCATAGAAGTGGTACAAGAAGTTTGAAAATTTTATGCAGGAGCAGGGTTACTCCAGGTGTCACTCAGACCATTATGTGTACATCAAGAAGTTTCTTGATGGAATTTATATTATTTTGTTCCTATATGTGGATGATATGCTTGTTGCAGGGAAGAACATACAGGAAATAAAGGTACTCAAGAAGCATCTAGGTGAATCTTGTACAATGAAGGATTTGGCGGAAGAAAAAAAAATCCTTGGTATGATAATAAATCGGAACAAGAAAGAGAGGAATCTGGTGTTATCTCAAGAAGAGTACATAAATAATTTCATGGAGAGGTTTAGTATGTAGGATGCTAAACCGGTTAGTACCCCTTTGATAGGTCAATTTGAATTATCAAAGGAGTAGAGTCCCAATACTAAGGAGGATAAAATCCAGATGTCCAGGGTACCATACTCATCAGCAGTTGGTAGCTTGATGTATTCTATGGTATGCACTAAGCATGACATTTGCCAAGTAGTGGGAGCACTCAATAGGTTTATGATTGATCTAGGTAGAGATCACTAGCAGGAAATGATGTGGATCCTTCGGTATTTGAGAGGGACCATGGGAGCATCATTGTGTTTTAGTGGATCAGACACTACATTGTGTGGTTATTTATATTTGTACATGGCAGGAGATTTGGAAAGTAGGAGGAACACAACAGGTTATGTATTTATGGTTCGTAATACATCGGTGAGTTGGATTTCACGGTTACAAAAGGTTGTGGATTTTTCAACCACAAAGGCTGCGTATGTTGTTGTCATAGAGGCAAGCAAGGAGATGATTTTGCTACAAAAATTACTTGATTATTTGGGTTATAAGTAGGAAGTTGGGAGACTACACAGTGATAGTTAAAGTGCTATCCATTTAATGAAGAACTCCACTTTTCACTCTAGGATGAAGCACATTTAGTGAGATATCATTTCATCGGGGAATCTTTGGAAGAAGATAAACTAAAGTTGGAAAATATTCATACCAATCATAATCCCAAGGATATGATGACCAAGGTGGTCACAAGGTAGAAGTTGAAGTTGTGTTTAAATTTGACTAGCATTCATGGTTGATAATGAAGGGTTGAGAACTTTTCTCAGTAGAAACATTCTCCAAGTGGGAGATTGTTGGGGTGTGGAGCCTATTTTGGTCTTCTCAAATAAATATTGAAGTCTTGAGTTTGAATTGGGAAAATGAAAGGTCATGACCATTTCTTTTCCAGCCATGGGAAGATGAAAGGTCATGATAGTTTCTTTTTTAGCCATGGGAAGATGAAAGGTCATGACTTTCAAACTTCTAGGGTTAGCTTTTGGACTTCTTAAAGGATTGTAATCCTATAAATAGAGGTGTTAGGTTATCTTGAATATATATTGTGTGTTCAAAAGGTATTGAGTCTTAGTGATCAAGAGGTGATCAAGAGTGATCAAGGTTAAGAAATTGGGTGTCAATTGTGGTTTAGATGTGGTTTAACATCTTTGGAATTCTGTTGTGAGTTCATAACTGAGAGAAGACTGTGAGAGTTGTTTTACTCTTGTTGATAATAAAATATGAGAAAATTCTTGGTGGACGTAGCCCACATTGGGTGAACCACGTTAAATCTTGTCTTGTTTTCATTTTTACATTATTTATTTATGTTCTTATATTTCGAATGTATACTTCTACTCTATAGTTTCCTCTGCTATGATTTGAGGAATTGGTTCTACATATTTGTTCTCTAATTCCTAACAGATTATGAGGGTGGGATATTTCCATGAGTACTAATGGGGGTATTAAAGGACATTATTGAGTATTGGGTCTAATTTTCTTGGGTACCAACTTTCCTAGTTCAGTTGTATAGGGAGCTATGGGCTTATGGTAGGTTGAGGAGGTTTCGTATGTTTTGCACATTTTTGTTACATTATTGGGCATACGAGCACATTTTTTGTCTGTATCCAGTTGGGTTACCATGATAGGATTGGTTTGGGGGTGGTTTGTACATAGTAGGATTCAGGATATGGGTACCAGTCGGGGCACATCCGAGAGGGGTTAGGGCCACATATGATGTTATATACTGTAGACAACTACTAGAGGGCCTATCAATAGTAGATTTTTGTGGTGTCCATATGTTGATTATTCATCATATAGAGGCATGGCTAAGGAGATAGATAAGATATAGTTATTGAGATGGATACATGGGTGGCATACTAGGGAGCACGAGATGATACCTGTGGATAGGGTTAGATGATAATTTGGACTATGACAAGATGTTCCCTCACCTTTTCCATAGTACCATAGAGATGACATGGAGAGATCCATGTCTCCACCATGTCCAAGTTTTCCCACAGGGAAGGAGGATCAGATACTAGATAGAAAAATTGATGATGTGGGCATCATGGATGGATACTGAGACAATGGTGGGTGGCATAACTACGGGAGACCTTTGTTGAGCTAGGAAGCCTGATTTAGCGAAACTCATAGTGTAGAGGCATACATTATAAGGTAAGGTGGCTTATTTATAGGCATAATTTATAAGGTTGAGGATAATCGACAAGGTCACAAGCATAGGTGACCACCTTGCATAGGAATAAGTGGTAGCCCTATAGGCCCTGGTAGCACAAACACGAGCTCCGTACAGAGTGGAGATGGGGATGGATGATAGGTAGCCTCCTTATAGGAACAAGTGTCTGGATTATAGGTCAATTTTTCCACAACTCAAGAAATGGTTTTGTCCTTGCAAGCCCAGGTAGCAACACAAATAAAGGGACATGGACCCATAGTACAAGTACCTACACTAGGACATGGTACACTTTTGGTCTGACATACTTCCCAGGAGTAGTTAGGCTGATGGAATCACCCTATATTGTATCTATGAAAAGGTTCAAGGATGCCATGAAGAGGCTCTTTATTATCTAAAGCATCTAACCACCACATGGATTGATGTGTCATCATATGTCTAGTACCGAGCCTAGTAGGTAGCCAACAAGCTTATTAGATCCAGGACTCATAGTTCTAGTAGCATAGGGAGTCATCAACCGTAGAGAGAGGGCCATGGTGAGGTTACTATTTCTTGGATACTGGGCCCGACATAGGGCAAGGAGGAGGAGATGGGTGAGACCAGAGAGGAGGGTTTTAGTTGGGGTGAGGATTGATATCCATATGCAATATTGTTCCATTATTGTGATTTTTGATCTATATAATAGCCTTTGCGCCAAAGATGTGAGATTATACATGATATTTTTGGAGATACTAATATTTATTTATATTTTTACATATATGTATTGATACACTAACACTCCCACTATATAGTTGATGATGTTTTCTTTATGGATGATGTACTCATTTTTAATTTCCATTATTATTGTGTATTATGGAAACTAGTTGAATTAGGAATTATTGAGGCGAGGTCATGTAGGCATGATGGATTCAGGTATAGGCATGGTGGAGTTTAAGTGATTTAGGTATAATGGAGTCGAGGTCATATGCATTTTGGAGTTTTAGGTGATTTAATCATGGTGGAGTTAGGTATAGGCATGTCTTGGTCATGTTTTTATGGTTGATGTAATTTCTAAGGTATTGGTAGTATGGAATATAAATGATGAGGTATATGTATCTTGTGGTGTAAATTTCAAATATTTGATATCATGGAAATGCTAAATGATTGATTGTGGGAGATGATTGATGTTATAAAATTATAGGTATGTATGTTTTTATGATTGTTTAATTTCCAATTGTTGTGTAAAATGGAAACTAAGGTAGAATGTGAATAGAAAATGGGGGTAAATTGGTTAGGAAAAAATGGACAAGCTAACCTCCAAGGGCCCCATGTCCTCGGTGTTGCCTACATAGCCCCGAAAAAAGGGGAAAAAGGGGCCTCAAACCGATGTAGTTACCCCATAATCTAGGGAAGAATATGATGAGGTAGATGAATGGTTCAATAGGTTTTAGGCATGATTGAGTCAAGGTCATTTAGGCATGGTTAAGTATAGGTCTAATAGACATGGTTGAGTATAGGTCAAATAGATATGGGTGAGTATAGGTCAAATAAATATGGGTGATTTTGATGAAAGAGGACTTCCTAAAAGTATGTTTCAAAGAGCTACTCCTGTGAAAGAGGATTAATAAGTAAAAGAAGAGGTGAACAAAACGAGGAGAAAAAAATATGATTAATTGAGAAGAACCAATATGAGTCTATCATACCAAATATTTGTCTTATGAACATAAAACCCTAGAGGAGTTACATTATTGACTATTCTATGGGTGAAGAAGGTCACATGATCATAAAATGTTGCACTTGCGGCACGTCCCTTGAGTAAGAACAATATTAGAGAGGAAAGGCAATGATGTGAAAGAAGCTGGTTTAACGTAACCTGGTGTTAGAAAACATGCCTCTTTGGCAAGAGACCCAAGATAAAAATAGGAAAGTCCTTGATTGATCATTATAGGAATTCTATGTGGGATGAATAGAATATCTCCTTTAAGTCTTTGTTAAGTTGATCAATGCGGGAAGCTTCAAAATATTTTTATTTTACTTTTGCAGGAAAAGTCTTTTTTTGTGTGTTAGACTATGTACAATATGGCTAGCTTTGTATAGTTGTCCTTTGAGGGAGCATTCTATTTATAGAAACAAGATATAAATATTAGATGTCCTTTTTGAGGGAGTCATCTTTTTGCTAGAATTTTGACTCAAGGATTTTGAATTTGAAAATCCCATATATTACCTTTGAAGTGATTATGGAATTTTAGGTCATGTAAAATATTATAGAGAAGTATAGGCTTATTTTAGGAAGAAAAACCATAGCACATAAAGGTTATCTATAAAGGAGAGGATTTAAGTGACAAATGACCATGGGATTCGATCTTTAAAAGGATGAAAAATTATCTATGAGAATCATGCCATGAGTAGAGCCGTGGTACTCATATTGAAGTTAAGGCTGAAAGGTGATAGGTAATCACATGATTATTTTTTAGTCATTAATCCTTAAAATAGATAAGTGAAAGGTGAATGGTGATCAAGGGGTGAGCATTTAATAGACAGAAGGTGATATAAGACTTGATTCAAAAATAGAATGGTCGAAGATGCAAGGCATTGAGGGGATCAAGTTCAAGTTTACCTAAGAGGGAAGATAAACGATAAGCATTCAATCCATAGGCATGAGTAACAATATAGGGTCCAATCCAATTAGGTGAAAAATTTCCTCATTTACTTTTTTCCACCTTTGTTACATGTTGATTTTCCTTTAGGATGAGGTTTCCAACCTAGAAGATTCTAGTCTTGAACATGTTTATCATAGGAACATTTGATACATTTTTGGTAGATTTGTAGGTGATCAAGAGTATTTAGACAACATTCATCTAATAACTCAAGTTGTGCAAAATGATCCTAGAAACATATCATCGTTGAGTGAGATATAAAGAGATGGAATTTGAACTTAAGAAATGCAACCTCTTGACCGTAGACCAAAGACAAATATGTGGCACCGGTTGAGGTAAACATAATAGTGTGATAAGCCCATAAGGCAAAAGGAATGTGTGTGTGTCAATTCTTACTAGTATTGTCAACCACTTTCATAAGAATTTTATTTAAGGTTTTTTTGGTTGATTCAGATTGGCCATTTATTTTAGGATAATAAGGTGAAGAAAAATTGAGTTGTATGTCAAAGGCATCACAGAGTTTCATAGGGTTTTGTTTTTGAATTGTTTTCAGTTATCAGTGATGAGGCAGTGAGGAACACCAAAGTGAAAAATGATGTAATGATTGATGAATTTACATATTTTCTTGGATATTATAGAAATAAGAGGTATGGCTTCCACCCATTTATGGTAATATTCAATAGTGGTAATAATCCATTGATGACATTGGGAAGAATGAGGTTTTATCTTTTTGACAAGATCCAAACCCCATTGAGAGAAAGGCCAAAGGTATCATGTGACATGTAAGGCATGAATAGGGGTGTGATGAAGATTAACATGTTGCTGAGACTTCACACAATACTTGACATAGTCACACAATCACAATTTAGGTTTTCCTAATAATAGCGGAGTGAATGATACGATTAGCAATAGCTAAGCCAATTAAGTGACCCCCAAAAATTATATCGTGAACTTCCTTGATGGTGTATGGAATTTCAAAACTCATAAGGCATTATAAGAGGATAGCATCAAAGTCACATTTATAGAGAAGACCACCCATGATGACATAGCGAGAGACACTTTTGAGAAAGGCTTGTTGTCCATTGTGAGTAATATCTAGAGGTAGAATGGAAAGGAAAGGTCATTAATAAATTACTTATACCAAAGGTTACAAGGGTCAGTCTCAATGTTTCCTATAAGTTTGAAATATAGAATTAGATAAGAGGGTGATTACATCCTTTGTACATTGACAAATATTTTTGATTTGGAGGGCGAAGTGGGGATTTGAGAAGAAAGATAAGCCAAGGTATCTGCAAATTTATTAGTGGAACGAGGGGTTGTTTGAAGTTCATAATGGTCAAAGGTAGTCAAAATTATGTCAACATGATGCTTATTATTTTGAAGTATCTCAATGTGACACTAGTATATACCATTAACTTGGTTCATAACTAGTTGATATTTTCCAAAGATATTAATTAATTTAACATCCAAGGCTATGGAGCTTTGAATACCTAACACGAGTTCTTCATATTCAGTGATATTGTTAGTATAATAAAAATATAATTTGAAAGATAATGGCATAAGCTCACCATCAATAGGAATGAAGATAACTCTAGCACCAACCCTATGCTGACTTTTGGAACCATCAAAGAATAAGGTCATCTGGTAATCGGTATCATCCAAAGATACGGTAGCGATGGATTCATCAGAGAAATCAAAGTTAGAGGACTGATTTCTTGAGAGATTTATGTCTCTGTAAGTTGGTCAACAATTGTTTATAGATTTGACATATTTTTGATGGATGAATTCAATATCTAGGTCTACAAGAAGCATGAGCCAACATGAAGAATGTTGATGTTGGTAGGGCTTAGTGTACATCTAATGTAAGGAGTTAGTATTGGTGAAAACAAAGGCTTTGTGGTTGAATAGGTAGTGATGAAATTTAATGGAAAAAAATAAGGCTAAGAAGATTTTTTCGGCTTGAGTATATCTAGTTTAGTATTATAAAATAATATGGATTATATAATAAACCACTTGCTCCATGTGTTTCTCATCATGATTAGTGAGCATGGTACCCAAGGAATTATGAGTATCAAAAATTTAAACTTAAAATGGTTGGTAATCCTTATGGGGAATGAGAATAGGTGGTTAATGGAGGTATTTTTTTTAGGTGTTAAAGGCTTTGTGACATTCATTATCCCATTTGAAGGAGACATCATTTTTGAGGAGATGATGAAATGGATGGCATCGTTAGGAAAAATGAGAAATAAAGTGATGAACAGATTGCAACTTGCCTTGCAAACTATGAAGTTGACAAAGGTTAGTAGGTGGAGGAATTTCAAGAATAGCCTTGATTTTAGTGGGATAAACTTTTATGCCATGCAAAGAAATGATAAAACCAAGGATCTTTTTAGAGAGAACAACAAAGACTCAATTCTTAGGTTGAAGGTGAACACAATATTTGATAAGATGGTCGAATATAACCTTAAGTACTCTAAGGTTTTTGACCCGATGTTTGTATTTGGAAAGAAGATTCTAAAAATAATATTCCAATATGAAATACAAAATGTCATGAAAGATATAAGTCATATCCCATTGATATGTAGTGTCAGTTTTTTCAAGGAAAAAATGCATGAAACAATAGTAGAAGGTTCCCCAAGGAGTGATGAAGGTGATTTTGTGTTGATCTTCTAGGGAAAGTAATATTTGGTTATAACTCAAGAAACCATCCATGATTGATAGCATCTTATGGCTGGTGGAGAGATAAACTAGTTGGTCAATAATAGGTAGAGGAAAGTCATCTTTGGGCCAATCTAAGTTAAGGTTCTGGAAATCTATGTAAATGTAGATTCCCCCTGTTGATTTTGTGATAGGAACAATGTTAGATATCCATTGGGGATAATCAATGGGTAGGATGAAGAAAACCGAAAGAAGGTTCTAGAGTTCTTCTTTGACAAGAAGGGAAATACGAGGATGCATTTTTATAGCTTCTGTTTCATGGGTTTTTCATCAGGAATGGTTTCAATATTATGGACAACAATTTTTTAGTCAATACCGGGCTTATCAGCATAGGACCAAGAAAAATCTTTGCTATGATCCCGGAGGAATGAAGTGAAAGCTTCTTGTTCAGAAACATCTAAAGATTGGCCTATTTTTAAAATGTGTGGGTCATCTTGAGTGTGAATATTGATTTTGATGGTTGATTAATTTAACATGGTTTGTATCTTAGAAGGTAATGACTGGTGAATATAAGAATCTTCCGCACCAAGGTAGGTGAGAATAGACTCATTGTCTTGGCATTGAACGACATTAATAGAAGGGGTATCATCATTGATCATGTCAGGATATACAAAGGGAAGAGAAGAGGGAGACACACCATCATGTTGATAAGGTAGAGTTCCTAGGGAAATGGTGTTCATGAATTTTTTTAGTAGGAATGGATTACGATAGGTGAAGGTGGTGAAGTTGGTGAATGGGGTGGGGAATGTTTATCATCCTTAATGCATTTGACTCACACCTTTCTAGAAGGTGGTTCAGAAAATCCAATACCATTACGGTCTTTATACTTACAAGTGGTGCAAGGAATGATAGTATGATGGCCTTGTTCATAGAAACCAAATCCAAAGCCCTTCCAAGCACAACAATGGAGGAAGGTGTGGGTGAAGTGGCGGTTGGTGAGAAATTCAAGGTCAGATAAAAATGGTCGAGTAGGTAGAAGTATCAAGTCCCTCATACATTAATTTTTTTCAAAGGTGAAGAGGACCGTAAGGGAAAATATTACATATGTGGTGATCATAGCGGGGATGTTGGTGAATTTTACCATACTCTTGAGGAGTAAGGAATGTGTCAATATTATAAAATTTGTACTCCCGAGAGTGAGGCATTGGAAAACACCTTCTAAGGGATCAATAGTTGATATGTGGGTAGTGGGAATGGATGAATCACTAGGTAGTTGGGAAGAAGAAGCATTAGTTGGTTAAGAAGTAGATGGGTTGGTTGATGGGTCAACTACAAAATTTGGGGAAGCAATGGGAATAGAGGAGTTAGTTATGGAAGAGGTAACGACAACATTTTTGGATGAGGTAGTGGTTGAAGAAGAAGTGGTAGTCGGTGGTAGATGCTTTAACTGGTATAAGGACATCATTGGGTTGATACAACATCTTACAGGTCTTAAATGGTTAAGTGTCGGCTAGAATAATATAGATGTGTCCTTCATCTCCAAATTTTAAACAACAATGTAAGGTTGAAGGAACACAACCCATGACATGGATCCAAGGTCATCCAAGCAGCATGTTGTACTTGAATTCTCCTCTAAGACATAGAATAGTTCAAGAATGGTATGGGGGCCTACATAAATGTGGAGAATGATGGTGTCAAGGGTGGAAGTGATGAAAACGTTGAATGAACAAAACATAAATAGGTTATTATGCATGTAATTGGTAGGAATGCACATTTGGTTGTATGCATTAGAGGAAATGATGTTGATATTATCACTGCCATCAATCATAATGCGTCGAACGCCTATATTATCAATTTCGAATGCCTATATTATCAATGTATATGGAAATAAATAGGGCGGGTTAAGGATCATCTAATTGGAGAGGTACAATCATCATCAGAGAAACTGAGAGTGGTTACTTGATGAGTGGTAGTGGGTGTAGAGGAAGGGGATGAAATGGTGAGAGAGGCCACATGGTGAGGAGTGATAATGGATGCCACATGAGTAGGGTCATTAGGTAAAACCTCAATAGATTACAAAACCTCAATGAGGGCCTATCAATGAGACTCATGAGGTTTGGACAAGGTCGTACAAAGACATTTTGAGAGGATATTGGTGCAATTGTTTAAGAATTATACGATGGGAAACTCCATCATAAATATGGTACGTGGGTCAATGGATGGTTATTTTTGGTGTAGATGCAGATGGAATATTGGGTAAAAGAGTGGTAGATGAGATGGTTGTTTTCTCCTTTCCTTTTTCCTTCTAGGATCGAGTGGAAATGTGAACCATATTAATATGTGGTAAAGGAGAAAGTGAGTCATGATAGGTGTAGTCGAGAATGGAGAAAAATATGGTGAGGGCATATAATGGTTTTGTGAAAAAAATGTAGTACTTTTGCATTTATGCGGAGGTTTGGCTAGCTCTCTTATGTGGATCATATTGATCTCAAATGTTGGAGGAGGATAAAAGGGTTGTGTAGGGGAGATGATGGTTCTAAATAGGTAAGGGATGAGGATGTGTGGTGATAGGTGAAGGTGGAATATGGTCCTCATCTAAAAGATCATCATCATAGAATTTTTCTTTAAGAGGAAATAATTAAAGAAGAATAGCCTTAAGAGCCTTATAGTTTTCCAAATCATTCCTTGACACATGATGGTAACAAAAATTTATGTATATTCAAACCCTTGTGGTTAAGATTTGAGTGGATTATAAGGTCTAAGTGGTGGCAATGTGATGATAGAAGTTTTTATAAGGATAGCTAAGATGTTGGTGTAAGACCCTACCAATGGATCACAATGTGAAGTAAGTGTGGGTCTTTATGGAAGTGTGGGTGATTTTGGTGGGAGAGGCACCATGGGAGGTGGAATCAAAGGTTGAGTCAATTTGACTACATGTTTAGTAGGTGGTATAGTTTTAGGTTTGGATTGCGCCTTCTTAGGTAAATATGTACCAAGTTAACTAGTGGTTGAAGTTTGTGTAGGTTTAGCTACCTTTCTGGATGGTAGTGGGTTTTTGGACTTTGGTTGCACCTTCTTAGATAAAGGTGAAGAATAAGTGTGTGATGTAGAAGGGAAGGTAGATTGAAGAAGTGGACGGGTTAGCCAAAGTGATAATGGAGGTGCAGTTAAGGCTATGGGAAGAGGCATTGTTGAAGCTATTTGTTTAAGAGAATGGAATGAAATTGGTAATGATGAGGACACTATAAGTAGTGTATGTATAGGAGGTAAAAACTATGTAGGTGATGATGAAGGTGTAAGTTGTGTAGGTAATTTGGGTGGAATAAAGGATCGTGATAAGGAGGTGGGCTGCTGTGTTTTTTTTTAGCTTGGGTAGGAGGATGTTTGGCTAAGGTTGATGGGTGGGGTCTTAGGATAGATGGAACTGGTGAAGGTGAAAAAGGGGTAATAGGTGAAGCCGGTATGTTTTGCCTAAGAGGTTGGGTCTTCCTCTTAGGTGAGGGAATAGTATTTTTGTTGGCTTGTGAGAACGTGGCTAAATCCATTTTAATAGGAGGATGTACTAGGATTTATGTCAGCATGACTCTCAATGTGGCAATGAGTTTGGACACAAAGGAAGATATAGGTGTAGGTAAGGTCTTAGGCATAGGAAAAAGTTCATTTTATGGTAACGTTTTAGGTGTGGGTGAGGTGATGAAGAATAGGTTTCTACAACTGTCATGGGCATGGTGGGTTTGGTTATCAAACACCTTTGGATAAATTGTGGAAGTATTAGTAGAAAAAATTTGCATCGAGTTAATAAAGGTAGTGAAGGCGTCCCCAAATCATGGAATTATTCACATAATCCAAACATTTAACCAAATGTGAAAAAAACATTGTTGTAGGGGAATGATGTTGATTAGGTAGTAATCCCTATAAATAATGTCAGTGAGATAGGGAAATGGTTGGCTTCATACTATGTGGGTAAAAGATCCAAGAACAAATAAACATGATCCTTGAAAGCCAATGGAAAATTTTTACCAATAGGAAGGGATGTTGCTAATGGATCCCCTATGGGTAGGGGAGATAACAAGCTAGATTATGTAGGTTCATCCTTTGGTGAAGAAGAAGGTAAAAATGACTCTCACGTGGGTAGAAGAGTAAGTACTCTTTGCAGGTTGTTTGTTAGTTTGAGAGGTGAGTGGGAAACTACATCAACATATATGGTGGATGAGGTCATGGGTGATGAAGGAGATAAGGGATATTCCTATATGGGTAAAGGAGTAGATTAAACAAATCCCTCCGTGGATGAAGGAGCTTGTGCAAGAATCTCCTTGATAGATGAAGTAGGAGAAAACTAAGGAAGAGTTGGTATGATATCGAAAACAACATGAACCTCACAAACATTACTATCATTGGTCGATATTTCACTTTGGTTCCTGTTGGAAGATGAGTGTCATTTGAATGGATTCTTGAGTATGTGAAGGTTTTGATTATCCGGTGTGTTATGGTTATCCAAGATGAGATCTCCATTATCTAACATTTCTTGGATGATATTTTTGAAATTTATAAAATTACCATCACTATGACCTTTAACGTGATGATAGTTGCAGTAATCATTTTCTTTATACCATGCAGCCATAAGACGAGAGGGTAAAAATGAGTATGTGGTTTTATGGGTGGAAGAGTGATAGATTTGGATTTTAGAATTTTTCTAAAACTTAAGAGTAGGGTTCTCTTATGGGTGTATATTGTCGTTGATCTCACTTGAACTGAAAACCTAGAATAGGCTAAAGATTGGAAGAAGTCTTTGATTTTTTGGATGGGTGAGATGAATCAGCTTTCAAAACTACCGTGTTGGAAGATTATTTTACTTTAGAGTAATTATTTTGTAGTTTGGAAGAAGAAGAGGTATCCTTTGATTTCAATGCATCATTCTTGTTACGTAATTGTATCTTATTTTCTTCAATGGCACAAATATCAAGTTTTCAGGCCATGGTGAATGCCTCATCAAATGTGTGGAAGGTTTCAAATTTGAGATTTTGTGATATGTGTCTATTAGCTCGGTTTGAGGTAGTTGGAATGTGAGTTGGTTGATTAGGCTCAGCCAACAAGTGAAAAAAATATGTAATAGATTTGTTTTCATATTGGTGTGTCGAGTACAAGTCATTCATGGTGAATTTCTCAAAAAATTTAATAGAAAAGTGGTCTAGGAAAGCTTGATCCACTTGGTTGAATGAGAAAATGGATATCCTAGGTAGAGCACTATACCAATCTAAAGCAGGTCATGTCAAGGACATTAGGAATGTTCGTAAGAGAAAAGTGTCATCATGAGAAATCAAATAACACCCATGTTTAAAACAATGCAAGTGTTGTTGTGGGTATTCTTTATTGTTAAATCAATTAAAATTAGGCATTTCCCAATGCATAGGGTATGAATGAATTGGAATGGATGGGTGAATGGGATCATTAAAAATATCTTCATATGTTAGAGAGTTACATGAGCTTGAGAGAGATGCTTCCAATGGATGCATCTTTTCCATAATAATTTTGATAAGATCATTGGTAGGTTATGATGATTGAGCACCCCCTGTAGTATAAGGGGGTAGATGATGAAGGTATGATGTGGGAAGCATCCCAATATGAGTAAAAAAATTGTGAGGGAGGAATAGATATAGGTGGAAATCATCCTGAGTAAGTGATAGATGAAATAAAGGGATGTTGGTGATAAGTGTAGGTAGGCTGAGTGGACGTAATGAATCTCGTAGAAATTGGAGGAAAATAATGTGGGATGGAGAGGACAATTTTTTGGAAGGTAGTATGTGTTACCAACACCATGGGTGCATTTGAGATGCAATAGGTATATGAGAGGTGACAGGTGTAGATAGACCTCCAATCAAGGTGGTTGATAAAGGCATGGTTGACATCATAGGAGAAACAGATGTCAAAGGTGCAATAGATGTCATAGGTGTAGTAGATATTGATGATGTAGGGTCAAGCTTAGACACCACTAGTATTAAGGTTGAAGAGGGTAATCTTTGAGCTAGTAATAGTTAATGCGAAGTGGGTGTGAGAGTAGGAGGAATGGACACATGCATGCCATATACAAGATACCCTGATGAATCCCGAGTGGAGGAATGGGATAAAAATACTATGAAGAAATAGGGTTCGATCAAGGAGTCTCGCAAACTCCTCATCATTGGTACTAATGGTAATAGGCTGATTAGGATCCATAGGTGATAAAATGGAAGACAACGATGGGCTAGGTGGGAGTGGCTGAAGGCTAGCATGGAACACAAGGGCGTTGGTTTGGATATGAGTCAAGACCATATGAATAATAGTAGACCTAGTAATTTGATCTTGTAGATGACATAAGAGTACACAAGGAGTGGAGAAAATGGTTTGAAGGTGACAACTAATCGCTATTTTAGTTGAAAAATTAAAACACAAGGATTGATGATGGTTGACTAAATGGTGTCACTTTGGAAGAGGTTAATTGATGCTAATCGGAGGAATGATATTGTTCACTATGGAAAATAAAAGGATTTGTAAATTTAGCAACAAATGATGAAAATCGAGAAAATCTGGACTTTGATAGTGATTTCGAGACATAGACATATGGTAAGATAATTGAGGAAATCTTAAAAAGAACAATAATGTGGTGAATTCTAATTTCATTAAGATGACCAAAATAGGAGGAAACTGATAGTGGTTAGTAAACTTATAATGGTCGGATGAGGGAACCTGATGGTAGTCGTTTGATTGACGCCACTTATCTGTGAAATTTTGAAAAGATGGAAAAAATGATTTTGGTGATTTAGATCAAGTAAAAGACCAACCCATAAATTGAGTATGGAAATAATTGACGCTAACACACTCGAAGATTTAGAATACACCAACTACAATTATGTAGTGTGAAGGGAAATAAGAATGGAGAAAATGAACTCACACCTCAAAACACAGATCAATCAAAAGTAACCAAACACAAAATCCTATGTGGTCGATTTTATGTTAAAGTATTTTTCCATTTAGGATTGAATTGTCAATAGAGTATATAATTTGGTTTGATAAAGGTTCCCTATGAAAATCCAACAACTAAGTATATTTTTGGGTAAGTTTTGGCGAAGGGAGATCCTTTTTGAGATGATAACTGGATAGAGAAACTAGTTTTGAGCCCACTATCAATCCTATGATTGTGTGATCATTGAAAAATTCTTCCAGGAAAGATGTTGTTTAAGAAAATAAGTAATTTATTTTCAGTAGTTTGGTATAGAGAAAAAGTGTTCACTATAGTTCAATTCGTCAACCATCAACTGGGCATGACTTCCAACATATAGGTTACCTACAATTTTAAATGAGCTACAAATGCAACACACAGGAATGATATGTAAATATTTTAGATATAAGTCCACAATGAAATTCCATGAGAGAAATGGTGAATAGGAAAGAGTATTTCTTTTAATAATGTAATATAAAATAGAAAGAAGTGTTCTTTTTAGTCCAAAATACAAGTGTCACTTAGAGTAGTAGAAGAAAGAGAATGTTCTAAAGGATAAAATTTATAGTGAACTATTTCAAAAGGAAATACACACACAATGATTCACCTAGGAATTAACAATGCAAAAAGAACCCAAATGGGTCCCACAAGGTATGCATAAATGTTTCACCAAATAGTTATGTGATAAAAAGATAAGGTAACAGTCAAGGAGGAATACCTATGATATGTAGGTCAAAGGTTGAATGCATGTGTTATTGAATTTATCCAATTTGATCATAGAGAACTCCTTTTTTTGGGAAGAAGTACCTATAGATGCAAAGAAATATCAAAAAATATTATTAAATAGAAAGAGTCAGAGGGCTGCCTAGCAAGGCTAGATCTGGAAAGTGTGATGCTTCCTTGAATGGTTGTCAATCCTTTATTTAATACAATTCAATGTAAATAAGAAACTAAAATAAATAGGTCCTAATACAATGTAATGATATAGGGTTATCATATACACAATACACTAGATTTTATGCTAGATATTATAATAACACTAAATTTGATTAGAATTGAGATTTTTTCAGGTCAGAGAGGTTTGTCAAAGGTCCAGTAAGGGTCTAGGGATGATTGGTTGAAGTTTGGGTTGATTTTGGGTGAGTGGGAAGCTTTCTAGTATGAGAATGTGAAATGACAAAGAGATCGATATTGGTTTGGTGACCAATGCTAGTAGGGGGACTAAACTTACGTCGGTCAGGGAACCGATGTTGATAGGGGAAATAGGTAATAATTTTTTTTAAAAAGGGTTTTTTAGGCTCTTTTTGATTGCAAATAGAGTGAGAGTAGTGTGGTCTGGGTTGTAATATGGTTGAGAAGACTCAGGGATACTAAGAAGGAGGTTTAGAATGGTGAAAAGGATAGGGAGAGTTGAATAGTGGGTTGGTGGGAAGATGGTGATGTACATGAAACAAAAGAAATAAAATACTAAAAGAAGCAAGAGATATACAATGGGATAAGAAAAAATGATTAAAATCATAGTACTTAATGTCTTTTGGATCTTGGGAGTTGGGATGGTTGATGGTTGATCGGAGAAGCAATGCTTGAGTCCAGTTCCATGGTAGTACAAATTATGTGCTCACGTGAGTATTTTGATGCTCTGGAGGAAGAAATGGATGCTTGTCTTGCACTATGGTTATGTGTGTTTGTTGTGTGGATGTAGGAGGGCTTGAATATTCATTCTTGAATGCAATTAGGATCAATAACTGAATGACCAGCCCATGTAAAGAGTTATGAAAGTGTATATAAGGTAACCGATGGCAGTTAGGTGGTTGGTGCCGGTCAAGGATAACTAGTGTCGGTTAAGGTGGGAAAGTCTAGGTTTACCAAAAATAGGTAGATCTTCCCAGATTTGGCATGCTTTCTCATTGAGTCCACTTAGGAAAGTGGATTTCACGTGAGATAAGGTAGGAAGATCTTAGAAAAGGTCCATTTAGGTTTAGGAATAAGTCTTATCTAGTTAAGTCAAGTGGTGACTTAGCACTAGGAGTGATGACTTAGTGCTGAGAGTTATGACTTGGTCATTGTGAGTTAAATTCCACTGGAATGATTATAGGGTGAGGTGTAATAATGAGGTGGAGGTGTGAGGAAGAAAATAAATTAATTAAATTAATTAATAATGTGAGGATGAATATTAATATGTGATGAAGGGTTCATGATGTGTTACGTTAATTAATTTAAGGGCACCAAAGGGGTGTGACCCAAATTTGGTGTCTACACTAGGAACAACCACATAAGGAGAACCTATCTTCACTTTAAAGATTTACATCTAAACCCATTTTTTGGTGTCGACACTAAGTTCATAAGCCTCATATTCCATATTTTTCTCATGATCCTTATAATAACTAACTAATGTTGGATATGTGTTAACACATGTTATTGACTGCAATTAAATAGATTTATTTAATTCCTTTTCATGTTTACCTCTTATCTGGTTTGACGCATCAATCCTCTATGCGCTCCTTTCTATAACAAAATTTCATTCTTTCCTTTTTAGTCATCATATCGAGGTATTGTTTTCTCCCATCTTATTCATTTTATTTCATATGCTCTATTTCATCTTAAGTCTACCTTTGTGGCCAAGTTTTTGTTCCCTCTTAGGGTACCATATTTCATCTTGAGTCCACATTCATGCCAATATTTCATCTCCATCTCACCTAGAAACATATTTTCTTGATTCATCATGTATGAAGGATATCACATATTTTATCCCCGCACCTTGTCATACCTTTTTCCTGATCACCCTCACATTTTCTTGCTCATGTTTTTTATGTCTACATTTGACCCATTGTTCCCATGGCGTACACATCCTTTTGAGTGGATTTCCATTAGATTCCTTCATCTTGCAGTGGTTTTTTCCAATTCAAAGGTTCCTAGGACATTTCCATTATCTCCATTGAGGCCATACTTTTTCCCTACGGAAGTGATTCCAAAATCACCACCATATTTTTATTTGTTTTAGTTTTGATCCCTCTTTGTCTAGGTAATATTCCATTACCATCTTATTTTCTCATCATTTCCACTCTTTATCCCTTCATCTATCTCTTTCAAACTCATGATCGACTTCCTTTTGATTCATTGACCCTTAGTTTCATGGGGAACACCTCAATCATCACCTTTTATTCACTTCTCAAATTTTTTCTCATGGATTTCCCAATTGTAAACCACACAACAAAAAAGGAAAATATAGAAACCAATTTCAGGTATCGCTATCCCTCACCCCACATTTTCTCTCTTCTTGCATGCAAACACCTATTCAAATCTTCCAAAATCCCATTTATTCCATTTTATTGTTATTTCCCACCTTTAATCCTATCTTACCCATCCCATTATTTTATCTATCTTAATTATCCTTAATCATCATTAAAAAAATCTTAATCATCACCTAATTTATTTATCCTCCCTAAAATCCCTTATTTTCCATCCCTAGGGTCCCATTTATTGTTTTTACCTACCCATGGCCTTTATTTACTCCTTTCCACCTGCCACCTACCCATTTATCTTCTATGACAAAAATGAGCAAATGTAGACACCAATTTTATGTCTCGCTACCCCTCATCCCATGTTTTCTCTCTCCTTACATGCATGCTCTTATTAAAATCTTCAAAAATCCCATTTATTCCATTTCATTATTATTTCCCACCTTTAATCATATCTTATCCATCTCATTATTTTATCTATCTTAATTATCCTTAATCAACATTAATCAAATCTAAGTCATCACCTAATTTT